>JAGTJP010000014.1:0-453492 GCA_020744175.1 Auriculariales sp. MPI-PUGE-AT-0066
GAGTCAAACCTGGCAAGTCAAAAGAGCGGCTGCGTTTGCGGAACTTTCTGCATCTTGTCGAAGCAGTTGATCTCGCATTCCGCAGCGAAACGTATCGCGAACGCTGGGATGCCGTTGGTAAACACGTTGTTAACTTTCTTCAATCATCAGCAGAGCTATATCCGTCGATTCCGGGTCGGCCAAACGATCACTTTATCATTCATCAACCACGTCTTTTGGAGAGGTTTGGACCATCGAGGGGCTGGTCTAGTTTTGCGCCAGAACGTTGGAACGCGATGCTGATGGCTCAACCCACGAATCACAAAATAGGCACGTTCAGTTGTTCAAATTATGACAGTGATTTACACTCAGACCACTCAGGTAGTGAGCTGGAATATTCGATGATGAGTCGGTTCCTGCAGAGCATGCACGCTAGAGCACTATTCACCTCTGACGTTCTACCTGCGGAGTTGCGATGGATGGGCTCACTTCTGGCCTCCCAGAAGGGTGCCGCATATCGTGGCCAACTGGAACAGGACAGTCATCAGGGACGACGCTGGGAACTTGAAGTTCGGGATCCAGCTCCAGCAGCACTGCGGTCGTATCAGAGTCTTCTCAACGAACGTCACTCCGTGTCTTGGCTCCAGGTTGAGACGATATGGCTAGACAAGGCTATTTTCAAGCCCTCTGCCATCAGAACATACTCAGGACAGCCCACCATGAGCATGCGCGACTCGTTAATCTTCTGTTGGACCGGCCCGGAGGAACGGCGTGTTCTTCGCCCTGCAGTACTTCTTTACATCGCAATCCCAGTCGGAGATAGGCCTCATAGCTGTGACGCTCTACAGCTCGTGGTACGGTGCTTTACATCTCTATCACCCGCCGACGCAGCCCGCGACGTGTTTGCGCGAAACCGATTCCATCGCCCCGCAGCAAATAAGACGGGGCGCTTCCTGACGTGTTACCGAAGCCTGGAAGATGATAACATTGTTATACCCTTCCGCGACCTGGTTTCTCACGCGGCATATACGCCACTACACGGAGAATTGATCAACAATGAAGCCAACGCGACTGAGCATGCCGTTTTCACAGTCCTCTGCAGAGTGAGTCATCATTGCCTAAGAATCAACTTTTTGTCCTCAATATTGCTGTAGAATTGAACACGGACGAACTATCTGATGTTCATTTAACATGGTGTTTCTTACATGTATATCCCGAATAGTCTCACTCATGATGTTCAGAGCTTGGTAAAGTGCGTAGAATCCGGACGCATAAAAAGCGTTGAGTTGCAACAGCGTTTTGGTAACGGTTGACGCGGTCCTCCAGCGTGACGCCTTCAGGACTGGCTCACCTGGCGCCGGACCCATGTGGTTCATATACTTAGGTCCCTTCGGCGCATACTAGCACCACCGATGGTGTGCCCGGCACCTCCACATGTGAGCTCATCGCACCGGTCTTTGATTTGTTCGCCCGGCGACGGGATACGCCGCCGCTTTCCCTCCCGATCGCGCCTGCACGCCATTGCCGATTCTTGACTCAGCTCTATGCAGCACGCCCTCACTGGTGTACCACCCACCGCAGAACCATGCCACTTTGGTGCACTGACCACCGACCGTCTGAACGCCGGCGCCAGTGTTTGGCCCACCGTCCGCTACATCAGGCACCACCACTCGCGCCGCGGACGGCGTCTCGACCACCGGGGACTGTCAACGCGCCCCCATGGTGCCTGGCACACCGTCCACCACCCAGTGGCCCATCGCGCCGTCGGTGCCTAGATCACCAAGGGTGCAGATGCGCAACCGTCGGTGGTGTGTGCGCCATCCACCGCACCACGCTGCCTCTGGTGCGTCAACCACCGGGAGGTGTCAACGTGGCGTTATTGGTGTCCGGCGCCGTTATTGGTGTCCGACGCACCGTCGTCTCCAGTGCGTCGACCACCGGGAGGGGTTAACGCGCCGCTGGTGTCCATGACACAGTTGGCCATCCCGCGCCGCTTCTAGTGTCTCGACCAGCGGTGCTAGCATCGATGTCCGATGCACCGTTCACCGCGCCATGCCGTCTCTGGTGCGTCAACCACCGGGAGGTTTCAACGCACCGCTATTGGTGTCAGACGCACCGTCGACTACGCCGCGCTGCCTCAGGTGTCTTCACCACCAAAGGTATTGACATGCTACCAGTGGTGCGGCGTGCACCGTGCACCACCTCAGTCATCCTCGCGCCGCTTCCGGTGTCTCAACTACCGGGAGGTTTCTTGACAAAGTCACAGCCATCAACGTCATCTACTGGCTAGCACCATTCGCAGGAGTCGTCCATGTCTGCTCGTCAGGCGGTGAGTAAACGGTGTGGTCGGACCAGTTAGTTCGGGTTCCCAAGCGCGGTCAGCAGTAATGACAAAGGTCGTCCCGAACTTGATTCAGTCAGGCCGACTGAACATCCTATTTGAGTGATGTCTTACCCAACGTGCTTTCCATCCCCTTGCCCCTCCATCGTCTTTGCAACGCACATAATGATCCCTATTAGGCCACCTCGGGGCTTCCGTGCACCCAGTCGTCCGCCTCCACGTTTCACAGTTGGCGACCAATCCAGCACAGAGTTACTCAATGCAAACCTCGTACCGTTTTCTTTCAGCCACGCGCGCAAGCTAACTGACACCGTTTTTGCTAGAGGGCTACACGGAATAACGACACTGCACGGTCCACTTCTACGTTCACTCGCCAAGCAAGCAAACGTGCTAGAACAGCGACTGACGACCGCAGTGGTGATGCTGACGATGAAGATGAGATGGATATGGATGAGGATGAGGGCTTGGGTTCGGATGTGAGTACGCCTTCACACTGGACTGTTCAAAGCTCACTCCATGTTCATGTACAGTCTGAAGGAAACCGTGACCTTGTTCAGCTAGCTCAGGAGCTTCGCGCGTACAGAACCATTTTCGAAAAGGGAAGAGAAAATGGCCGTCCATCGGCATCTCATGACGAGCACGACCTCAACATCCTGGTATGTGACCGCACGTGCTGTTCCCTGGAGATCACTGACTTTTCCTTAGCACGCTGTCAGGGTGGTCACTGCTGACGTTCTTGGGATTACTCGCTCGTACTCAGCCAACTCGACTGTTCACTATAGCGGGTTTAGTGACCCTCCCGAGGCTGCTCAGCTGGATCAGGCCGATCCGGCTACACTGTCTAAAGACAACATTTTTGTGGCTTGGAACGTTTCAATGTCACACCCCATCAACCGCGCTGCCGCCCAGATAATTGCAGATGAGGTAATTTCGCACCCTGACTACATCAAGCTCTTCAAAGATCGCGGCCTCGCAACTCAGCACGGTATTGCGATTGCAGTCCAGAATCACCTTCGCTACCTGGCCAGAGTCTACGAGAACATAGGCTTTGCGCTCTCACAATTCACGGACGAACAAAAGCATAGCCTTCAGGTAACCGAGCTACTGCGGAAATGGAACAACGCAGCTAACCAGCGTCGTCGCCGCGTGAGTACAATATAGACTATGCTCACGAGTATGATACCCGGCTGAACAACGTCTCTAGCTGCATCGCTGGCGCATTGATACCGCGATATACTTTGGATATGAAGATTGGGTCGATCTGCTCAAACACGCGAGAGCTGACAGCATGAGCTCAGACGACCCCGCCTCAGGCAATGAACGTCGCGCTCGCTCCGAACACGTGTACTACGTGACCATTAAGGACTGGCGCCACCCGGACTTCATTCA
This sequence comes from Auriculariales sp. MPI-PUGE-AT-0066, assembly GCA_020744175.1. NCBI lineage: Eukaryota > Fungi > Basidiomycota > Agaricomycetes > Auriculariales > Auriculariales sp. MPI-PUGE-AT-0066. Next base: position 3,710 of record JAGTJP010000014.1, read on the forward strand.
ATTTCTCCGCATCCTTGACCTCTGCGGGCGCGAGCGGGAACTGCGAACCAAATCATTTGGACGGTGGCTACGTACCCGTCTCGCAGCGCCAACAGATGCTGGATTGCGCAAGAGTAGCCGTCGCGCTACTCCAAAACTTGTGCCGGAACTGTACAGCGAGAAGGTTGCTCAAGGACTTGGCACTCGCCATCGCTTTCCCAAGGTTCAAGTTATTTCTCTCCGCGATGCTTTGATCGAGTACGTTCACATCCTTCGATCGCATTTATCTGCGGCATCTAAATTTGCTTTCAGCGTGACTGCCCTCGCCATATCTCTTCAAGTGGAGATACCTGACGGGTATTGAGGGCCCCTCTCGATTGTCTGTCCAACATGTTTTCTAGTTCGAATAACACTTCCAATTTTACGATGGTTATATTATTCCGTTCGAATACCTGGCAAGCAATCTACAATAGTTCAGATCAGTGAACAGTCCTTTGCGCCATAGATGGCTGAACAAGGCCATCTGCGGCTCGCCAAAGCTGTTCGCGCTGGGCACCTGAACAGCATCTTGACCACAACTCGTCGTGTCGGGGGTGATGCGATGGTGAGCACCTGTTTGTAGCCTCGAGTGTTTCTTACGACGAACCTCTTGCCATGACACGGCGGGGGTTCCAGAGCCCATTGTCGTGCGGCTCACGTATGTATGGAGCCAAGCAACGGTACTCTATTGACGAGTGCTACAAGCTTAGGATGCATATATCAACAAAAATAATCAATTTCGAATGATAGCCTGTGATTAGAATAGAATGCAGCGATAAACGTGGCAGTCACTTGGTGAAGAGAACCTGTTAAGCAAATGTTAGCAGCGAGCAACGATAATGGGCGCAGAAGAAGAATTTCAGGGGCTAAAGGCAGCGACAAGATAGTAGCTGCAGCGGTGCGAGGGCTAATTCTACAGTTGCTGCAGCCTGAGCCTGCCAAATTACTTGACCCAGTCGCGCACCATGTTGACCAGCGCGTGAAGTGAAAAGGATGGAGTTCCTTCACTCGGCACTGACTGCTGACACGAAGGACAAGCAATGGCCTGAGCACTGTAGAGGCGGAACGCAGCGATACAATGCGCGCATGCAGAGTGCCCTAAAAGTCGGAGATCAACAAAACACTCGCTGGGAGTTGCATTTGAGAGCCCACCGCAGCTCAATCTGAGAATGAGGGTGTCAGTATTTGACCACAGTGCGCTTGAAAACTCACACTCGAGGCTCAACCATCAGATTGTGGCAGATGCAGCAGCTCAAGGTATTGCGGATCGAGAGAAACGCCTGAAAGTATTGTTGGAAGTGATATCATCTGTTCGCTCTAGAATGACCCACTGGAGATTGAACATGGGCTTCAAGCCTATTGGCGGCTTCGGCATGACCAGCCTCTAATGCTGTTTCGGCCTGCAGTTGCTGTAGAGCGACTGCTGCCTTAAACTGAGTGCAATAATCAGTTTGTTGAGTAGTAAGCGAAAGTCTAAGGCCTTTCCTTTTGAAGTCGCCGCACTTGCTGCTCGCAGTCTCGCACTAAACGTCGCATCCGTGCTGCCAGTGGTTCTGATGCGAGAAGCTCCCCAATTTGACCAGTACCACCAGCCTGCCAGACTGCGATCTCCGCGGACACAGTAATTGTATCTGCTTGAGTAGCCGCATAAGCCCGAGCAAGAGCCTGAAGCGCACGCCGCTGGTGGCTAAGCTCGCCCTCGACGCCGTCTAGGCTTTGAAGAAGGGCTGTGCGGACAGGATCCTCACGAACGGCATCTTCGGCTGTACTGTCAGTCGACATGTTTGAATTTCTGTCGGAGGTGGTGCGTTGAGCGTTGTTAAGCTCGACAGGGATCGCGGGAGTGCGAAAGGCGCATATGTCGGAAGCTAATCCACGGATCCACTGTCTTGGGAACCCGCAACGTGCTTAACATACGCGTGTGCCCAATTCGTGAACAGTCGCTCCCATTGATGAGTCCAGATCAGGATGATCTGCGGCCAGATGTCTGTCCAGCCAAGCATACGCCACTTCATTTGGTGCATCCTCCGGAAATGTATACAGTCGGTCAGACTGACGCCACCAAACACTGCGGTAAGAAGTATAAGGAGTCTGAGATCTTATTGCGAAACCACCAAGTCACACAACTGCCCCGCACCTACGAACTTCCCGAAATGTCTCAGGATAGCACCGTCAGCACCAGCGCCATATCCGACTTCGAGGCTGCAGTACGTTATTTGCTGGGACGTAATTTCGAGGGGCTGACCGCACGGATTTCGAATTCGTAGACACGTGAAATTGTAGCCTCGTCGGAAGGCCGCCGCTCCGAGCGAGAACACAAGCCTTCGCTGTCACCACCTCAGTTGCCCGCCAAGACCTTGCGCAAGCAGATCACCGCGCTGGAGGTCAGCCGAACCACTTCTTGTCTCCTTTGTTTTTAACCACTCTATAGGCCCTTCTTTCGACCGCTAATGAAGATCTCAGCCGTCTTACTCTTCAAAACAACCACCAGCAGCTCGAAATGAAGGCACAGGAAACTTTGGCAACCAACCTCAGTCTTCGGCTCGCGGAGAGCCAGCTCCAGCTCAAGGGCGCACATGCTCTTATCAGCGAATCCAAGACCGCCCTTGAGGATCGCCAATCCCTCACCGATCTTCTCAAGGTAGCTGTCGAGCGTCTTGAAGGTGAACGTGATCGGCTCGAAGTCGAGGTGCGTGCAGTATGATTGCTAGAACAGTATTCTAATTCAATCGAATAGAACACCTTCCTTCAAACATCTAAGCAGTTCCTGGCGATGACAAATGACGACATTTCTGCTCGTCTCTTCCGCGCCCGTGCTCGCACCGTTGTGAGTGGTTACGATGACTCTGAAGTTGATGGTAGCAGATCGGGGGATGAATCGGACGAGGACACCGCTACTGTTGACCATGTCACCAAGATGGTCGAAGGCCTCGAGATCCAGTTGGACGCAGTTGTAAGTTGCATCCCCAAGGCCTGACCGATACCTACTAATGTTCCATGATCGAAGTCATCCTCTCCTGAGCCGGACTTGAACCATGCAAGCGAGAAGACGCTCGAAGTGCTCGCAGCAGAGCTCGACCTAGTCATTCATCAGGTGTGTAGACTCTCTGACTTTGATAGGAGCTGCTAACTTAAGGTCTTGTTACAGCGTGATTCCGCGATCGAATGCGCGAAAGAGTTTACTGGTCGTCTCCGAGACCACACCGCCAAACTCAAGACAATCGCCTTGCAGGTAAGCAATCACATCACGTTGAACTATTATGTTTATTTAACTTTCATGTCAGTGCAAGTATGCCCGTGATGTGCACGGAGATATCCAAGCCTGTTTCAAGTGCCCGTCCTGCTTTGAGCCAATGCTGGACCCCCGCACGTGAGTCAAGTAATTTCTGTAGCAGAAAAATCCTGAATCCGTTGCAAACTCCAGCCTAGTAGCCTGTGGACACTCACTTTGCGCGGCATGCGAGAGCAAAATGTCTATGCATGGAGCGTACCCTTGCCCCTGTGCTGCACCGTTGCAGCCGCACCACCGATCGTCGTCATTCAGCTTGTTTCCTTGACTAACACCATTTTCAAGTCTACTCAAGGAATGCTGCACATTGTCGAGACGATCGAAGTGGACCACAACCCCGACGCTTGTAACTCCCAACACTGATTGTTCCGTACAAATATCATGATGTTTAGCATGAAAGAATCAGAACATAGTGAGGCTTTGTCAGTAAGCTCAATCTACCATTCATACTTCATAAACATATAGAAAGAAACTAGGCACGGAGCGGCAGTTTCATTCGCGATTGGGTCTTTGCGGACGCGGGATGTCAGAGCTCGAAATTCGACGGTGGTTATAATTGCTGATAGAATTTGCACCGAGATCATCCGGATGACAGACAGTATACAGAGGCATATCGCTTTCACACGCGCTCAACTGAAGCCACATATCTTATGTAGCCGATAGTTAAGGATGACGGTAGCAAGGTGGTGCTGTCCGAAGCGAGTGCAAATTAAGTGTATATTGCGTGTGCGTGTCCGAGGTAAAGCCTCTGAACCGGTTGTCCACGGCGCGAATGATGTGCCCTGAGAACCTGATGCGTTCAGCCGGCCTCACTGACTGCATCAAGCAACGAACGCACAGTTGTCCCTCCTGTACCGTGACTACCAGATCGATTCTAACTCCAAGTTTTGGCTTCCGAGTTTCTCTGAGCTGGAGCCAGCCCGCGAGACATACTTATTTAAGCGGCAAGCGGCAAACGTGCGAACAACCCATCCGCGCCAGCCTCTTCTTCGTTTACGCTGTCATGCCCAGGAGTCGCGGTGAATACGCTCTACACGAAATCCTGAGCTCAGGGTGGATCAGCTGTCCACTTGCACAGGCTATTGTGAAGGCTAAAGCTATAAAGGCAGAGGGTGGCCGGGAGGCGGTCTTTGCGCACTTCCAGACAGTGATTCGTCAACAGTATCCTGAGATCGCCCAGCTCAACCTCCGTAGCAATGAGGATAGGAAGACAGTAGCTACAATTTGGGCAGTTATGGTGCCACATGCAGATCTAGGAGTGGTAAGTATGCATAATCGGTGCTGTGGAACCTCTCTGATCTGTCACAAATCTAGGCTGCGCGCCAAGGGTCCGCACTAGATCTTTGCCGCCGCCAGTTTATTGCCCGGAAGTTTGGGTTACAGAGGCTGGCTGGCGCCGAACTGGTGAGGGCAGTTGTTGATCATGACAAGGTACGCAGCTGCATATCAACGCATGAAATCCTCGTTAACTAGTTGCCGTATGCACAGACCATCGGCGCTAATTACGATAACCCAGAATCCGAGAACTACGTTCAGATCAACCCCGCGCTTCTTCTGCATCTTCGCATTGCAGAGCTTGAGGCGGAACTTGAGGTTGTTCGGGCGAAGACGAAGGCTAGCGGCACGGCATTCAGCTCACTAAACGCAACGTGCTCTATGTGCTCCAAGAGAATGATCTCTCCGGCCAGTGCAGCTACTGCCTCGTATACTGGTCTAGCACCGTCAGCTTCTGCCCAGGGCACCTACCAAGGTTTGGTTATGCGTTTCCAGGCAGTCTCTGCTGTTGACGTTTCTCCAGATCAGTCAATGGCGATCGATAACACACAAGCACCCTTGACTACGAATGAGAACGAGATTCTCGCAGATATTGCGTTGTTCTCAAACTCTGACTGGGACAGCTTCGGACTTGATGCTGGTTTTGGCAGCTTCAGCGGACATCATAGCGAGCTCGAACTTGGTCTCAACGCAGGGTACGATATTCCGGACTTCTTTCCTACTGGTTGGGAAGAGAGGATGGTAACATACAGCACTCCACCTGACACGAGTACGTCCGACATCACCATGTGCTCCGTCCCTGTCCCACCAGCTCAGCCGACAAGTTCTCGAACTCTCACTGGGACGGCTTCGGACTTGATGCTGATTTTGGCAACTTCAGCGGACATCATGGCGAGCTCGAACTTGGTCTCAACGCAGGGTACGATTTCCCGAAATTCTTTCCGACTGGCTGGGAGGAGGGGATGGTAACATACAGCACTCCACCTGCCGCAACTACATCGGACATCACCATGGGCTCCTTCCCTGTCCCACGGGCTCAGCCAAATTGGATCAACCCTCCGTTTCCGAGCGCTGATGCGTTGTTTGGAGGTTGCTCGTTCAATGCACCCAACGGCGCAGAGACGTCACTGAACGACCAGACCCTGTGGTGGAAGCCCCAAGCTGGCCTTCCTACCCCGCCAACGTTCCGCGACAAGTTCGGCTCGTTCAATGAAGCCAATGCGACGTATTAGTAGGGCAGTTACGGAGTTCCTCATCGCAGTGGTAGAAAGATATGCACAAATATGACGATGGTTCTATGTGAAACCTCTGAGCGGAGATCGTCGCGATGCTGCATTTTACCCTGTGAACAGGCCAGGTCAAGCAAAATGTAATCAGAAATAGGCAGAAGACTCGAAGCTTTTTGAAGAGAACGTTTTGGAAGGGCGACCTGTCTTGTGAGAGGTATTTGCATGAGCCTCTATGAGCCGTACTTCGCGCATGACAGCTTTCACGTTGGCAACAAGTTCTCTCTTGACCTTTCCAGAATTGAGCATGCAGTCTATCAGGTCAGATCAAATATCCGTGCATACCTTGTTCTTTGCAAGGCGGGCCTCCTCACGTGCCATGTCTTGGATGGCAGGGTGTACATTCGGAAGCTGTCTGCTGTCGGTCGTCATCGATGTATGCAGAAGAGAAGTCGCTTGATTATCGACGCTGATGTCTCCTAAGCTAGCAATGCCATCAGGAGAAGGTACATCCGAAACAACGCGAAGTTGGAGCCCGTCGGCGTTGACAGATCGTTGCAGAAAACGCGCAGGAACTGCATCGGAGTCGGGCACTGTGTTCAAGAGCCCAGTATTCGCATTGAGTAGTACTATGCACCAAGTGAAATAAAATACCGTAGTCTGAGGGGTCTGGTGACAGTGACCGAATATCTACTTCGTCGTTCATATCCTCGGGTTCCGCACTAGGACTTGCGTCTGGGCAAAATATGTTATTATTGAGAATCGGATTGCTTGCAGTCTTTACCGGACATATCGATGTCTTCCGAGATGTACGTGCTTTGATCGGGGGCGTGAGTGTTGGTCGGAGCATGTGGAGTTAACGCAATCTGAGCTGGCATGTTTCGCGAGGCAGTTTCTAAAAGCAGCTATGAGTACAGTTCGGCTGGGTTGCAATACGCGAGTACCGTGAATGGGCCAGTGAGTCATAGTAGTAGTGCCGATCATGAAGGGATTCACAAGTTGCCTAGCCTCGATCATTGTTGCCACTGACGCTATAGTTCATATTAGGCCCACGGTAAAAATTTATCTACCATCACTGACGTGTTCCTAGCGGTTGACTCCGAAAGCGGTCATCTTGGGAGCTATGCTCAGGGATGGGAAAGCGTGTATAAGGTGTATAGGAACCGTTATGCTCCATAGTCTGAGCAAACGTAAGAGGTAATGAAGCGATCCGGCCGTCTCCGATGTTTCATTCATCGTCTACTTGCATCGATTTATGTTGCGGAATGAGGCATAAGCTGTGACACATTGGATTAAAGCATACGAAGAGACCCGACTGAACTCGTGTATAGTTCATTAAAATACTCGTGCGAGCAGGATGGTTAGCGGGAGAATCTGATTGAAACCAAGTGCGCCTTGACGCGACTCTTGTTGCGCAGCGCAGCTAGGGCAGCTCGAAAAAATCGCTCAAAGACAGCGGAAGAGATGAGCTGCAGGCGAAAAGACTTGCCCGTCCTGGCGGGACGAATATGCCCGCACGCAGACCATGTCATAGTCGCCTTCGTGTGAGTGTAGCAGCTCAACAACTCCATCCTCCAGCACGACTCGAATATAGATACATAGACATTTTCCTACGTTTTCCCATACCCGCTGCCGATCGGGGTACTGCCGATCGGGTTGTCGGCCTTCGTGTTTCTGGCGTTGTCCTGGTGCATCATTCCTTCGTATTCTGGCCATTTTTCCATTAGCACAATGCAGGGAAGACGAAGACTTCGTTTTATTGGCGTACCTGTTGATGGAAAATGTACGGAATACGCACGAACCCCTTGAGTTTTCTGCGTATCCTCTATGACGATTCTCCGAGCATATTGTCAGCTTATTACCAGCTAGAACATCCCAGGAATACTGACAATCGTGATCTCGGCGTGGTCAATGCCGAACAACATCGGAACAATGTACAGCACGTGCTTCCGGTGTTGTTCCGAATGGACAACGCCAAGGAAACGAACGCTTCATCCATTCATAGTATTTTCGGGCTCGGAACGAAAAAAATACCAAACCTTAGTATTCCGATCGTTCTCAATGGATGACAACTCACAGTAAATCTACACTTCGTGTTCTGTGCGTTGTTCCGACTGCAAGACACCCAGAACACGCACGCGACGTATTTCCGGGATGCTCCAACATGGAAAACGCCGGGAAATCATATTCGTTTTCGCAACGTATTTTGGTCAGAAAAACGAACAGTTCCGCCTTGTGTGAGCAGTGGATTGGGGCAGTGGGCGTCTTCGGTGGCCCCGGATCGCAGCCTTGAGAAGCCGTGATCTGTGGCGAGAAGATGACAACGGGGCGCATGGGCTGCCTACGCACGAGGCGGGCCAACGTTTTTGGGTTCAAGCTTCACTGTACAATTCCGAGCGATGACTCCCGAGGAGGACATGCCGTGGGAGCGGCGAGGCACAGGGGCCGATGATTCCTGAAGGGGGCAGGCGTCGTAAAGCGGCCGGAGTCAGGGAGGGCGGGAGGCGGAAGGTGGCTAGTTTGATTAGATCGAAGACGAAACAGCCGTTCCGATGTCGACGTCCTGGAACACGAGACAATCGTACCACTGTGTTTGTGTGCACAGAGGGGTGTTCCGCGGAGACAGGTGGAGCGTTACGCGAGAAAAATGAACAGGGCGGACAAAGTGAACAAGTCCTGAGATGTCTCGGGAGCTGTTAACCGGGAGTGGCCAAGGGCGTTGCATCATTGGTGCGGCTCATCGCTGTGAATTGATTCTCCGGCTCTGACTTGTCTTTGCGCTCGCCCCAGCCGTCGCTGTCGTCGTCGCCGCCGCCAGCCACGTGCACGCTCGCTGCTGCACCCTTTTAATCGGGCTTTTCGCGCCCGTTGCAGCCGGTTGACGTGCCTCGTGGTGACACCCTGAAAGCGACCTTGATTGCACTCACGGTCCAATAACTTATACTCAATTCCGCTACAAACCCCTCTTGAGCCCTGCCCCCTTGCGACACGGCCAGCTCTCCATAAGCTATGGTATGACTTTGCTGCTGCTGCTGCTGCAGTGCCTGCCCCGCGCGCGGCGATGCTCACGCTTTGCTTCTCCCAGCAACGCAAACGCTCCTCGTACAACACACCACCCTCACCCACAACACAAGTCCACTCGCCAGTCAAGCGGTACTCTCAGCAGCCGTCTCCAATGCCGTCTTCAGACCCAGCAAGCCAGTATACCCTGCTGGAGAAGCTCGGCACGGGCTCCTTTGGCACTGTCTACAAAGCGTGCGTCTCTCCCCTCGACTACAACTGCTTTTTGCGCTGACACTGGCATCAGAATGCACAATGAGACAAAGCAAATTGTAGCTATCAAGCAGATTGGTGCGTCGTTTCATCCTCGCGCCGCCCTCTGTCGGCGCGGCTGACACACCACCCGCGTGTTCAGATCTCGAAGACTCCGACGACGACATTTCTGAAATCCAACAGGAGATCCAGCATCTCGCCCAGTGTGACTCGGAGTACGTCACGCGTTACTACGGCTCCTTTGTCAAAGGATACAAGCTCTGGATCATCATGGAGTATCTCGCCGGAGGTTCCTGCTTGGACCTCCTCAAGGCAGGCACTTTCTCAGAGCCCCACATCGCCACCATCTGCCGCGAACTGCTTCTCGGCCTCGACTATCTCCACAGCGAAGGCAAGATCCACCGAGACATCAAAGCGGCGAACGTTTTATTGAGTGCAAGCGGCAAGGTCAAGCTGGCCGACTTCGGTGTTGCAGCCCAACTGAGCACCACGCTGCGACATACGTTTGTCGGAACGCCGTTTTGGATGGCTCCTGAAGTCATCAGGCAAGCCGGTTACGATGCCCGCGCGGACCTCTGGTCGTTGGGCATCACAGCGATTGAGATGGCGCGCGGCGAGCCACCGCTGAGCGAGTACCACCCGATGCGCGTACTCTTCTTGATTCCCAAAGCAAAGCCGCCCGTGCTTGAGGGCCCGTTCAGCCTCGCATTCAAAGAGTTCGTCTCACTTTGCCTCACGAAGGACCCGATGCAGCGACCGACCGCGCGAGAGCTGCTCCAACACCGCTTCATCAAGAGCAGCCGCAAGACCGCGAGCCTGACCGAGCTCACCGAGCGTTACCAGGACTTCCGCGCGCGCAGCCCCGCGCGCGGCACCAAGGACACGCCGACGATCCTGCAGCAGAACAACGCCGGTGGCGGCGTAGGGACGTGGAACGTCAACGCGACACTGCGGTCGGAATGGAACTTTGACACGTTCCGCACGTCGGCAATGGGCACGTACAAGAGCACGGCGAAGGACGTGCTCGCGGCGCTGCGGCAGGGCGCGGACGGCCTGCCGAGCAACCGCAGCAGCATGATTGACGAGCCGGACGCGTATGGCTATGGCGAGATTGGAGACGAGGAGGATCCGAATGGCGATCCGTTCGATACGCGCGACACGCGGGATGCGGTCAAGGGTAGCGATGTCGGCAATGCCATTGGGATGAATGCTGCTGCCGCGCATTCGACGGTAATCATCAAGCCCGAGGACGAGATAACGCCGCCGGGCACTGTGCAGCAACGGTCAAACGCGCCTCCCACGGCCTCGGCAGCGGCTTTGGTGGCTGCTGTTACTGCGCAGCCTGCGACAAAGCAAGAGGCGCTGGGGCTTGGTGCGCCACCGGCATATACGAGCACGGGTAATCTTGTGGAGGGCAGCAAGAGTACGTTTGTCTCATCTGGTTTTATTTTCACGCAATATTGATTTCGCCGATCAGCCGGCAGTTTGAAAGGAACGAGGAGATCAAGCTACAGCGAACGCACGAACCCGAACGGGACCATCATCCGTGGTGCAGACATTGGGCCGGGGTAAGCGCAGGGCAACAACCGTCTTTTTGTTCCGCTGCTGACGGTCAAACAGGACTGACACCGTTCGGCCCATCAAGCGGATTGACATGGCGGGTTCGCTGAAGCTCAGCAACGACTTCACTGGTTCATTGCGCAGCCGCTCCAGTCGACGAGCAGCGGCGGGCCTACGCCTACATCGCCGTCGTCTGCGGAAAGCGGTCCATCCGCGTTCCCTAGCAAGCTCCAGAAACCTCACCCAAGGAGAACACCCAGCGAGCTCGCCAAGGCCGGCACCTCGCTCGTCGACGACGTTGTCGTACCGACATTGCAAAGCGTAAGTTTCCTCTGCTGGTCTATCGTGGCTTGTGTGATGCTCATGCGGTTGCACAGGCGATTCGCGATGACATGGATGCACGAGAGATCGAGGCGCTGTCGATGCTCGTCCGCGGCTTCACCGACCTTCGCGAGGCAAACCCGGAACTGGCTTACAACGTCGTGCTGGATATCTTGTCTGGCATCAATGAGTGCGTCCTTTGGACGGTTTTCCTACCTGTTACCAATACTCACACTTTATATGCAGCAACAACGCCGTACGACAACACGTCGCAACGTCGCGCGGGTTGTTCCCCCACAGGCGAATCACGCGCAAGAGCGAGATGACGTCGAAGGGCCTCATCGTCGTCGAGCACGAAGAAGACGTCTCGGCGTCCGCCTCACAGTCTGAGCCGGAGATTCGCAGGATAGAGAGTCGCGTCTCCGCGCCGGTGATGCACGAGCGCACCGAGAGCCACAGCAGCAGTAGGGCGGAGAAGGAGCGTGAGCCGCGCGAGGTCAAGCGCAGCCCGATCGGCGAGCTGCTATATATGCGCTGGCTGGAGGGCTTGAAACTCAAGTGGCCGAGTATACTGTGAGCGAGTTGCTCATTGTGTGTGCTCGGTCGGCTGGGCTGCCTCTACTTCTGCTTCTGTCGTGCTCCTCTGGTTTGTGCCCCTGTCATACTGTTTTTCCCTTCTCTGCGCTCTGCGCTGCTGTTGTCTCTTCACTTCCCGGCCGGTCATGTTCGCATTCCGTATCCCACACCCGTTAATGCTCCATTTACCGCTCCCTCCACGTCTCATCCTCCCTCATGCCTCCGCTTACCCCCGCCTCCATGCTAAGAACTTGTGACGCTTCCCTTTCTGCTTCATCTTCCTTGGACAGTTTGTCTGTTCTGCCTTCCAGCTCCCTTCTCTTGCCGCTGCCTCCCTTTGTTATTGTTTCTCTACGTACAGCTGACTACTCACACGCATTCACCACCGATGACACTCCTCACGACCCACTTATGACACGATGCTGGTCCAAATGCCAAATCTCGGCTTCCAAAGTATATACACACTCGATCTCAGGTCTCTCACATGCACGCATTTTACGCACCTCTCTTCTCTTCTCGCTTGTTCCGTGATTGAGTGCGAGTGACAGTCTGCTGGGATGAGCAGCGCATTGCATGGATATCCCCCTTCTCATAAAGATGCGACCACTCTGACTATAGGTATCGACAACGTGAAGCGACAGTGTACTGTTGAAGTATATCTCAGCCGATGTGGGATACCGAATTACGTCCAGGCGTTCATGACTCTTATGATCTTGTATGACGGTTCAAATGGCTGATCAACTCATACCTAAGTATATGTTATGTCCCGGGAAGGCTGGTGTACATGCCTATCGCTCTAGAAAAGTCTCTCATCCATGCACGTTTGCTAGACCTCGGCCTGAAACGGCCTCAGTTTTCCACAAAGAAACCAGCCATTCGACCCACTGTAATACAGGGTGAAAAGAAGATGACCGCAAGAAACGATTTCACCTCTAGCCCTGATTTGTTGTGCCGCTAGTATGCTGCTCGAATCACAGAGGCGATGGACAGCGAGCGTAGAAGTCATCTTCTTCACATGCAAGTCGACACCGAAACAATAAGCTGATAGTCGTTTGGGGACAACGCGCCACCCCGACCTCTTCATCGCGGTGTACCTTGTATGTTTCTAGCAGTGGCAACAGGAGCATCGAATCGCTGTTGGCGTACTGTTGGCGGACGCGAGTACGCCGGATAATTGAACCAACATCGCGCTAGCAGCACTCGGGGCATCGCTGCACTCAAAAACTGCACTCATTCTCGTAGCACATAAGTAAAACCCGGAGGTCACAAGGCTAACACACTTGTGGTCTCAATTCTAGCGGTGGTTTGTCGTGTATGTGATCAGAAGCGCAGCTCACTTTTCTCCTCATTCATTTTTGTGGCTACGCAAACGCGACGGCTATCGTACAGTCCACCGAAGTTTGTGGGGCTAGTAAGGGCCGCCAATGCATCATGGTGCATTGCAAGGAGATCTGAACTCGAGAGTTGACCGTGCATTCAACCCGAGGTGACTACACTATCCCATGAAATGATAAGTTGCCACGCAGTGCAAGTACAAATTGTTGTTCAAGTTCACGATGTTTCATATCGATTTCTCATTAACCATCGACCTTGAAAGATATGAGGTCTTTACTTATGATGGTTTGTCGATTCAGCTCACCAGGATCACGGGCGTCGAACCGAGCGACGTCACGTAGGACCACGCCGTACGTGATATTTCGACTTTGGTCATGTCGCTGCTTGGCGTTGCCCGTTGATTGTGTACGCAGTAGGCTTAGGCTTGTCCATTGTCTCCAGCGACGGCATACGCATACTCAATGTCACCCTATAGTGTAAGGTAATACCGAACAACTCCCTAGCCATGGCAACTGCGAGCTATGTTTTCTTTCAGAAACAAGTGGTATCGGACGACAGCATGCGTACGTCGTATGTGTGCGGATGGGAGCCAAGAATATACTGCTGGCCGCGCTGGAATATTATCATCCTGGGAGTGCTCGGACTATTGTTGCGCTCAGATGCTGCGCTCATCTTCGTGGGCTGAGGTCAAGAAACTAGGGGAGGCTCTTGAAGTTACCCGATGAGGAACCAACTGCGTTGCCGTCTCAGTTGCGGCGCTAAACCCAACAAAGAGCTCTAAGGGTCTCGTCGAATGAAAGATCAATGAGCGGTGCAATACATGTCAAGTCATAGTGTTTTCTATGTCAAAGCTGGCTGGACAGTCGCAACGATGTTTCTAATTGTCAATATCTCAGGTCGCGTGCATAGTAAGCCCTCGTAGTTCAGAGCCGCGGTCCAGCGGTCGCAGTCTTGAGCTTATCCTCGACAAGCTCTTTGAACTCCTCGAGTAGAACAGCCTCCCTGCGCTCGCGCTCCTCTTTCTGGAGCTTGAGCACGGCACGCTTCTCCTCGGCGCTGATGACCTGGTTCTCCTTGCGCATGCGCACCGCGTTCATCCTGCGGTGGCGGGACCCGCTCATCACGTAGCCCACATTCTCGTACTGCTCAATCTGGTCTGGCAGCAGCCCAATCTCGCCACGCCGCGGGATGCGCGTCCTGGTCCCATCCTCGCCCTGCAAGAACGCCGCCATCGCGCTGCCCTCGCCGCGTAGCAGCTGCCCGCCGTACGCGCGCTCGTTCAAAGCCCGCGGGCCGCCAGCTGACCCGGCGGGGAGCTGAGGACCGGGCTCGTCCGCATCGTCGTCGATGGTGCTATCGTTCGCTGCCGCAGCGACAAACTTGGAAGTGCTCGGCGCAGTGGTACTGAGCAGCGCACTCGCCGGCTTTTCAACCCAGTCGTCTTCTTCGTCAGGTTTATTTTGGCGATGGGGCGAATTGGCACGGCGAGGAGTGCGCGAGCGCGACCTGGAACGGTCGTGCTTATGTCGGCGCCGGTTGTCGCTGTCTGACTCTTCTGACTCCTCGTCACTATGCCTATGCTTGTGATGCGAGCTATGCGACTTTTTGTGGTCAGACTTGTCTGACTTGGAGTGGCGCGAGCGTTCTTGTCCTTGCGACGCTTCCGGTCGCGGTCTGAATCGCTCGAGTCAGAGTCACTGGAAGGCGACCGTCGCCGCTTGCTGCGTTTCTTGGATGAGCGATGGCGATTATCGTCGCGGCTGCATAGCAAGGCATTGGTTTAAATGCGAACATCAATTCAGGTGAACGACGTACTCGTCGCGGCCACGTTCTGGACTTTTGGCCAAATGCTCAACGTCGTCGCCGCGCGCTGCTGCCGCCGACTACGCAATGAGCAAGCTGACTGCTAATTTCTGACTACGAGTAAATCAACGTACCTTTCAAGCCAGGCTGACCCACCGCCGCCATAATGGTCATTCGGGCCAGGTCGAGGGCCACCACCACTGCCGCCGTGAGGACCACGACCACGATCCTGACCGAATCCCTGCGGTGGCCCTTGCAGGTGTGGAAGCGGTTCACGCCCTCGTCCATCACGCGGCGGGTACATTGAGCCAGCCTGGCGCCACGGCGCGTTAGGTGCTGGCCCTCGTTCTGCTGAACGTGACCTTGACCGCGAGCGCCACGATATTTGTCATACGAAGGGCTGGGTCTACGGTCGCCAGTGCTATGGTCGCGTCGGGCATCGTCGTTTCCTTTTGGACTGCCTGAGCGACCGCGCCTACGCTCTGGACTGCGCGAACGGCGGTTTGGGCTGGGCGGGCGACGAAACGAGTCATTATCTCTGCGCGGCGGATCTTGGGGCACGAGACCCATGCGCGAAGGGTGGACGGTGGCCATAGTCACACACAGTCAAAGTGAAAACGAGAGGCAGAGGTGAATTCGAACTCCGTGTGTGCACGTTGGACTCCGTCTTCGTCGACTATGACCTACCCGCCTCCAGCGCAGCGGGCGACTGCAAGATCATATAGCGCTCTGCCGAACTCAACACTTCGGCAATGGTTAAACTCAGAGCGCATACTCACGCGACCGGCAATAGCCAGCTCACCAACAACTGCTGCTCTCCTCCGCCGACTTCTCATCTTCGCAGACGTACCTCATCAGATATATCACACTGGTTTAGCCGTGCTGAGACATGTCCTCGGTCCGTGTCGTGCTTCTCCACACAACCCACCGGACCCCACCCACGTCCTTCTCCACGCCAAATGTTGGTCAGGCTCGTGATTCTTCCCTCGACTCACCGGCACTCAGTTTTTTGAGGTCTAAATGACGAGCTACCGGTGCTTTGCAACGATTTCTGCTCACTGCGTTGTGGAGTAGGGTAGCAGGTTCTCCCGTGCTGCACCAAAGCTACGGTCACCCGACGTTCCAAGCGGGCCACTAGAAGCCACACACACTCCTTTTTTCGGGCATCATCTCGCGTTCTCTGCAATTATCGCATGAATGTTAGTTCGCCTTCGATAGCGCGGCAGGCCGTCCGCTGGAACCTTTGTCTCATCCAACCGCCGCTTCGAATAGACCCTTCGCCCGGCGCAAAGACAAATTGATGTATTACGAGCTGCTCAGAGCCTAGGCCTACAATTTCACGGGTTTTTGTCTTCCCAGAGTTCTCCGAGCCGCGGCTGCTCAACAATAGCCCGCTTCACGCCAACGTCACCACCGTTATGCATGCGAGGCGCGGAGCATACACACGCATACACCTGCTTCGATTCCCGGCCCACAAGATTCGATGCTTCTGCACGCCCTCCGGGGTGTGCTTTAAAGCGAAGCGACCAGTCATGGCGTCCTGTAAACTCCTCCCCCGCTCCATCCTTCTTTCTCGCCACCGGGAAACTCCCTAAAGCGTGACGAAGAGACGGTTCAAGAGGCTTTCATCCCCAGCACCTCACGACAGAAGCAACGACGATGACGGCAGAGAAGGCAGGGCGTCCTGGTGTTGAGACACAATCTTTCGGCTCGCAGACTGGCGAGTCTTCGAGTGGATCCTCCACCCGCGCCGTGATTAAAGTGAGCCTCTCTACCTCAGCATTGCGGTGGATACTGACTACCTTCTCAGGATGGCATCCCATACTATGCTGGGCTCACTGGCGACCAGCTGCTATCGGCCATTACAGTCACCTCGACAGTTCGGTGCGCTAACTATCCTTTACCGTTCATCAAGATATTGACGCGAATGGTCATTCGACAGGCTTCCTGCTGTTTGGATATGATCAGGGTGTCATGTCTGGCTTGATCTCTGCTCCACAGTTCTATCGCGTGTTCCCCGACCTCGACCCGGTGTTGACATCGCCCTCGCATTCTTCGCTCATGCAGGCGTTTTACACTGCCATCTACGAGATTGGCTGTCTTGCAGGCGCGATATTTGCGCTGTTTATGGGCAATAAACTTGGGCGCAGGAGAAACATCATGATCGGCAGCACCATTCTCATCCTCGGCGCGATTATCCAGGTGACGGCCATGCCGAGGTAAACAAAAGAAATTTGTGACTTGCTTCTTCTGCTGAAGCTTGTCCTACAGGCAACTCGCCGGACACCAGTTCGTCATAGGACGGATAGTTACAGGTTTTGGCAACGGCCTGAACACAGCAACAATCCCAAGCTGGCAAGCCGAATGCTCCAAGTCTCACAACCGCGGCCTGCACATCTGCATCGAAGCATCAATGATTGCCACGGGCACGGTCATCGCATACTGGATCGACTTCGGGCTCTCCTACATCGACTCGTCGGTCAGTTGGCGCGTGCCCATCGCGCTGCAAACAATATTCGCAGTGCTCGTGCTGCTCGGCGTATCACGGCTGCCCGAATCGCCGCGTTACCTTCTCTCGACGGGCCAGACGGACGAGGGCGTGCACGTCGTTGGCGCGCTGCTTGCACTGCCCATCGACCATCCAGACACGCAGCTCCAGAAGCGCGTCATTGTTGAGGCCCTCGAGTCGCTCGGCGAGCTAAAGATTAGACATGTCTTGACTGGTGGGCCGTCGCAGCACCTCCGTCGCACGCTCATCGGTGCATCGAGTCAGTTCTTCCAGCAGGTTAGTCGATGCTTTCCAATTCACTATGAGACGGTTGCTGACAAATATTCGTAGATTGGCGGATGCAACGCAGTCATCTATTTCTCGTGAGTGTTGAAATGGTGGCGCTGCAATATCGCTTATACAACGTCATCAAGGCCGGTCATCTTCGAAACTTACATTGGTCTCCCGCGTCGACTGTCTCTGATCCTCGGCGGCGTGAACGCTACCGTATATGCGCTGTCCGCATTCCTTTCGTACCCAATGATTGAGCGACTCGGACGTCGTAAGATGTATTTCTGGGGCACGGCTGGCCAGGCTGGCAGCATGTATGTCACATAATCTTGCCGATGCTGGCCACACTAATCAGCTTCTTAGGTTCCTCGCAATGGCATGCCTCATCCCGTACGATGTTCAAGGCAAAACTAACAGCACTGCAACCTACGGCGCCGTGATTGGGCTTTACCTCTACCTGATTGCATTCGGCTGGTTAGCCACTTGCATCTCTTGATTTCGAAGACGCTGATCCGCTTTGCAGCACCTGGCTGGAACTTCCGTGGCTTTACCCTGCCGAGATCAACCCCAATGCAATTCGTACGAACGCAAACGCCATCTCCACATGCACGAACTGGCTTTGGAACTTCGCCGGTACGTTGTCTGCCTTCATACATACAGCAAAACGTGTCCTCACTCTACATGACTCCAGTCGTGATGTGGACGCCTCCCATGCTCAACTCGTGGGGTGGGTTCGGCACCTTCTTGTTCTTCTTCGGGGTGAACATGTGCTTCTTCCCGTTCATCTACTACTTCTACGTCGAGACGAAAGGTCGGTCACTGGAGGAGATCGACATCATTTTCGCCAAGGGATATACGGCCAACGAGTCGTACGTCAAGGTCGGGCACGAGCTTCCCAGCCTTACACCGGCCGAGATCGAGCGCGAGGCTGCAAGATGGGGTCTCGCGGACGAAGCGAAACATTCGGGCCAAGCGCAAGAACTGCAAAAGAAATCACAAATCGACGTCTAGGAGCGTGTACTTTGTTAAAACTATTATGATTGTACGTTCCCTCGTAGAAACACACATGTACCAAGATTGTTTCCCAATTGGAAAAATTAAATAGGAAGATTCACCTCGAGAGCGACTGAGCACATTTGACTTATAAAACATCGATGTGGCAAGCTTCATTGCAAGTTACTTAGATTGAAGTCGGTTGCGCCGGCATCGCAGTTCCATTGTCTCAGATATCGGCTTCAGCGCCCGAATTGAGACTGCAACGCAGTTGGTCTGGTAAGGTCCGGAACTTCATCCCCACTCAACCTCTTGGCCTCAGCCCACGAAGATGAGCGCAGCTTCAGAACGCAACGACGCTCCGAGTCTCGTCAAGATGATGCTCGTTCAGCTAGCCGAAGCGCCATCGTCCACCAACTGCGAGTCAATGCTCTTGCTACCCTTGCCAGAAACATATGAAGTATGCTACGGCGAGGTTTTGGCAGTCACTCTATTGCTAAAAACAATCCAATTGATAGGCCGCAGTTGCTCTGATCAGCCAGGCATTCGCCGTGGACCTGCAGGTGAAGAAGCTGACTTTGACGGTGTAGATCGAATCGGTGGATCCGGGAAGTATGCCAGGGAAATGCCATATCAGGGCCAAAATGTCGCCTTTGTCGTGGGGTTTCGTGCGGTCGTCCGCATCTACACCGTGGCTTATGGTGGGTCAAATCATAGGCGTCTTGTTAGAGACTTAATTTATTTACAGGCTGTGGTTGAGCCTTGATCTTGGTCCGTAGGGACTAGATAATGAGATAGCCGGGCTTTGCGCTCTATTTGTGTACCTCAATATCTCTGCGTCGAATAACATGGGTTGCTGAGTCAACGGTGATGCGTATCCCTGACCATAAGCTTAGGAGCTGCGATAAGTTGACTGGCATAACCTTTATGTGAGACATGTGTATCCACTGACACAAACTACAGCGGGGTGCACGGCGATATATCATCAGTTTGTCATTCTAAGATACAATCTATCTCCTCGCGAAGGAGCAATTGGAGTGTCTCGTTACATGCTGTATTTCAACATGAAAGGAGACCGAGATCGATTAGCATGGTCCATGGAGAAGCCGACATCTTACGCATGTAATGGAATCGTATCATATCAACATTTTTATGACAATCCCGTGGTCTTCTGCGCATTTATTGATCACATTCTGACACAATAGCTTTAGCACCTGGCCAAATCGCTGCTCTTCGCAGCATATTAGGTATATGCATTACATCACAAAGCGCACTTTAGGGCTTATATTGATCTCCATATACGACTTTGTAGCTACAGAAACGTTCCGGCTCATACGCGGTTAGTTTTCTGAGCGGAAGCAAGTTGCCGGAACGGAAACTTACATTCGGGAACTGCCGACTTTCGCAGCCGCATCGACAACAAAACTCTCCTCAAGGTGCGCGAGCATACCGGATCGCTCACCGCTCGTTTCGCATCTCACACTCGCATTTACATTTGCTAGACTCTCTCGGCATGCCTTCTTCTGCATCCAAGGTCAAGGCCGGCGAGCTCCGCGGCAAGTGCGTGTGCTCAGTCGTCGGTGGTGTTGGTAGCGATACGGTTGCTGACACAGCGAGCGCAGGACGAAAGTGGACCTCTCAAAGCAGCTTGAGGAGCTCAAGGGCGAACTGCTCGAGCTGCGCGTTCAGAAGATCGCTGGCGGGTCTGCAGCCAAGCTCACTCGCATGTACGTCGTTGTGCCGATTGAAACTGCATGCGCCAGTGCTGACCCTTCGCGCGCGCACACAGCAACACCGTCCGCAAGTCGATCGCGCGCGTACTGACCGTCACCAACGCCAAGGCACGCCAACACTTGCGCGAGTTCTACAAGGGCAAGAAGTATCTGCCCCTCGACCTCCGGTACAAGAAGACCCGCGCGATCCGCCGCCGGTTGACCAAGGTGCGCTCCCTGTCAGATAGAGCTAACTGACGTCCTGCTGATGCCTCCGATTGCAGCACGAGAAGTCGCGCACGACCGAGAAGCAGCACAAAAAAGCCATCCACTTCCCGCTGAGGAAGTATGCCGTCAAGGCCACCGCATAATCGCGCTCTCTCCTTTAGCTTGACTCTTCTGTAGCTTATGCCAGGACCGATATGCGATATGCTGCATGCAACGAGCTCCACTGTGAGAGTCCGATCCCCACGCTGCCGTTGTCCCGGCAAGCTTTTCCTCGAGTCGTCTCTTGAGGATCGTAGAGGTCCTGCTGGCCGTCGACGAACTTACTAACTCAAGTGGGATGTGGCTTGCAGCAAGCCTTGTGGAGTTTCGTGGAGTTCCGAGTTCCCGGTCCATCGACATGATGTACGCTGCAGTTTATAGGCGGACGCACGTCTCAAGTCAGGAGATGGCTGTTGGTGTGCAAGTAGCAATTTCTTCGTTTCGATAGTTCGCTGGCCTTGCGCGACGTCTTCGCGCATCATTCGTTCGTTCGCGTATATGTGATCCAGTAATATTATACGACAGCCCCGGCGTCCCCTGCGTACAGGAAAGCCTATTAGGACCGTGGAGGGTAATGCTCAAGACGCTAGCCGTGACTATAATGGCGATGATCGATGTTCTTGCCTCAGCCTCGATCGCCGTTGCTGTGAAGCTGTATGATACTCGCACCAACACTGACGTCGCCTATCCAATCTGGGAGTCGTAAGTGGAGCTATATATGTAACGGACTAGTAGCCCCCTTACAGTCATTTATCACTCCCCTGAACATCATCACTCCCCTGAACATTTTGAACCTAGAGGCCACATTTGTTCGTTGTTTTCGTTTATATATATAATTCTGTCGGGACTCATAACAGCTTAAATTGTATGAATTTTGAGCACAATAAGTCCAGAACTGCGGCCATGCAAGAGGTCGTGTGAAGCCCTATTTCGGTAGCTGCCGACCGACAAGGCAAAATAACTCCCACTTCCCTTTCCCTTTTAATATTGATAACATTTTAATGAAGTTTTCATTCTTAAATCATTATTTACCACAGTATGTAACTTCATAAAATTGTGGTGACCCTCAACCCTCAATGTGCAAGAGGCGAGATGCTCGGTACCAGCCGAGAAAGCGCAAAAAGTGTCAAGCTCTCAGCGGTGCAAATGGATTTCCCTTTCCAAGAAAATTTGTGTGATTAACATTAATGGCTTCAAAATATATTATGCATATCTAATTTGAGTTCATGTGATCCCTGTACTCAGGGTAATCACTACTGCCCAGTGTGGTTTAGTGCTGGACTTTAGATTGATTTATCCTATAAATCTGATATATTTTTTACATCAAACCGTAGATAATCATGTCTGTTGGTTGTGTGTAAAATCTGGATAAGAATTCCGATGTTCTTTACCTTCAACTGGGTATTTTGTGTCGAGAGCCTTGCCAGGCTTCGGAGGTTTGCTCCTCGTCCTCATATGAAACATATATTATAAGACATTAATTCGTTTAAAGTTATTTTCTCAATCATATTTGAGCGTCTCCTTTCTCTGTATTCATGGTTTCAAGCATTAATTACATATTTGTAGGAGTTGGAGGCCTCCCCAAGCAGCTCTCACAGCCTACAAAAATTAAAACATCAGATATAAAATTACCTTGTTGTTGAATTGAGTTTGTCACACTCCCCGGTGAAGCTTTTTGCAAAGTGTTCAGGGGAGTGATGACGGCACCAACACCGACCGAACCGTGCGGCAAATTCCTCGTCACAACACGATTTTTCTGCGGTTTGCCTGATCACGTGGTGAATTATATACTTATTATCTATCGATTTACTATAAAAAATGTGAAGGAATAAATTGTTGCAATAGATGAGGGGGAAAATGGCTGAAACGTGTTCAGAGGAGTGATAAATGACTGTACCTCTTATACAGTCTCACAAACAGTACGGCCGCAGGACGTCGGATTTTGCCACCTTCGGGAGGGCACCATCGCGTCGTTCGTTTCGTCTCAGCCGAAGATATCCACGCGGGCGCGAAAGGATCGAAACTGTCCCCAAGTACCGCAATGAAGCCCTCAAATTGATGTTGCTGAATCTTGAGGGTTGCATGTGGCAGTTCAATTTCACACTCTTTTCGATCCTTCGAGTGCGGTATCACCTGCGCAACGACGGTTTGCGTATCGAGAAAGCTGGCTCTATAAGGCAAGGGATGGCCCGAAGCGGTCTCGTTCCTGCAATTCTAAAGCGACCGTCCTCCTACCACGCGCATTCAATAAGTCTGACAGCTCTCTCGCAAGAACCACGACGGCAACACGTGTTCAGCGCAAACCTAGGGCGGTGTCGCTGCTCTCGCTAGCGGTCGCGTTTGTTCACCCCTTGCTCTCCTGCTTTCCATAGCCGCTAATACCGCTAATATGGACGTATCCTCCGAGCGCAACGCAGCGCCTGTAGCAACCAAGATGATCGTGTTCCAGCACGAAAATCGTCGACTGCTTGCAGACTGCCCACCAACATATGAAGTACGTCTGTACAGGAGTTTGAGCTTGGGATTGACAGCCACTCTGTCTGTCGCAGGAAGCCCTCGCGTTAGCTCAATCTCTGTTCGCAGCTGGCCAGCGTAGCTGGGATGTTACCTTGTCGCTCGACATATGCTCGTTGGATCCGACTAGCATGCTCGGCGTCGTCGAGATCTCGTCGACCGCGTGGAACCTTGTGTGCTCGGCGTCCGCAACACCATTGATCATTGTGGACTTGCAGCCCACGACCAGACCTGCCTCCTCGAACCCTAGCCGCGTCGCCATCGTTGAACCCCCCGTCCAGTCTACGTCCTTTCCCGCCGTTACGGGCAGGACCGCTCCTGTTCCCACTTCGCCATCCACTATCCCGACGCCATCAACCTCGAATCGTTCCCTAAAGACGTCCATTCTGGTATCAGCAGCCTCACCGTCACCAATCTCCGCCGGCTCCAATTCCCGCAACCACGTCGTGAACCCACCCGTGTTCCCAAGTTTTGGGCCCATCATCTGGAATGCGACATGTAACCTCTGCAATCTTCCCTTTTCGGTCCTCCGTCGGCCAGTTCGTTGGAGGGACCGTCCGTATCACCAGCAGTGTGCTGAAAAACTCGTGTCGGAACATTGAATGATTAACGACCCTATGAAACATGATCATTCTCACTCGAAGGTCGCCGAAGTACTCAGGCCTTTACTGAATACTGGTAAATATCAGTGCTCAGACCTCACGTCGATTCGAGTGGGTACCTACTTCAGCATTGAGTCGAGCGACATTCTTCCTCTTCCCCCAAGCCCTAGCTGCCTCTCGCTCACAGACTGATAGTTACGAGATTAGGTTTCGCATTTCCAATCTTCATAGGTCAAACCCCGGCCAACAGGTGTGAAGTGATGATGTCGCGTAACTATCTACTTGGCACTGCTGGGTGGCTAACCAAGACCCTCCATGTAGTAAACTGAAGTACTGAAGGGTCGTGTATGTTGTGATTGAATTAATTGACGAGATGTATTCTTGCTGCTCAAACCAAATTCAAAATAGATGAGATATGGCATTCAATGGCTCATCCAAGAGTGATAGAGCTCAGGCATCGTCGGCGCGTATCGCCGTTGTATATCCCGCTGCGGGCGGGTGACATCTGTCGGCAGGTGCGCTAGAACGGACTTGCGTTTTGTTCTCTTTCATACGACACCAAGCATCACACGAATGGATGCCGCTTCCGAACGCAACGATGCCCCGTCTCTGCCAAGGAACATTGTCCTCCATCAAGGGAACCGGAGAGTCCTGGTGCATTGTCCTGATTCATACGCTGTGCGTCGACTGAACCAGGAGACGAATCTGTGGCTGACCGTCCTGACGCAGGGCGGGGTGGAGATGGCTCGCTCGGTCTTTAATCTCGCGCATGACCCCGAAGATGTTGGATTGTGGCTCGACATGACTTCTATGGGTCAAAACAGTACGCTCGGCCCTGTCGAGATATCTCCCACAGCATGGAGCGTGGTACAACTGTCTACAAGGACCCCGCTTGTCTGGGTAGACTTGAAATCCAGGGTGCGGTTAACCAAAGAAAGATTATCCCCGTGTTGATGTTCACCCATTCCGTCACATCTAGGCTGCACGATCCGGTCACTACCAGACACATAACATGAACGACACCATGAAGATTGATGTTTATACCTCAGGTGCAGCGGGACTCATGCGACTCCTTGTCCTCGAAGCCATTCCGCGGTCGTACCCCGTCGAGACTGTCTTCGCAGCGGTTCATGCACAAACCGGCGCACCAATCCAGCCCCTAACACTAGTATTGCTGTTCAATTCTCAAGTGATCCATCCCGGAAGCTCACAGTCTCTACGGGATGTGTTCTCTCGGGAAGATGCTGCACACCTCGTAGTGACAGGCCTGCCTGAACCGTTCCGCGCAAGAGGGCTGTACGACTACTCCTCTTCACCGGATGAACCCAATGATATCTCATTTGCAAAAGGCGATATATTGGAAATTGTTGAGAAAGATGGTGTGTTTGGTTCTAGTAACATCTCCAAGCTCCCTGATCTCTGGTCCTCACAGGTGACTGGTGGAAAGCGCGAGGAGCTGATGGGAGGGTGGGAAACGTGCCTTCAAGTAAGCAACTTTCCAATCAGGGAGTTCTCTCGGCTCACTTAAATTTGCAGATTTCCTGCAAATCATATGAGTTGATGTAGCTAGCTGTTCCGCCATGCTAGTCCACAGCATCCTTTTTATTTGTTTTTCGCGGCCCTCGCCGTATCACTCTCCAAAAGTTTCTGCGCACTGTACCTTCCAATTTTCGGCACGGCTTTTCGCTTGTACCTTTTTGCACCTTCAAGTTGCCTGTGAGAATCACCGGCGGAGACTCCACAGCATTGGTGTCAAAATTTTGAGACTGGCCCAGCCAAATCTGTCACATACGGGATGTTTCTTGCGAACCGGCGATCTGTACCTGATCGCCCGTGGCAAGTCATGCCAAATTGGGACTCGGCATGGGGACGTGCTACACAGAAATAGGATCTTATTGGCCAATACTTACACCTGAATCGAATCAGAGCATAATTACATGCGATATCCAGTTGTTGTCCATTGCGGAGTGTCATGAGAGACCATTACCTCATCATCCGCGCTGGGAATATCTGCACAAAAGGTCGTGCGACATCCGCCTGCAGTATAATGACATTCTCTCTCATCGAGTCAGCTCAGTAAAAGCTCATTTATGTCTAGACATCTTTCTCACCGGCATCTTATAATCAAAATTGGTATGCAATACATTCTCTTCACAGCCCTGTTCAGATCGATACCACCTTTGCCGGCTGGAACCCTATTCTGTCGGCGTCCGCGTTGTCGTACCCGCGTTGATTCGACACAAGCCTCACGCCTTGCCGAACAAAGTCGCAGTTGAAATGCGTGTGACCGAAACACCAAGTAGAGATTGGCGGCCCCCACCACGCCGACTCGTGCAGCGCCGACGCGAAACCAAAGTTCAGCAACCGTCCCACGTCGTCCTCGAACCGCGGCTCGGACGTGCCCGGTTGCGTGGGTGCGTGGTGGGTGAGCAGCAGGACGCGACGTTGTGGCGAGTGGGTCCGCAGCGCCTCGAGCTCGCGTGCAATCCAAAGACGGTCGAGGTCGTGCGCTGCGTTGCGAGCGCCAGGCGTCCAATTCTCGATATTTAAAAAGTCCCCGAGCTTTGCGCGAAGCTCGATCTCGGCGTGGGCTGGGATGTGAGACCAGAGGGTGCACCCGAGGATGGTGACGGATGGGGAAAGGTCGTAACGTTTGCGATGCATTAGCACGAACTCGCCCAGTTGAAGGTTACGCAGCCGTTCGATGGTCATCTTCTTTTCGAATTCCTCTAATATCACCATGGCCTTCGTCTGTGCGGCGCAGGAAGTGAGTAAACCACTGTGAATAGTCCTGGAGGCGACCCACCGAAGAGGAATCGTAAAGTTCGTGGTTCCCGACGACGAAGAAGATACGTCTGAACCGCTTTAGCTGAAAACGCAAAAACACAAATAGTCGGTCGTGCTCGGCACGCCCTATGTCGCCAAGCAGAGCCAGGTTAGGAGCTACTACAGGGAAATCGAAGCTCTCGTATCCGTCTAAAGCGACGACAGGTAAGCCATTCTCAGCGAACTGTCCCGGTATGTGAAACTTTCGTTCTAGGTGAAGATCACTCATGACTAAGAGTTGCGAACCGAATGGTGGTCAGCCGTGGGTGCGATGAGGCTGTGATGACCATTGATACCTTGAACCTGAATGTTGTCTTCAGGTACTTGGTGATGGGTCAGAGACTGCGAATCGTGCGTTCATTACTCATACCTGTCCAACCTTCAGCCATGGGTGGCGGATCATAGACCGGGAGAGGACGAGCAGACATCAGTCCACCGCTTGGCAGCCGCGGGAATGGGAGCAGAGGGCAAGACGCGAGTCATGTGACTCACGACGTCACACCTCAACGACAATTCGCAGCGACATCGGGCTGGAAATCATCGCTGGACAAATTTAATAATGATAAATACAACTTTAAAAGTGGCAGATGTACAAGTGGTCAGCCCGTGTAAGGCCGAGGGCTGGTCTGGTACAATGCATCTATCTCTGAGCGTTGAGAGACGAGAAGTTTGTTGCAGCGAAAGGGAGTGTCACACAAGGCTTCGTAGTGTCCGTTGGCTTGAATTGTCCGTGAGCGAGCGAGCAGGGCGTGAGAGATCCAGCGTCAGAGGCACCGGGCGCAACGACGCGCATTAGGCATTACAGGGTCTGATCCTGTCGTCGTTTTTACGCGAAGAACGCGAGTGCCAAGACCGCGACGACCGCGGTCATAGCGAACTGCGGGCGCAGAACGCCAGCACCGTTATCCTTGTTCTCGGTGCTGCCTGACGAGTTATCCTGCTGACCGTTGCCGGACGGGTTGGACGGGGTCTGTGAGTTGCCGCCGCTGCCGCTGTTGCCGTTGCCGCCGTTGCTGCCGGTACCAGCACCTCCGCCAGCGTTCGGGAGGTCAGTCGAGCCTGGGGTAGACGGCTGACTTGTCGTCGGCTGCTGGGGCTGATTGGGAGCAGGCGAAGTAGTGGCAGGAGAACTGGGGGCAGGTGCGCCAGGTGTGGTGGTCGGGGCGGACGGTGCAGAGTCGGTGGCAGGTGCCTGCGTCGCAGTGGTGGTGGTCAAGTAGATGGACGCGGTGCCGGAGTACCAAGTCGGCAGAGGGACAGTGCCAGTTGAGGTAAAGCCGGTCTCAATGCCCGTGACAGGCGTGACTTCGCCGATGTTGTCCTTGGCGTTGGCATAGTTGAAGCCGTTTTTGCCTGCGATCTGGGCAACGCTCAATGCCTTCCAGTTGTACTTCTTGACACCCTCCCAGGTCGAGTTGATGAATATGTTGGCGGTGTCCTCGCTCAGCTCGTGCTCAAGGACGTAGAGGCCGGTGCTCTTGTCGCCGCTTAGCCAGGTGTCAAGCTCCTTGGAGATCTCAGCAGCGGTGATGGATGGCATCGCCCAGTCGTTGGTGTCCTTGTTCCAGAGAACGGCGGTAAGGCCGAACACGTTCTCGGCGATGCTGCGGACGCGCTGGTCCATGTCGCCGTAGGCAGGACGCCAGTAGCGGGGAACACGGCCGCCGGTGCTGTCGTGGATGATCTGCATCGTCCAGCCGAGCTCACCAAGAACGGCAAGATCACTCTGCGCCGTCATCATCGGGTGGGTCCAGGTGTGCACCGCGAGGTCGCCGTTCATCTTGAACGCCTGCATGAACAGGTCCGGCTCATTGACGATGTTGCCGCCAATGAGGAAGTGCGTTGCCTTGATGTGGTTCTTGGCGAGGAATGGGTACAGCGTCTTGGAGCCTTCGGCCGGGCCATCATCGAACGAAATGCCTGAAGATAGAAAACAAAATGCCGGCGTCAGTCTTGGATATTCTTAACCCCCGGCATGCAAATCCGGCACGGCGTGCAAATCGGGAAGGAGGATATGGACAAACATTGCCCGGCGCAGCAGCAGAGGGGTCACAACACTCACCAATCATGCCGGCCGGCGCCTCGTGAAGGTCCGTGGGCTTGTAGCATTGCACGTATGTCGAGCAAACCGCGTCACTCGATGGGTCGAACCCCTTGGCGTACACGGGGTTCGAGTTGTAGTCCTGGTCCCGGATGATCGTTGTCGGTGGGATCTGTGCAATGAGACCGTTCGCAACGGCGGCCTTGTAGGCATCTAACCACGGCTTGGGGATCTTGGTCTCGTCACCGAGAGGCTGACCGGGCGGCGGATACTTGGCCTTCCATTCTAAATCAAGGAGGTCAAATTCAATACTGCATTGATTCAAGATCGCAGCGAGTGACGCACCCGCAGAGCCAACTACAGGCAGGGGCTTGTCATCTTGACGACGGAAGAGGGAGTGCGAGAAGTGCTCCCTGGCATGGAACCACTCGCCAGGGAGTCCACCGCGCTCAACATGGTTGTGCTCAGAAGTTGGATGTGCCGACACAGAAGCGGCGAACGCGGAAACTACAACAAAAAAGCTCGAAACAGAAAGCATGGCGAACAAGATAACGCGCAGCAAGAAGAACTGAACAAGAAGTTGCAGAAGAGAGAACACCACCAGTTAAAACGGTGGAAAATGAAGCGAAATAAAACGCGAAACCGCGTGCTAAGAAAGAAAAAGAGGAAGAAGTGGGGTCGGTCTCGGAGACCGCAAGCCCGCTGCTATGTACTGCTGTCGAAACGCACCGCCCCGCTGTCCCCATCATTCGTCGCGATTCGCCAAGCCGGGATCTTACCAAAAGCAAGCTCGCAGTCCAATAGTACGGTACGCGTCAAATTGACGCAGCAAAAAAGTCAGCGTTGTGGCACATCACACTGCTAGAAATTACATGCGCAGCGTAGGAGCATTTAGGGCACGATCATCAAACCCAGTCCCCAACGCCTGCCGACCAGCTCCATAGGGGGGTCATGCAGTGTGACGAGGGTGACGAAGGAGGCAGGTCTAAAGCGGTGGATCCAGGAAAGCAAATACCGAGCACGAGGTTGGTCCGCAGGAACACAGCATGATTCACACCCGCATGCAGCGGAATGATCATCCCGCGCATACATTAGAATCCTTCTTTCAGGAAGAGTCTGCCGCCCTTGAACTCCGCCACATGCTTGATGATCTTGGCGAGCTGCTCCTTGCGCCGCTTGTCTCCAAGGAAAAAGCGCTTGAAGTGCGCGATGGTATCACCCGTCGTTGGCGGGTGGTCCTGCTGCTTGCGCAGCCAGCCAACAACAAGCGCCTCGTTAATATCGCGTGGCGCGGACCCATTAGGAGCCGATGCCGGCGATGCAGCGCCGTCCGGACGCTTGATCTTCTTAGACGTGAGACCCGAGCCAGATGCCGACTCATCGGCTTTGCGCTTCATGCCTTGCGGGCGCCCGGGGACCGGGCTCAGCGCACGCGTGCCACTACCACCGGCCAGGGGTGAGGTGGCGCGCCCTGGGTGGCCAGACATGGGCTTCGGGCTTGCTGCCCGCGAAGACGGCGAAGTCACAGACTTGCCCTTGGGACTGGTGGCGCGGTGGGCGAGGAATGAGTTTCCACGCCCGTGTGGCACAGGAGGCGAGTTGGCGCGAGAGCCAGTGCGAGGCGTTTGAGATGATTTTGGGTTGCCTTTGCCGGACGCCGAAGGCTGCGTGTTGCCGGATGGACGAGATGTAGTGTTGGGCTTTGACGAGTCCTTATCCTTGTCATCCTTTTTGTCGTCCTTCTTGGGCTCTTCCGGCACTTCCTCCTCTTCCTCGTCCTTGAAGCAATGGGTCAGTCCTTGAACAGAAGCAATCGCATGAGACCGCTAACCTCAGAAGAAAGGTACGGGTTGCGGTTGTCATCGTCGTCGCTGTCGTATACTCCACGCTCGTGGGTTCGAAGCGTCTTGTGGAGACCCTTGCCAGCGCCGGTGAGCTTAGTGTCCTGAAGCATCTCAAGGAACTCGAGATCTTCATCGTCGTCATCGTCGATGCCAGCATCGCGAAGTCTGTTGGCGAGGCGAGACTCCTTCTTGACTCGCTCTTCCGCCTCTTTCTGGTCGAGGTCCTCAACATCGTCAACCTGCATTTGCTCCTCGTCGTCAGAGAAGTCTTCTTCATGTTCGAGTTCGTCTAAATCTCCCTCCTGACCGAGCTCAGCCTGGCGGCGCTTGCGGAGATGCTCCTTGAGCTCCTCATCGTCGTCACCAAACAAGTCGTCGTCTTCATCGCCCCCAGCCTTGACGACGACCCTGAATTTGCGTCCTCCTGGAAGAATTGTGGAGGAAGTGCCGCTGGAGCGGACAAGAGACGGTTGGTGCGGGATATGACCAAGGTTGATGGTTCCGCCAGCTGCGAGCGTTTGCTCGTTGGCTTGTCGCGCAACGCGGTTGCGGTTGGCCCAGTATGCGCCGCTCTGCGCTTTCTGCATTCGAGCATACTGGAAGCAGGTGGGTCTAGGTAGATCCAACCATGTGAGATATATCATACCTCAGCTTCGACTTCCTCGTGGTCGTTGAACCGCGTGAAGCTGGCGCGTTTCTGGAACTTGTACCAGCGGTGGGCAGGGAGGAAGTAGAAGTTGTTGTCGTTCGGGTACATGACGAACATGCCGTGCATTTGACCCTTCTCGGCACCATCGAGCCGACCTGTCCAAACTTCGTTTCCTGAGCCGTCCTCGAGCAACCACGGGTGACGTTCCTCGCGTTGAAGCTGGCGCTGCTCGTCAGGAATGGTGTGAATCTGCTTGGTCTTCTTCTGAAACGGCTTGCGTTTCTTAGGGTCCTTAACCTTGGGTTTGGTTTCTGCGCCATCCTCGGCGGGTGCATCCTCCTCCTCCTTTTTCGGAATGATGGGACGGCCGTCCTGCTGCATGACAATTTCGCCGGTGATACGGCTGATGACCACGTTGCCGTCCTGGCCGAGCATAGGCGTAATCTTGCCAGCTTTTGGCGTAGAGCCTGTCTCGCGAGCAGGTGGGTGTTTCCTGTTCAGCTTGACTGGGTGCTGCCAACTCTCGAAAGGAACAGGCTTGCGCGCGTCGAATTTCATGATGTCAAACACAAATCCTGAGGTGCTGCCAGACGAGAGTAGCGCGTAGTCGTGGTAGGCACCTGTGGGTGGCGGGCGGCGCATGAGACTGACATCCTCCTCTACTTGTGCCGTCGCTGGTGGCGTGGACGCAGCAGGCTTGGTAGGCGACGCGCGGCTACTCTGCGCGGCAGGTTTCTTTTGTCTGTCTGAGCGAAAGAACGAGCGTGCGGCTTGGGCTGCGGTGGTGGTGGTGGTCATTGAAGTGGCACCTGGTCAAACAAAGGGAACGGGTAACTCCGGGGTGTCTGACCGCGTCTTGTCCTCCGACACCGCATCATCCGTTGACTCGCTCTAGAAATAAACCTGCATCATATGTTGAGTTCAAAAACACCCATAAATATAAGTGCAAAAAACTATATACCGCCAACGTGCGAAGCCGGCGTAATCCCATTGCACCCTGGCGAAACATGTTGGACTTTCTCAAAACGCTTGAGTAGACCGGCATGTCTCTCACAAAACTCTCGTGCCTGGCTCAACACTCAATTACAATGAACCTGTCAGTGGCGGCCCAGCCGCGGGCACCATTTGCACCCGAAAGGCGTCATATAATTTGTCACAACCTGGTAGGACTGCACTCCTTGCCTTTAGTCTATCACTTCAGCCATGGCCGCAAGATTGTTGTATCTATCCGCTGCAGTAGCGGCTGCTCTGGCGGTACCGCAGGCGCCGTTCCAACGTCCGTTTGTCGACGCCGGACGACTGGGCACAATCACCGCACCGCCGCCCCCTAATCTTGGAGGAGTAGAAACGTCGACTTACACACCGACATCCCCCGCCGTGGCTTTGAAGATGGCGTTTTCATCATCGAATAGCCCTGACGTGCTTGTTCCCTTGACCCTGGGCGTGATGTCGCAGTGTCCAGATGCAATATACTGCGAAAGTGTGATGAACGAGGTTCTCGACGAGGTTGGCAGCATCGTCAGCCTGGGGTTAACGTTCATCGGCACGTACGTCACCCTTCACAACAATCGGCTTTCATTTTGCGCTCATGCTCGGACCCCCCCTCCCTTGACTAGACCGAATGCATCTGAGCCCGAGTGGGGCGTGACCTGCAAACACGGACGGACTGAATGCGCAGCGAACGTCCTGGAGCTCTGCGCGATAGCCATCGAGCCGCCCCCGCCGACGGACGAAGGGGCGTCTTGGCGGCCAGCCTGGTGGGACTTTGTTCTTTGCAATAACGGAGCTGGGAGGTATGGTGTGGGTGAGCCCGAGGTCGCCGCTGCGTGCGCAATGAAGACTGGGATTGCGCTTGACCGCGTTATGGAGTGCGTGAACAGCGACTGGGGACGACGACTACATCTGGAGAGCATAAAAACTGCCGAGTCGCTCGGGATCGCGAAAAGCTGCACAATCTTAATCAACGGCAAGGTGGCATGTCTGCGTGATGACCATAGCTGGAAGGACTGCAAGGTAAGCTGTGACTAGGTCAGGGCATTTTACCGCCTCTGATCCAGGCCGCAGGGGGGCTCGAAGGTCAATGACTTTGTCCGCGCGATTCGAAAAGAACACGATGTTCTCAACGCCTCTTGATTTACGCTATTGTTAGCCTACGTCAATCAATATACGAACACAAACTATCTCAGATCCAGCCCAATAGTTGAATCGTGATGAACTCCGAGGACCTCAGAAGGCCTCGATCAATCAGATCACGGACATCCGAGCCGGCAAGTTGCCTTTCAAAAGGTATTATGAACGCAAGCAGACCTCGTGCGATTCGTCAAGTTTAAAAATACAAAGATTTGCGTCAGCACGCCGCGGGCAAAGCTCAAACCCAACAGTCATTCATAACTCTTGGCGTTGCTGGTGGACAGCACTGGGAGCGTTCATGCTATGTAGCGTGACGACGTTACAAGTGTTTGGGATCACGGAACTGAGAAGTAAGAGTAGAATTAGCAGGAGAATATACGCTCAGGGGGGCAGCTCGACTCACGGGTCCAAGGACGTGAAGAGACCTGGCTTGTACGCCTTTCCAGAGGAGCACTGGAAGAAGATTCCTTGGTTCGTTTGCCTTCCGTTTCCTTTCGTAAGGTGCGCGGGCAGATCATAAGTGAGCAGAGTTCCGATATATGACCAGACACCACCCTTGATCCCTTCAGACTTCTTCGAAAATGCGACTTTCAAAGGTATCTGAGCGCTGGTGAGCGGTACTGGCTCGCCACCTTTGTCAAAGTTCTGAAATCTAATTCATGACACGATTCAGACACGCCAACTGCGACGTAATAGTAAGCGTTGGTACATACTGTTCTGGTTTTGTAGTGTTGAGGACGTTGACGTGCAGCATCGTTGTCGAGTTTACGAAGAGCATGAGCTTCGAGTTTGCCGGATCGATGAAGAACAGCGGCGGTGGATACTGCCAGTTCGCGTCGAGATCGGTAACGACAGCGTCACCCGCGATCCCCGGCGCATTGCTGGACCGCAATACAAAGTCCGAGGTTCCGTCACTGGTCGAGGGTCGTACGCGGATGACGTCTTGGCCCGGCACAAAGACAGAAGTCTGGCGGAACAGCGAGTCCATGCCGGGGATCGCATGCGCCACAGCTGCCCAGGCAAGGACGAGAATTGCGGGGCGCATAGTCAATAACGCGGACACGCGAACGTGGATGGTAGAGGTCAAGAGGGATTTCGGATGCTCCGTGCGTCCATCTATTGTTACCGCCGAGTGCGGATACGTGGAAGGGGATGCGGGTCGCATGATGCACGCTGGAAGCGAGAATTCTCCTCGCAATGCTGGCACTCGGCTCGGGCCAAACCGAGTCTCCTTCTTGTCCTTTCCCCTATTCCCTCCTTTTCTCCAAGTTGAAATATCACTCTAATTCGATTCACTCGACAAGCAATACAGATAGATTGAGCTTTACATGGAGCGAATTCTTTACGACTGCCCAAGTCGTCACGCCACCTACTCCCACAACTGCTTTTGTGGAGACTCGCCACTCGGCGATCCTAATCGGAGCCGCTTAGCTCTGGGAAACGGGGCAGTTGCTGTAATAGCTCTTCTGTGATAAAGGGTGGAGATGGCGCAGCCCGACTGTCAATAGGAGTACACGACACGGTCTTGGCTGATTCGTGACATTTCATACTAGCATCAACGCAGTGTCCAAGCGGCTTCAAATAACACTGGCGAGATTCCTGTAACTGTTTTTCCGCGCAGTGGCTGCGTAAGGGTGAGTATTGCACAATGTGATGAGCGAGGGACCTTCTAGAGCGCGCGTCAGCCCAGCCAAACAAAAGAAAGACGAGTCAAAACGCCAAATCAGCTGTCCACCAGGAAACGACAAAGGCGGCGCCGTCAAGCTGGACCGAGCCCGGAAGCAAACACAGTTTTGCGCTCCGAACAACGTCCACGTGCCGCGATTGAGCGCAATGCGATGATTTCCGAACAGAAGGCGCAAAGGGCACATGCTCGAAACCGTTTCCTTTTGCGCCATGAGGCGATGGGATGCAATTCTCAGGGCTTTTGCGTTGGCAGTTGACATTCGTCTACCGGCTGTAGGAAATCAGGACCAAAGAGAAACTGCAATTATAATGAAAGAACAAGTCCAACTGCTCAGTGCATAAAGCTCTGTTCGCCGCGACCGAGGCTGACTGAGCTCTAGTTGCGCGGATCCGATTGCAGTACGGTCAACTGAGCTTCTACGCTCTGCGAACACGTTTTGTCAGACGCGCAATCCACCGGCACAGTCCCATTGAAAACGACGATATGCGGTGTTCTGCGGAAAAAAAAAAAAAGCGCGCCTGAATTAGAACTACCCGAAACGGCATCCTGCAAGGACGGACTTACCCTTCATTCGTCGGACAGAGGTAGTCGATCGCAACGCTGAGAACTCCTCCAAATGGGTTGTAGTGGAAGAACGCAGAGCCCGACGTGTCGCACTCTCCCGTTGTTGCCTTGAGCTCCTCCGGAGTACTCGCGGTCAGCGAGCAGGCTGCTGACAACGCGTAACCGTCGGGGGCGTTGTTATCGACAGACAAGCTAAATGAGACCGAGTGAGATACGCCGCTGTCGACTGTGCGGAAGCTGGTGATGGTCATGGCGTTGAGGAGGCACTCAGCGGTGGTTTGGCGTTTAATGGGCAAGGTCGCCGCGAGGGCGGAGGCAGTGAAGAGTGCAAGTACAGTGAACATTGGCAGCGAATTGAAATGAAAAGGTAAATCGAAGGAAAAATGGGAAGAATGATTGGCGATACGCGCAGAACGAGAAAGGGAAAGGCAAAAGTCGAACACCGACAGATGAGCTGTGTTCGATCGCTCCTTTTAGAGCTCGGCCAAGGTGGCCGAACAAGGAGAATCAGTGGCCGTGATCAAATCTGGCCAAAGGGGCCATCGTTGCCGATACATAGTTGTAGTGGCAAACTGGTAGCTGCGGTACTGATGCTAAACAGGCTGTTCGTAGTCGAGAGCTTCAAGGGGCCATGGAGCGAGGCTTCGATGCGTGGGCACGCAGCACTGGAATCTCTGGTGAATATAACAAGCAGAGACGGTCTGTTGGCGCTAAGTATAGTGCTTCCGGGATCACCATAGCCTTGCAGAAGGCGACCAAAAGATAATTACAATTGTGTTAGCCCACCTGCGTCCTTGAATGAAAGGAATAATGTGGGCTTAGTTACATTATAATGGTGCTGATCAAGCGTGGTATGTCAGCACATACCTTCATGCCTGCTGTGGGACCTCGGGAACCTCATTCCTCCACTGTACTCCACACTCTTCTGCGACCTCGAGCACAATCTGCCTCACCGCCTGCACTTCTTCGCGTGTTGCCCCGTTCCGCAGCGCGCTGCTGAGATGCCATTCTGTCTGTCTCGGTGTATCGGTGCAGATGCTGGCTGACACGATTGCAAAGGAGAACTCCTTGGGATCGAGTACGCCGTTGAAGGAGTACGTGAACCCGTAGCCGATCGTCCGTGAGAAGAAACCTAGCAGGAGATGCAGGGTGAGAGAGGGTGCTGATGAGACATCATGACACACCAAGATCTGGGTATGCCGAGTACAGAAGCTTATCGACGGCATCTGCGGTGTCTCCATACGCCTTCCGAAAGGTTCGCAAGCCTTCTTCGTGCAAGTCTTCGATGGAATGCGAAATGTCTCTGAGATAGGTCGTTGGCAAAGTTCTTGAAACGGCTACAGATTTAGACCTACCTTAGTGGTTCCACGTCGCATAGATGGTCTGGAGTCACTTCCCTCAGGGCAATGAGCGCGTTTATTGCCTAAAAGACCCAGTCAGATGACACGGTTGCAGACATACGGCATCCGGCGCACCCTAGGATACCCACTGGAAAGTCCTGCTTGGAAGATTGCGTCCCGCATCTTCCGAACAAGAAGGAGTTGCTCCGCTTCCCCACCGGTGAGCTCTTCAGATGCCAGGCGATATAGAGGCGGTATCCGTCGGGGCGGTTGCTGGCTGCGTAGGCGATTCCGACAAAGGGCGCGACACGGTGCCATGGTTGTTGCAGGCTGGTGCTACCCGATACGGCGGGATATAGCGATTTTATGCGCGACAAAAATGTGCGCGAGGCGAGGGTCATGATAGGAAGTGACAGAGAAGGACGCCTTCAACGCCGGCACGCTTGGTAATTTGGTTCACGATGCTTTGCGAGGAGTGACTTCCGGTTACAAGTTGACAGAGCTCGAGCAATAGACATTGGCCAGGTCGCGGCGGAAGCGAGCACCAATGCATTAGAGGCTATGGAATCAAAGCAAGGGATCCTCGCTGACTTTGAACTGCCTTCGCCTCTTGCGCGTCGATCTCGCGCCTCGCATGGCACACGATCACATAGGAGCTTGCGCTCGCAGTTCTCAAGTATGCTGGCGGGGCGAATCGCTCTACATCTCTAGGCTTGTCGAGAGCTTGGCGGAGCGCAGTGAGATAGGACGAGCGGTTCTTGGCACGTCTACCGTTGACATTCTATTAGCCTACACCCTCGAGCTGAAAGTGAACAGAGGGGAGCGAGCTTCTGCAGAAACACTGGAGCTAAGCATGCCGGTGTTGGCGTAAGGGCTGGATACGCCCGCCAATGCGGATCCACCGTGATCTCAGTGTTGGGTGTTGGAAGCCTGTGCATCTCCCCACGATCTATTTTCTTGTCGCGCTTGACTGAGTTTGACCTAGGTTCTATGCTGTATCTGAGGTAACACAGGGTTGCCCGCTCAGCGTGTGCTCATGACATGCGTCCGCAAGGCTCCTCGACATAGTGGCTTCATGAAGCTGCGGGGTCATATACAAAAAAAAGTCACCGATAAATCCAAGAAAAATGACGTTTTACACGAGTTCGGGCCTCGTCTCACTCATCTCTCGATGCACGTGCCTCCCAGTCGGCAACACCATCTCCGCTCGCCCAATGGCCACCATGAAGGTGGAAGTCGAAATCACCATCGATGTACCCATATCGAGATTTGAGGAGCTTGAGGAGTGCCGCCCTCAGAGCTGGAGACAAACGAGCGACGCTCTCGCCAGGCTTCAGTGAGCCAACGCCATTGTTGGCAAGCGTCTCCTC
Source organism: Auriculariales sp. MPI-PUGE-AT-0066 (assembly GCA_020744175.1). Taxonomy (NCBI): domain Eukaryota; kingdom Fungi; phylum Basidiomycota; class Agaricomycetes; order Auriculariales; species Auriculariales sp. MPI-PUGE-AT-0066. The sequence goes on from JAGTJP010000014.1 coordinate 41,704, forward strand.
AAACTTTACCTGCTCGACGGAGCAACCACAACTCATCGTATCGCGCGGCGCCTTGTATGGCCTGAACTTCCTTTTCTCCCGCCTGGAGTCGCACCAACGGCACATCCGATTCCCATTCCTATTGTTGCGGAGAAAGTGCTTCGTTCGGGCATCAGCGCGAAGCTGAATGTCGTTGGGGCGAGGGTGTGCGTGGAGGATCGCCGGAGACACTCCAATGTGCGCTATCTGCTGCTCGAGCTCGTAGATGCGGCTGTGTAGATTGTGAATAACCTGGTCCTGTGCGGTGATGTCGTTTGTGGAGGGCTGCTGGAGAACCATGGGCACAGGCGGCGGGCTGATCTCGGCTTGCGGCATAAATCCCATAGTGTCAAATGGCTGAGCATGTAATAAGCTATTATTTTGTGATTCAAAGGACTAGAGACGTACTAGCACTGCGTGAACATGGCTCGCGCCGGGTGTTGAAGTCGCGCTCCATGAACTTGACCCAAATATCAGACTTCTTGTCTAGATCGATAGGCATGAATGAACAGACGTATAGAATGTGCTGCTGAGAGCATTTCCGTAATCTAGTTGCATCATAGCGAATGAGCCTTTGTCTCTCTTACGAAGCGAAGTTGCGAGATGTAGAGCAAAGGACGGTGGAAAGCGGCACGTATGGCGAAGTTTTTAGTGCACGGAGACTTCTGTCCACGTTTAAGGTATGGAGAGTCTTCTGCAGCTTCTAATGAGCGCCCAGAGGCAGTTTTGTGTTCAAACAGAGGAACACACGTCTGAAAGCACTCTGTATGGTCGGTCCTCGAAAAATGTATCCGATTCACTGACATGATCTAGAATAGATAGAAGGCAAGATAATGATTTCAGACCCATTTTAACACGCTCTTTTTAGTCCAAGTGGGGGAGAACTCCGAAAGATGGCTTGTTGGACGGATGAGGCGCGAACAGCCTAGATAACCACGATGCTTGATCCACCTATCGCTAAAAAGTGCCGTAGCTTAATCTAGTTTAATTCTGATGTCATATAAATGCAGCTCCGTAAGTTAGAGAACACGTGTTGAGGTTGATCGCGCAACTGAGACGGCGCTTGAGTTCGGACCGGATGCAATTTTCCTTCCGCCTTGCCTGTTTTCGTCGTTCTAACGTCGCTGCGATCTGCGGTACCAGCTGCAACTCACGTCATTCCAAGTCTTATCGCTCTATGTACCTAAATCTGGCTCTACTAAACTTGTTTAATCGTCTTACGATGTTTGCGTGCCGTTCTCGAAAGCCTTACCGTTGGGCACGTTCGCGAGATCAAAGCACCATCTACACTTCGTAGAGCTGACACCTCTGACTCCAGTCTTCAGGTTTCTCCCCTGGAAGCTACCGCAGGCTGCGACGATTAAATGCTAGGTCTCCGTCTATGTGTGTAGACCCTCTGCAACGCCTTGAGGAGAGCGCTCCGCAGCTTTGGATCCATGCGCCTTGGGCCAGCTTTTATGGAGCCCACCCCTCACTTTGCAAGAATTCGTTCAAACAACGCTTCTTCGAATGTGTAGCCCCAGGTCATAAGCCATTGAGTGCTGGGTGTGGTCCGTACTGCTGAGGCTTAGAGGCTTTTGCTGCGTCTCATGCCATGCACAGAACCTGTTACCGTTTCTGTTCATCCTCTCCACAAGCTTAATTCGGATTGAGGCCCGTTGTGCGTGACCAAGTGGGCGATGGGTGACCGCGGTAGGTGCGACTTGAAGACATATCGGATAATTCCGGCAAAGCGCTTCTTGACCAGCTATGTTGCACTTCCAGATACAGGTAGTTGTTACCAGGGACTTGTACAGGTTCTGTGGTGACTACATGGCTGCACTACGGTAGGCGCCGTAGTCTTTGACTCAACATTACTACTTAACTTTAAAGACCACTGCAGACGTCGTGCCTTAGGCGCCACCTGCAATGCCGGCAGTTCCCGCGCGGGGTCGGCCAAGTCAGAATCATCGATAACGATGAGCTCGCTGAGTCATGAGCTGACTCGCTCTCTTGCATCTTTTCCTTCTCGCGATTCGTTCGTGATCGTGCGGGTCAACGTCCACCATGTCGAGCACAACGGCGACGCCGTTACCATGGGCGCAGCTTTCGCTTCTATGGCTCGTCCAGCTCGCAGAACCCATCACCTCGACCATCATCTTCCCCTTTATTCCCCAACTGATTATGGAGCTCGGGGTGACGGATGATCCAGCGAAGACTGGCTACTTTGTAGGATGGATCGAGTCGCTGTTTTTCATCACCCAGGCGATGTGTGTGTTGCATTGGGGCAGGCTAGGCGACCGCATTGGACGCCGACCCATCCTCATCATCGGCCTATCCGGCCTTGCACTGAGTCAAGTGTGCTTCGGTCTTGCCAGCGGCCGACACGGCAGCTTCATTGGCCTGATTCTTTCGCGTGCAGTGGCCGGAGCGCTCAATGGGAATGCTGGGGCGATCAAGAGTGCAATTGCAGAGCTCACTGACGAGACCAACGCGCCTCAGGCGTTCTCGTTCATCAACATCGTCTGGAATACGGGTGCAGCCATAGGGTGAGATCACCTGGCTGTTTTTCGTATCCGATCCATTTACTGCCACTGTACAGACCATTCCTCGGAGGCATGCTTGCACATCCTTACGAACGATTCCCAAATTCAGTCTTTGGAAAATTCACGTTCTTCCAGGAGTATCCGTACTTCGCGCCGTGTGCAGCCGCGGCGGCCCTGGCTGTCCTTGGAGGCACCGTCACGGCGCTGTTCTTTCGCGAAGTAAGATACTCCTTTCCGATCAAAGTAAGTATATCTGACGGTGATTTCAGCCCGTAGTCGCGCAAAAAGGTTTTGGATCGTCTAGCGCTAAAACAGACCCGCCAACTGAAGACCGCCCTGCAGCCCAAGACTTGGTCACTGAAACGACCCCTCTTCTAGTCGGTCAATCCGCTGAAATGACCACACCCGTCTCGCGACAGCCGCCTGCAGTCCGCGACATCTTGACACCTCGGTTGTTAGCAGTCATTCGCGCCTACGGCTTTCTTTCGATGGTGGACATCTCCAACATGGCTCTCCTCCCGCTCTTCTTATCTTCTCCAGCGAGGGCGGGAGGTCTTGGCTTGACTCCAAGCGTTATTGGAATGTGTATCGGGGTCGGCGGCGCGGTCAACGCGGTCACACAGGCCATTGCGTACCCACGCCTGCACCGCCGGTTTGGCCCAAAGGCGATCTTCATCACCGGCTCGCTGGCTTTCTGCGTCGTCTGGCCACTATGGATCGCAACGTGGTGTCTCGCTACCACGCTGACGAGCACGTCTGTGGACGGCTTGTGGCGTTCCACGCCTGGCGCGTTGTGGGTCTGGATGATGATCGCGGCCATCTTCCTCCTCACGACGGTTAGCGAATTCTGCTTTGCATGCGCATTCATGTTCATCACGGACGCCGTGCCGCGTAACGCGCTCGGGACGGCGAACGGGCTGGCTCAGACCTGCACCAGCATCATGCGCGCGATTGGGCCTGCCCTCATGACGAGCCTATGGAGTTGGTCCGCTGGCTGGCTCTACGAGACCGACCCGGGAGTTCACTTCGCGATGCAGGTGTTCGGGAACGGTCCCAAATTCGTTGTTGCTGGGATAGCGGTTCCTGTGCAAGCCCTCGCAGTATATCTCGCAATGGAGACCTCTAGCATCGGCTTGGTGTGGACAGCGACGAAGTTGATTGAAGGCAAGGAGCCTGATCGTTCATCTAGCCCTCCCAAGCGTAGTGACAGGGATCTAGAAGTAGAGGTATAATAAGCCCTGCGATGGAGCGACGGTTTCTCTTAGAGAATAGCACTAGGTTAGACGAAACTTAATGCTGAATAGATGCAAGACTATTCTCAGATGATTACCAAGTCCAGGCGCTAGATACGTTGCGGAGAGGACGATCTTCGCGTGTAACACCCGCGGAACGAACGCGTTTGAGGACTTTTTGGCGTCGCTCCTCGGCCCTCTCTTCAGGGGTCTGACCCTCCCGCAAACGGATCCATATCCTCGAGTATTTGGTCTCCATGATTCCCATGCGGCCGCGACCCTTGATGTCAATCCGTTTCTCGGTTCTGTGCTTTAAGGCCCAAGACTCGGCTGGCAAGCAACGGCGGGTCAGAGCTGCTTCTCGACAACAAGCGGTTCAAGCAAACTCACAGACGACAAGCTTGCCGCGGTTCATACCCATAACACGCTGGGCATCATCACGAGCCTCTTCGAGAAGACCCTTGATCTTTCGGGCGGCCTTCTTATCGGAGAACTGCATTTGCAGGATGGCATAGTCGACCGGTGAACCAGCAATCTGACGCGCGAGTTTTTGCAGTTTCCTCGGTGAAATCTTGAATGGAATCGAGGTTGACTGTTGCTGAAGTGGGGGTAAGCAATGAACTGCGGTGAGCGGATGAAGTGAGTCCTACCAGGTCCACCGGTCCCTTGCCCCACCGCGTGTTTGGCCGCTTGCGCTCCTCGGCAGGTTGTTTCGCGCGGTCAAAGACGTTTTGGTTCACGTCCACGACATCCGGGAGGTTCTGCGGCTCAGCAGGCTCCTTGAACACGCTCTCCTTGGGCTCCCCCTTGGTTTCAATGCCTTCGGGCTTTGGCTGCTCGACGAGCGCATTCTGGTCTTGGATGCTTCCCGAGGTCCAGCGATTGAGCCGCTGCGAGATATTGCTCCAGCTAAGCGGAAATTTTAAGCATATTACGAGAGGATTTGGAGCAAATCGCACCTGAAAGCTGTTCTATGCGCGACTAGGATTGGCGCTGCACGCAAACAACGCGCAGAGGTCGACGCAACGACCAGCGCGCGCATAGGTCGCACTAAGCAATCGAGTCAGTTTCTGTAGTTGTTGAGTGTAGAATGGTACTCACAGCATTGCGCGGGACTGCGCATGGCTGGCACTGAAGAAAGTCAAGCTGGAACACGCTCGCGGCAAAGACCGCGCACACTCCTTGACCTTCCACCATGACGATGCTATTCTCGGGAATCTTTAACCTCGTCGAGGCCTCTGTATTGTTTATCAACGCGGTTGCCATACTCTCTGAGGAGCGCTTTCTTGCACCTAGTCCGTCACACTTTCAGCGACATCTTGCTGACGATTGACACGTTCACAGTTGGCTGGTCCTCCGCGTCTGCGCAGCAGCAGGTTCAGCAGTCTTATCAGCAACAATCTTACAGCCAACCGTATGGCGACCCCGCGTTTGGCGGGACCATGGCACCCGTGGGGCAGGACGTCAGCATCAAAGTCAAACTCATCTCGCTCATCGGCGCAGTACGGACGCTCATGAGGAGTGCGTCATTTCCACGCTCAAGAAGTCTGAACGTTAATCTTGTACCTCGCAGTACCACTGATCGGCCTAAACTTGATCTTCATTTTGTACGAACTGCTTTGGGGCAGCTAGACGACTTGCCTGCACAATTTCTCGAGCATCACTGTACATCACCACCCGCCATACTATACAGGCCAGCATCATGGAACCGGTTGCGTACAATAATCTACATGGCTCAAGCAGCTAGACCTCGTTACTAGACCCAGGCCTCCCCACCCAAGCGCTTGAAATAAGCTGTTATCGCTTACCCGCACTGAGTCAAAGCCAACGATGTCCATCCAGCTCTCAACCACAATAGAGTTGTTTAGTGGTTCAGGTCCTCGTTCGCTACGCCTCGGAAGAGCATAAAGACACGTGTAACCACCTCTGGAAGTGGCGACACCTCCATGCGCGCACCATCTTCATACAAACGCAGCGACGGGACGGCTAAGCGAAGACATGCGGTTCTAGGATATGAGCTCACGCGGTGAACGTAGTGCGAGTATCGATGCTCAATGCCATTGCTACGGGAACTTCGTCGAGATACTTTGGGACCTCCTAGTGTCAGAAGATATACATCGGCTGGTGAGACCTTGAGTTGTGACGCGATGAACGGCCCGACCTCGGTGAGACTGGCGATGAGACCGAACGATTGGCAGAATTACGGTTCGTGAGGCTAGTGACAACGTCGCCACGGTGTCGTATCCGATGCTTTAGGCTGCACTCACGCCTATCACAACAGTTCTCTTATTACCCGTGCACGTTCATTCGACTGAAGAGATCAACTAAGAGTTGGCTTTCGAGCTACTGCTGGTCGACTCTACCTCGCACATGACGCGACATGTTTGCAAAAAATTGCCCTCCCTACGCTGTGACTTCCATACCACCCCACTCAAGCACACGGAATAGCTTCGGGTCAGCGGCGCGAGCAGTGTCAACACCTACAACATCCTTCCATGCCTCGGGGTCGCTCCAACGAGTCCACTGACTGATCTCACTATCTAGGATTCCGCGGAAAATCATGAAAACGCGAGTGACCACGTCGGGAGATGGCGAAACTGAAAGTGGTGCAGCACCTTCGTAAGCTCCTTGAGGAAGGAAGCGCAGGGCAACATGCTTGTGGCAATACATCGCTGGAAGCCAAAATCTACAAGACCAAAGTCAGAACCGGTATTAGATTTCAGGATAAGTAGACGTACGTGATGAAGGATGTGCGGGCCTCGACACTAAGGGACATGGCTTTCAGCGCTGTGTCGAGGTATTTTGGGACATCTTCAAAGCAGAGGAGGACAGAATTGGAAGGTAACAATACTGCGGTCTGGGGTGAAAATAACTCAGCGCCAGGAACATCGGGAGTCATGGGCGGCGATATGGGACGTAGATTGGTCTCTCTGCACAAACCAGGTCAACACAAGAGGACCCTTGCGTGGAGGGCGTGACCTACCCTTCCCAGTAGAGATAGGCGACCTCGGTATCGGTGCGAGTATCATAGAGCGTACCGTCCGTCCGGACGTCAACGGTCCAGGAAGTGTGATCGCAGCCACCTTTGAACACGATAGGCGCGACAGGATAAAGCAGCGAGAAAGACCATGCCATTGACAGCGACAGAGAAACCGTTGCCTTGAGCAGAGTAGGCGAATGCAGATAGATAACTGGCTTGCGAAGCCGAATAATGGTGAAGATCACGACTATGTCGAGCCCAGCGAATGGTTCGTCGTTGAAGGTCTTCCCAGCCCCATACACGTACGGTTGGCCTTGGTGCACAAAGTTCATGCTGGCCGCGTCCAGACCGTTTCTGTCCGCGTAGTTCTTTAAAGCATCGTCAACGAGCGACGCCCGCTGGACTCGCACGGTCTCGCGTCGACCAGTCAGCGTGACAAGCTGTACGTTGACCTCTTCGTCTGTTGAAGGCTCTAAAATTGGGTCCTGGTACATTGGTATTAGTAGCCTTATTCTACGATGGATCTGGTTGGTATACCGCTGGGGTTGTGTCTGGTCGTGGTTGTAATGCAATACCAGGAAGTGGCCTTTGTTCTGAAGCAGTATCAGGGTTCCGGATTGGGGCTGGGGCAGACATGTCTGTGAACTAGGCTGAGGCAAGAAGCAAGCTCGAGTTCCTGACGGTAAACTTCGAAAGCAACGAAGGCTTCCTGTGTGCCTGTGGCTGTATCGCTATGACTCCGGAGCAAGCACAAGCCAAATGGCTATCCAGCGTTGCCCAGTCATTTGACCAGTCGTCCTGGAAAGATTTGGAGCGCAAGTATGTGATACAATAGGTCTGCATAGAGAGTAGATATAAATCCAGACAGTCACACTCGCAATGTGTTCACCAGCGTCGCTCTCGTCTCCTCTTCTGAGCATCGTCTGTTTCTCGCGCATGAAATCGCTCCGAATAACCCTCGTCAATCCCACCATGGACAGTGCTCGGTGTCATAGAGCCTTCCATCTCGCGGCGTCTGCGTCGGATAAGCTCTTCTGCGCGGGCACGTTCGTTGGACTCTCGGTTGAGGCGAGCTCGAACTGCGTCATTCGCACCACTGCTTGAAGCGATAGTTCGATGTCGCAGAGGTGGCGGCATGCCGGTTCGCTGCGTTGTAGCTGCTACTTGTCGACGATGGTTGGCAAGTTGGGAGTTTATATCAGTCAGAGGATCGTGTGTCGACTTGCGCATCGTATCTCTAGACCTAGAATCGCGACTTAGATTGCATTGTCTAGAACGGTGTCATTGGTACTGACCTTTTCTCTTCTCTTGTCTCCTTGGCCCGCGTATCGCCTGTATCTGGTTCTTCGCCTGACCGAGAGGAATACCACGGCTTGAGATCCTTTGCTGTCGGAGCGAGAGGTACGCCACGGTCTGTTTCCTCGGTTGCAGATTTCTTGTTTGCTTGCTTAGTTGATGTAATTGCGGAGTGCATTGCTTGCTGAAGAATGCAACTGTTAACACAAAGAAGCCTCGGGACGCTCACCCGCACCAAGTGGCGTAACGAGTTACGATATCAACTCACTTGCTCCAGGTCTGCAAACAGATTGATGTGCCCCGTTGATGTCGTGGCGATGGGCTCAGTTGCCGTGTTTGATCCAGCTGGCTCAAAGTCCAACACAGCGCGCGACGGACCAACCTCGCCTTTGTACTCGCGCTCACGTTCCCGGGGCTTGCGCGAACCTTCAGTTCGTTGCCTCAACAATTGAATGCGGGCCTCGGAGTCCTGATGCGGATTAGATGTAGCTGTTGGAATGAGTAATGGACCCTTACTGCGAGCATAACCCGCGCATCTTCGCCTTCTTCCTTACGGCGAGCTTCTTCTTCATCCTGACGTACCCGCTCGATATTGTCGCGCCTGTAGGGATGATAGCTCTTGTCTATAGGTTATTAATGAGTTGTATGAAGGGGTTTACAAGTTTGTGGCGAGCGTACGATGCGCAATGACTAGCCGACCCATGGTGGTAAAGGAGAAGTTGCGGTGGGCGGAGTCAGGCCAGATTCGCGTCGGGTTACGCAGCCGCCATCACCTCGAGGCACTTGGCGGCTCAGATGCCTCGATTATGTGTCCGTTGCCCATCGGTTAATCAGCCCCTTTTTCTGCTCGTTCCAGCCTGCAGGCGGCGATGAGACTGCGATAGAAGTCGCCGTTCTGCCCTGCAATCGATCCAGTTACCTTGCCAGCTGCCTTCTCAGCTTGGCCAGCTCGCATATCCCGGTCGAGATGCAACCTCGATTCATTTCTGGGGTTCCAATCAGCTGTGTAAGACTCCTTGTCCGACTTTCTGCGGCCTTCGGAATCTGCGGCCGCATACGGCGTCACATCCGCGTGTCGTGTGCACGGCTGCACTTGCCTTCTTGCCTCGTTTCTCTTTTAACCTCTATATATCAGCTCCTCATCCGCTCCGGGTCTCCCTCTTCAGCAGCTGCCTCACTGGTCTCTGCCTCATCTCACGATCACGACACAAGCCATGTCTCCCCCGCTCACATTCATCGCGCCGCGTCCCGCCATCGGCGTCAACATGGACTCCCCACCTTTGTCTGCACCACCTATGTCCCATCTGCAGCCCTTGCAAATGAATGCAGCCCTCGCCCAGCGGCAGTCTATGTTCGGTCCGATGTCTAGACAGCATGCATCGTCAATGCTGCCTCACGCCGTGGGTGCATCCTCTGCTCCTCCACATCTTGCGATGGGCACGAGGTCCTCCGTACCGGTATCAGAACCTCCTCAGGCAGCCAACACTGCGGCCGCGCTCGCGTACTTCAACTATGTCTATTATTTGGGAGTGGCTACTGCAGCTTTCGCACGCCAACATGCTTCGAGCATGGCTGGCCCTGCTCCAGCGCTTGCTCTTCCTCCGCCGCACACTGCTCAACCTCTTCTTCCAAACTCTGCGCACAACAGCACTCATCAGCCCCGTCAACATGGCATGACGCAGGGCCACACACGGCACAACTCGACCTTCTCTAATGCGAGCCTTGCAAGTGCTTCGACGACCACAAGCTCGACGGATACGCTTTTGTGGGACCGTGAGCCAGCGGACATGCCTCGCACGCCCGACACGTGTTCGACGGAATTTGTCGATGGAGACGAAGACGACTGTAACGCGCTCGCACGCCTGCCTACGTGCGTTGCCGAAACACCGATCGATATTCTAGCTGCCCAAAAGGACTCGAATGTATCGTCTAATGCCTCGTGCCCAGGCGACGGCGCATCGCCTTCCCTTGCCAGCCAGCACGCGCCGTCGGCGACTTCCCATCCCGATATTGAACCCTGTGAAGCTCCTGCGACTCGTCCGGAGACACCCCTCATGGCCCGTGCCATCCGCGAGGCCTGGTGGTCATCCGCTGCCCCGGGCACATCGAGCGAGCTCCCATGGTTTACCCTCGCCCAGCATTACGCTAGATCGAGTTACCATCGCCGCGCCCAGTCATTTGCAGATGGAAATTGGTGGGAGAGTGTCACACAAGAAAGCGAGCGGGAGGCTAACGTGCGGGCTGCGCGGGCTGCTCGAGCAGCCAGTGGTGCCCTCCTTGCGGCCCCTGCTGCACCACAATCGACGCCGATCCTCCCTCCTCCTATGGCTATTCAGGCTCGAGCACGAAGAATCAGTGTCCCGTACCCGGGACTTAAAATTAATACCCGCGTCCAGCAGTTCCGCAACAGCGGTAACGGCGGCGGTGGGCGTCGTCGCGGCAGCAACGCGAGCGCCGGAAACACCAAACGCGGTCGATCTGACAGCGTCGCCCACACGTCCTCGAGCTCGCTTGCCCCTGCTCGTACGTGATATTATTCAAATCGCGCCTGGACTCGCTTTGGTTTTTAGGATGCGGCTGTGCCGCCCACACCGTCGCATCGGTTGTATTGATATCGTCTTGGGGGTCTGGTGTCGCCGCGCATGTTTGCATAGGCGTAAACGAGGTCGTTCGCCTAGTATGGCGAGGAATCGCGTCTCAGTCTTGTCTCGTCTCGCTTCTGTTGCATCTCCATCTCTCCACATCTTTGGCTACTCGTATTCGTAACTTCCCGATCTCGCCCCGATTGCAGCCCTTCTGGTTTCTGCGTCGTGCCGCGGCCACGCAGCCCAAATCGTTGCTATGTATTCCTAACACATCTTATCGTACCTTTGTGACTTTAGCACAACTGTGGAATATCGATGCTCGCGTTCTTCCCATCGTGACACTGGGTGACGGGCGTGCGAGCTCGGATCGAACGCCGCCTTCAATTGTTCAACCCTCTTCCATCACGTACACGCCTTGCATGCACGAGGCAGACACAAAGCAAGCGGGCAAATCCCCCTGTAGAACGTAAGTGATATTGATTTGCAAAGGTGTCACAGCGCGCTCGCGGGCTGAGTATATGATGTGCAAATATAACAGTGCAGCTCCATTCACCTACTGCACTTACCATGATAACCACGTGTGAATCTGACTTACAAAATTTGGAGTGGCGATGTCAACCGAGATCCTGGAATTCCTCATTCAGGTCACGATGGATCAAATTCAGACTTGCGTATTTCGCCATCGTCATACAATACCTGATCAAAGCATCATCACTGCAGATACGTATTATGTGCAATTCATCAGACAGGATCCCCGAAGTTGCAAGTCCAAACTCCTAACAACGGGATCAATTGCATGAGGCCCAGTACGGCCTTGCATTTATGCCGCCGTCTGCTAGATCTTTGTACGACACCTCTAGATCTAAATCATTGAGAGGGCTGGACTCTTCTATTTACAACTTTCCAGGATGTGATTGACTGTGTTACTTCCAACAGAACCTCGGAAGCGACGAAGCAGAGTTCGTGTGACGTAAGAGCCGGCGTCTCGTTCCAACCTTATACTAGAGCCACAGTCAACATGCAGCAAACTCAGCCAATGCATTCTAAGCGCATTGAATGAGTTTTAAGCCAACACTTTTCGGATTTATTACTGAGCGGTTAACGGATCCAAAATGTCGCGTCTAAAGTGGCAAAATTGCCTGCCATTTCGCTATTTCAGAAAGAACCTCTGGCTGGAATCCATCGAACCTGCCATCAGCCGTGGTACCACCCGATGATTCGATATGTTGTACCTAATTTGATGTGTGGCAACTTTCATTTATTAACATCGCATGCATGCCTGTAGTGGTCGTGGTGGTACTTTTATATGAAGCTCAACAGGACACGAAGGGACATGCAACGGGCAAGAAGACCTTGATATGGGACTGATACATGTTGAGAGAAATCAAGGCACGACGATGAGAGTCTGCATCCCGAAATATTTTATGATACAGGGAGAATGGTTCCAGGCTCAGGATTCAACAATGAAAGGTACTGTGATTTAAAGCGGGTGATAGGAGATGTAGACTGAACCATGCATCCGATTGAGCATTTAAACACTATAATCAGCAGCAATTATGAGATCTAGCGGCTGATGCTTATTGAACAACGAAGAGTGGTTTCGTGTCTCCACGCCAGCCTCCGAGGTCCGTCGTCTCCAACTCGTGCCTGCCACGCCTTTATCAATCCCTGCTCTTCCAGATACGCTTCGTGCGACATGTAATATGGCGTGTTGCTATCCGAGCAGCACAGAATTGACGTTTCTGCTAAGAGCATGCGGAAAGAGCGAAGGCAGCTGTGGGCGGACTTCAATGATTTGACCCTCACACTGTCATTCCTTTCATTCCCTTTTTTAATCTTCCCCATGCTTAACTACCCACACATGCTGCGCTTGGGCTACGGGAGGCCTTCTGAGACGTTTCATTCAACAATATTAACCGCAACCGTCAAGCACCCAGCGTTCATCTCCGAATTGAGGCAGTCGGAACGGTGTCACTGTGTTCGCATCGTCAGTTCTGCGCCTGCAGCAGCCCAGAAATTATGACAGAGTGCCTCCATCTTCACAAACGAGACGTATTTATATATCGACACTGGAATAAAGTGGATGAGACAGCGAGGACGAAACCTTAGAATTGTCGGGCAGCGTGCAAGCACTGCTTTGGCTACAGATCTTACCCCCACCCCCACGCAAGCTCATAACGGCGGCCGTTAACTTCGTAGGCGTTAGACCTGGAGTCTTCGTATAGCTTACATCTCTTCTAATAAACCTTGGCAACTGTTGGCGAGTGTGCGTTAGAGAAATTGCCACAAATTGAATGACTTCGATCCGCGTCGCCTGGTCTCACGGACCTCAGATTACCGCGACGATGGTTTTCTTAGACAATTTCAAAACAGGATATGTGCACGAAGGCGGTGGTCTTCATTTTACCCGTGCCTCGAGCACTGCGCGGCGAACTCGTCGCTCCGTGCTTCGACAACCTCATAGATCCGCGTCGGAAGCGAGTTACTACCCGATCTACATGGCACACATACACGAAAAAGAAAATGAAGCGGTCTTTATGAAGGCGGCCGAATAACTGCCCAGCTCCTCCCGATATTCGCTGCATCTTCAAAACACCATATCTTGACAACTGCATCGTAGATCGTTGAACATATTGGCTTGCCGCGACTGGCGACTATGAGCCAGCCCGCTCAGGCACCGCTCTCGCGTAGAACACGTACTAGCGCTAGCTCGGCTACCCAACTCTTACTAGCTCAAGAAGAGATTGGGCGCCGGTTTACTTGTCACTTGTGGCCTGCTGACACGCGACTTGCTTCATTCGGGGGCAACTGTGCCGGTACCGTGCCGAGGAATACTCCGAGGCACCCAAGGGGTTTGTGTATCAAGAGGAGTCGCTACTGTGCTGTGAGAGGGCAAGAACCCAAAGCCAGCATATTGCTCGAAACTCTCCAAACAGTTTCGGCGCGTCCTCCTTCCGTTGGAAACTTCCACTGGCAGTCCGAATAGGCGACATGAACTCAATGCTCCATTGCGCAGTTGAGCAGACAGACGTAGGGCGCCTCGCCTTGTGGTCATAAGTGGCCTTTATGGCAAGTGTAGTGCGATCGGATGCCAACTCCGCCGTGGTACTACCGTACTACGCGCCTCATGCCTCTCCGCGGACTTTGAGCTATGGAGTCAGTTGGTGTAGTACCGCACGTCCATGTGCCTAGATTCTTCGAGGGCCATTGGAGAAGGATGGAAAGTGTCGAGGTTCTGAGACCAGAGCTTGTATGAGTCCGGTTGCGGTCTATCGTCCATAGTTATGACGATGCGCGACAAGCGATATTTAACATAGGCCACTGTTTGTGCTCAAGCCGGCGAGAAGAAGTCTATGATGGTCCTCACAAGGCTTTTGCGATCCTGCCGGATCGAAAGCTCAAGTAGCGCCAAAGTCGCCGATTGGCGGCTTTGACGGCGCACACGATAAACTCAATCGAGCAGTTCAGACGCGGAGATGACGCAAGTTGAAGGGGCTGCCAGGAAGCGAGATCAGCAGGGGCGGCACATGCCTCCCCCCGTCCAGATTTTGCCGCCTATAGTTTGTACAGCAACAGCGGTGAACTTTCAAGAGGCAAAAAAAAACCCTCTCAGAAAACTACAATCTGCCTGATTAGGTTTTTTGCTTCCAAGGGCACAAGAGCGGAATGAACGAGCCATCTCCCACGAGGCCAGGGTGAGGATGGGTGGCGGCGAAGACTGTTCTTCGGCCGGAGAGACGCGAGTGCCTCGTGTCGCGGGACAGTGTGGCGACCCTGCATACAGCATTCACCGCAAGGACTTTTCTTTTGATATTTGCGTTGTTGTTGTTGTTGTTATCCGTCGACTAAGTTAGATCCTGAAGGAACGCAAATTAGCCATGGGTAGCGTGAGGTAATCAATGTTGATGAGGATCTCAATGGCGAAGGGCAAGGGCGGCGGGCGGGTGGGCACAAAGCGCAAGGGTACAAGACCTAATCGCCGTCGTGCCCCTGAGCTGTCGTAAATAAATGCTGATTTTATTTCTGCTCGTCGTTTTCACCGTTAAGCACTTGGGCATCGTGCGAGTGGGGATTTGCGGGAGGGGGGGAGTGTCTGAGAATCATCGCCCAGCTCAAACTGAGTTATCAGTATCCACGTTCCCACACCACGACCACCCACGCAACGTAGAGCCATACACAAGCCTGGAGCCTGGATCGAGCACAGCATTCGCGAGGCAGCCTATTACGAGAGCAGACAGCTGTCGATAGGTTTGACGCGACCCAAGCCCGAAGGTCATGACGCGCACCTGGGCTTTGCAGGGCCTGATTCCCTACGGGATACTGCGAATCTGTCCCTGCTTTCTGTACCGACGTTGACTCATCCGGCTGTCAGGTTTGCAGGCTAACACGTCATCCAATCACAACTGCGCACGGCGTGTTGTCGAAAGCGGGGGCGAGAAGGCACTGCGCGTGTTGTCGAAAACGAAGGACCCTGGCGGCAGCGGCGGCCACCTCAGCGCTTCTCGTCATCAGGGGCGGGATCTGATGGCGGCCTCTCCAGGGACCCTTGCCTTTCCACGTCTACGTCAACAAGTGGTGAATCTCTCACGATCGCACGACTTGACACTGGAACGGCATTGGGCCCTGAACTGACAGGGTGCGGTGCCGATACTCGTGTGAGAGAGACACAATAGCGCAATGAGAGAGGGCATATGGGGCGGTTGGGGTGTATTTGTATGTAACGCGGCGTCAAGAAAAAAGGGGGGAACTTCTCGCACATATATCGACAGCAGCAAGATGATGATGGAGAGTAGGGGGCGAGCATAGAGTTCGGGGCGCGCGGCGAGGACATGATGGGTGGCAGTACAGCGAGGGAGATTCGAGAGCAAGAGGCGCCGAGGCGCGGAGGGGGATCCAGCGAGAGACATAGTGTTTGAACATTGAAGAGAAGACGACAGATAGTAAGGTGAGGTGGTGGCAGCCTGAGCACAAGGCGCGCAAAAAATGATACATGCAGAAATTGGGGCAGACGATTATCCGGCCGGCCGCTGTAAGCTTAGCTTTTCGCAAACAACAACGTTCCAGCATTGCGAGTACAAGGTCCGAAGTGAGTTGTCTGTCATCAGTGACCTCCATGGAGGTGGGCGTTATACACGTGCGGGGCGGGCGCATGGGATGGGAGCGGTTGGCCATAGGGAGCGCGATTCGTAAAGATGGGAGGCAGGATGGGAGGTGGCGAAGTGCCACGTCCCGAATGCGGTGTGTTGGGTTGGTGAACGTAGCTGCCACCAGGATGCGTGTTGTAGTGCTGATGAGGCGGTGGGCCGCCAGAATCCATGAAGCTGGGCAACGAAACATCTGAGCCCGAGGCGTCGCGCAATGACCCGAGAGAACCGGTGGAAGAAGACGAGTATTGGCGGGTATGCTGAGACTGGTGCGCGCGCACCATGTCTATGCCGCGTTGCATGGTTGGAGAGTGGGAGTGGGGAGAAATCGGACTTGTCGGCGAATGCTGATAGACGTCTCTCCCACGATCGGCGGCATGATACTGATGGGAGCCAGCGGGCCATGGCGCGGTAATGCGATTGGGACCGGCAGACTCACGGCCAGGAACGTAGTTTGCAAACGGTTGGCCAGTGACACCCGGCGCCGGCATATTTGCATTCATGACAGGTTGAGGAGGCGAATTGTCGCGACCTCGATCGTCGTGGAGCTGCTGAGCACGATAGGCAAGCGAGGCGGGTGCAGGAGGAGATGATCTCCCGGAGTCGTCGGGCATCGGCGGTGGGGTGGAAGTTCCAGTATCTATAATACCGGACGACAGCTCGTTCTGCTTTTTCGCCATTGCTTGGCGAGCGGCAGAGGTAGATATATTACGGGAGCGGGGCGAGAGATGTACTCTGTAACTGTAGACAGTGGGGTCAGCGTTCTGTCTCTAGAGGGCTCGCTGAGATCGACAAACTTACTGTTGTTGAAGATTGTCCTGGCGGCTACACCTGGTTGTACAGCCTGGAAATGGGCATGCATGGTTGCGCTCTCCACTGTGAACTCTGGGGAAAGGCGGCGATGAGCGAATGGGTGGTGGGGGGGGGAAGACACTATGATAGATATGTACCTCTGATGCCGCGACAGATGACCACTCGTGGTGAAGCCGCGATTGCACGTGGGGCACAAGTGTTTCTTCTTGCGTGAGTCTGTCTCAACACCGGGCGGGGTTGTGGCAGGCGGTGAGCTCGATGGTGCGGTGGCAGTAGAATTCATGACGATTCCGCTGTCGACAACACCTTTCTGAGGCTGACGAGGCATTTGAGAACTGGTGGGCGCAGTGATCAATGAGCAGCTGGACGTACTGGCTGAGAGTAGCAGTTGAGCGGTGGCGAGCACGAACCTCTTTCAGGGAAAATGCTGGAGGAGTGCGGAGTGCCCTGCTGGTTCAAAGGGGAACCCACGCGCCGACGACCCTTTTAGTACGCGCACAGGGTTTGCGTAGCCTTGCTCCAATTCGCAAGTCCGAGCGCCTTCCTCGTCCGGGCCCTGAACTGAGAATGTGTTTGTAAGAGGTCAAATGTGCGATCGGATCATGCCCAAACAACGCTGCTTCGCGAACACTCGCTCACTCACCTGCCCGCCGCCACGCACCTGCCCGCTCTCTCCCTCTCTCTCTGTGCTATCCACGCTACTCGCCAGCACGCTCATAGCACATTCAGATCTCCTTCTTCGTCTTCAGATCGCTGGATTCTCCCCATTCCCATCCGTAAATGATCCCCGGCAGGCCCACCCAAACGCACATCCCCGGCTTGTCACTGTCAGGAA
The DNA here is from genome assembly GCA_020744175.1 of Auriculariales sp. MPI-PUGE-AT-0066. NCBI lineage: Eukaryota > Fungi > Basidiomycota > Agaricomycetes > Auriculariales > Auriculariales sp. MPI-PUGE-AT-0066. The sequence continues at coordinate 59,132 of JAGTJP010000014.1, forward strand.
CTGTTGTCCTGCTTCTCGCTCGACCGTTCCGGCATCCTTTCGTATTTTTTTCATCTCCGGCGTCCGTCGACCGTGCCCATTCAACCTGTACTCCCGCTCAATCCTCATCCATTAACTTGCCGATTCCTCAGCGCTGATCAAGTTCTCTTTATCAACACTCTTAGAGGTCCTCCCGTTCGTACTACGCTATCGTGCCTAATGACTGAGCCCAAATGAATGCCGCCACCGCGGATGCAATATATAATAACATCATGCCGGCTAGGCCAATTATTCACAATCGCCGTTCCATCCGTTTCATCGTCGCGCGTCTGCGCTCATCTATAACCGCGTGTGAGGATCTCGCAAACAGCATGATCTCTTTGCTAATCGAACACGCGGTAACCCTGCTCGTCGCCCTCGCCAGCGTGCTGGGAGCCTCGCCCCTCCAACGCCCATGGCTGCCGCGGCTCCTGAGTAAAATGCCTCCGCGAGAGTTCATCTCCTCCACCCCTTGTGCGGTCATCTCCCGCCCCCTGTGCTACCGCATCGGGAGCTGGTCGGCCATTCATTCCAAGGGTTTGCTTGCGCTGCGCTGTGCTGCGGGAGTGTCCACAATCTGAATCTCCCTCGGACCCAGCACAATCCCTGGCAACTCCGTATCGAAGTCCTGGTCGGCGCTCCGCGCTGAGCCATTTGAGGATTAGCCTTTGCTTCTCTCTCTAAACACAAACCAAACGAGTCTTTTCTTTTCAATCAGGACAATGGATTTCTCTCTCTCCTCACCGCTTCCCTTGCGGTGTGTGCGTGTGTGTGAGAAGTTCGCCGCCACCTCCAACGGGGATAGTGTCACATAAGGTTGGTCACTATGCCCGGAATCTGGCGAGCCAGGGGAGGGGATTTCTCGAATCTCATATTTCTCGAAACCTGTGTTTTCCTCAATCGCGACACTTGTGGATCTCGCTTAGGCATTTCTGTCCGCGACAACCGCTTCATTTTTTTGAGCTTCACACAGATTCAGAACTTGGGCGCTTGAAACACAACAACGCACCACGATATGGCCTGTTACACGTATCCTGGGGGTTGGACCCCTTCTGCTGCTGCTCCGCGTTGGAGCACGCCCAATGCGGATCATTAACACTACAGGACGGTATCTCACGGGGATACCGTTAGACATGGAACTGCTGACGAAAGCATGCAATCATCGGCGACGCTTTTGGGTTGGGTTGGTGGGTGGGAGTGTGCATGTGACTTGCCCTTCCCCGCGCGCGCCTCCGCAGAACGAAAGCTTCTGAACTCATTTTACCCCTCGCACAAGACCCTGGCTGCCAGCAGCAGCAGCCGATCTACCATACCAGTTCGGACGCTCCCGTGGTTGTTGTTAAAACCGGCTCGATCTTTTGAACGGCCCAGCTGAGGTGCGAGTCCGTCGCGGTTTTTTCGTCAGTCCCCCGCCGCGGGTGGGATTTGCGAGCGCGCGCGCACAGGCCCCAGGTGTGTGTGCTATAGAATAGGAGGCGCAAACTGCACAAGACCGTCAAGATTTAGGCTCCGCCCGGAAGGAAGGCTCCTGCGATTGAACGAAAGAAGCCCGCTGTGTTCTCATGTCGTGCTAGTGTATCAGCAACGCGATGCGTGTGACGTTTACCGGTTACCATCACAGGTTGAAAAGCGAGTATATTGCTCAGAGTTTTTAGCTGTGGCCGAGACCGTTGCTAGTAGTAGATCAAAGCGCTCAACGTCCACTTGCTGACAATTCGGTAAGATTATGCGATGAATAAAGGACACATCGTTTGGATCAAATGATGAAATGCGGAGCGGCTATTCCATTTATAGGAGTAGTTGGGCGCGTCAACAAGGGGCTAGATACCTCCGCGGAGTATCGCATCAGGGAAAGACCCCTTGGTCATTATGTACATTGTCAAGTGAGAGCACAAGGGGCTTCAGTTTGAATACTGATGTGGAGCCGAATTCATTCGTGCAAAAAAGTCATGATGTCTTCAAAAAAGCCTTGGATGTCTAGCATGCAGAAGGTGGTGTCTGGAGGGCATTCAGAGCCCATTCCGACGGGGGCCTTAAGCCCTCTGTGGCTAGTCGCGACAATCACCAGGTGGTCTGAGGCGGCCGGGGAGTACATAGCCTGTTCGAGGAAACGAGTTTCCAGATTAGCAAATCGAGGAACGCGCTCATGCCAATTGGGCTAGGATCGATGCGGTGTCACCCAATCCTCACGAGTCGGCGGCCGGACTAACGTCTGACTCTGAGAGATGTCGTGTCGGTGTCTGTACAACTGAACTACACCTTCGACGTCGGCATTGACTGTCGCGGTGGTGATTTCGTGATGAGCGGTCGTCGTGTCGAGCCGGCTGCAAAAACCCCTTGCACGAAGAATGAGACGGATAATTCGGTTCTCGAGATAGGCTATGCTGTCGGGCGGAGCTTACAAGACCTGCTAGTGCCCTGGAATGGTTGACGCTGGCCACCCACCGTTCGCAAGGCACGATATGCGCCGCCCTCAGGCTCAGTTAGTATAATTACTGCCCTTTGGAACCCTCAAAGTCTTACATCGCCACGATACAAGCAAGCAATCCGGGGGGGGGGTTGATACAACCCCGCTGACCTGCAGCGCAAACTTCCGAATGCACGCACGTAAAGATCAGTGACAGTTCAGTGCCTCGATTCAGACTGCGCATTCCCTGAGGCAAGCATAGCACCAATACCTCACTACCCTGCCGAGCATATTCCTGAGCAATCCTTCTTTGCATTCATTCCCTGTGTCAAGCGGCCCGGATGCTGTCTGCTCAACACTGTGTTGGACAATCAAAGTCGGGTTCGTTGGTCTCTGAGGTCACTTGCATATCTTTGGTCCCGCAACTACAATCGGATTAAGAAGACGTCAGGAGAGATTCAAAGCTCCCACTTCAGCAGAGTGAAGATTATTTTGTCCCGGAGCTCGACTTTGAGTGCAGATGGAACTTCGAGTGTTGCAAGTTTGACGATTACCGACAGTGCCAGAAAGCCAACCCGCAATCTCGATCCTGGCCATCATCGTTCAACGTAAATGGTCTCGACTTCTTATCATGTTGTTTCTTTGATGGCTGAGATAGTCGTTTGTCTCGAACTTGGTAACCCGCAGTCGTTCTAGCGTAAGACAGAGGAACTTGGAATATTGACGGGCATGTCCTTCTGAAGCGGTGCAGTCATAACACAGCGCACGTGTAATATGCCGAATCCTGCCACCCGCATGTCGCCCGAGTCGGTTCCCGATATTCGCTCATCATGGACCGTTACAAGCAGGTGTCCAGAGATAGCAGATCCTGACGTCTTCGCAAGCATCGCTTGCAATATGTTTCAATATATCTGCAGATATCTGAGACAGCTCTTGTGTGATCCTTTTGGGTGTGACGTCGCGGGGAAGAAACGAGCTGTGATCCCGGTCTGAGTAATCCTATCTCAACGCTTTACTGAAGAGGGCATCGCCTTCCACAGTCTGGACTGAGCTGCTGTCAAATGAGCGATGTGCGAGATCGCGGTGCAGTACAGTCGTTAGCATTGGGGGATGCGTTGAGCTAGCGAAATCACGGATTGCAATAGCGGAGGAAGAGACGCGTCGGCCAAGTCCAGGAAGCGCCCGGAGTAAAGGCTTGTCCTCATCCGTGCCACTGTACCGTTCGACTCAGTCGGCCGCGCGCGCACCTGCGCTGCCCTACTTCCCGCGGAACTATGAGCGATGAGCAGCTCATTGTGCCCGTCCAGGTGCCCAGCGGCACTCTGCATTTTGCACCCGTCAAGTCGAGTGCAACAGCGCGCGAAGTCATCGCCGTTCTACAGGCCGACGCCAATCTGCGCAAGGAGGTACTCGAAGACCTGAACGATGCTGGGTGGGCCCTACAGCGTATACGCAAGCACGAGAGTGGACGAACATGGGAGCGTGACGAGCTGGATGCGCTTGGAGACGGTGCGTAGTCTCAGAGCCACATCACCCGCACAACTCATAACCTCCCTCTACAGGCATTCTTCAACTCAGCGAACCCGTGGCGCCATTTCTTAGTACAGCACCAAAGACGGGCACATTACACAGGCATTTCTCGGCCTTCCCGATGTCATCGCATATGCACACTCCAACGCTGCGCCTCGTGTCACTGCATCCATTACTCTCGATCCAACTGACCTTCTCGCGAGTACCAGAGATTGATGAAGACTTCAGCTGGAAATGTTTCATTACACGGAATACCACGGTCGAAGAGGTTATCGACTCTCTCACAGTCGAGCTCGGGATCGCCAAGGTCATCTATGGACCTGGAGGCGGCAACGTCGACTATGTCATAGAGCAGGTGTTCACAGACTCTCATGGCTCAGAAAGTGCGTTTGCGCATCGTTGCGCATCCAAATTCATATCTGAGCAATATTGCAGTCACTTCCAGACTATCGCGCCCTGACGCCGTCTCCCCTATTCTCGAATCGAACCTCATCCCTGAAGGCGCGGTTGCAAACACACGAAGATTTCAACTTGCAGTACCACAGGAATGGTATCGACGTTCCAATTCGCGATCGACCTCCGCTCCGTCGCTCGAAAGCATGTTTGACCCTCCACCCACAAAACCAGAGTCTTCAACCACCGAAGAAGGCAATGACGAAGACGAGGGTGATGGTACGGCAAAGGCAGGTGAAGCGCCAACTCTCACATCGACACCAAGCACCCGAAACCTAGACTCAAGATCGCAGAACCGACTATCAAGCATGTTCTCAGTCGACAGCTGGCTTGGCGCAGCTACGCCTGCCTCGCCGTCACCCGTAACCAATGGATCGGAGAGGCTAAGCGTCAGCCTGCCGCTTGTTCCAGGTGGAGAAAGTGATGATGAAGACCAACTTGACGAGGACGACACTGCACAATTCGAGCGCATGATTGTGTGTGCTTTCTGATGTTCCTAAGCAGACACTGACATGTTATACAGACTGAGATCGGCCTAAAGGGACCGCAGAAGCAAGCGATGCAGGACCTACCCGTGCGGCGAAAGCGTTATCTGCTGAAACAGCACCAGCAAATGCGACCTTCGGCCCAGGATCCGCGGCCGCAGTTACAGCACGCAGCATCATACGGGCCCAGCAGTGCTGGCAACTTGATACCACGGCTTGTGCCTCAGCTCACCGGTGATTCAGGTGTCTTTAAGCGATTCTCGATAGTCGGATGGGGTGGTGCCGCGTCAAGCCCACTCGCAAATGAGACCGTAGCGGAGCCCGAACAATCTGAGTCGCCGTCGATCAAGCCACACCCCATGTCACCGCTCGGGACGGCAGCCTCATCTCCACCTGCAAGTCCGGAAGCCGCACCACTTGTGCCGCAGATGACCGGAGGATTATGGAGTGGTTGGTTCATGTCGAGCAAGCCGAAAGCTGCCGACAAGTTCACCAACGGCGACAAATCGAAAGGCCAGAGCCCGGAGTGGTACGTCGATGGGCTGAAGCTAGGCAAAGGAGCCGACGAAAGGCTCGCGAAACATCTCATATCTCTTCGTGTTCATTTGTCGACGGCCAAGCTTGCGTGGATTCAGCAGTTCGTCGACGGTGCACAGGGGATGGCCGAGCTCGGCACACTTCTGTCTAGCGTCCTTGCCAAGGCTGGGAAACGCAAGAAGCTCAGCGAGACAGAGGCGATGGTCCTGCTCGAGATCGTCAAATGCCTACGCGTTCTACTGAACACCGAGGCCGGCTTCGGGCGAGTGCTGAGCAGTCCCACGCTCATCACGCACATCGCCTTCACCCTGCACTACTCCTCGAGCGCGAGCAAGTTGCGCACACTGGCAGCGGAGGTGCTTGCGGCGCTCTGCGTTCTCAGCGTGGGCGAGGGTCACAAGCTCGTGCTTGCCGCACTGTCGGACTACAAGGTCGCGTATGACGAGCAGTTTCGGTTCGAGGAGCTGGTAGCGATTCTCAAAGTTGCAGATGCGTTTGGCGTAGACGCACCGAGCGGGAGTGAAGCCGATACGGAGGAGAGCCACGATGAGGAGGATTCATGGGAGTCCAGAACGGCTCTCATGGCGCTGGTTAATGCTTTGACGAATTGTCCCGAGTCGGTGGAGGACCGTGTATCACTGCGTGAAGAATTCGGGCGGCGAGGACTAAACGAGGCTATCGTGGTATGTGTATCGCTTTGTAGCCAGATGAAAGCTGAGGTGGGCTTCAGACGCTTCGATATATTCAACCGCCAGAAGGGTTACTCAAGCAGCTCAACGTGTATACGGAGGAAAAGTTCGAAGACGAGGAGGACTTGCGCGAACGCGCGCTGGCACACCTACGGACCGCTTCACATGACAGTGGAGATGGTGAGGAGCAAGCTCTGGAAGAACTCGTGCGACTCGCACGGCAGCACGAGGAGCTCTATCCAGTCATGGTCGATACTCTCAAGCGTTATGGGCTGATTCTGCAACGGGATGTCGACGCGTGCGTTTTTACACTGTGGTGGTCATCTGATTACTAGCTGATGAGCGGACAGACATTTGAAAGCAGACTTATTCGTCGTGCTGGATAAGTTTGTGGAACATGCCGCACATCTAGACAACTTGTAAGTTTCATCTTGTCTTTCATCGACCTGACTGACATCTTCTTAGCGATGACTCTTGGCGAGTGTTTATGAAGCGCTTCTCCTCCGCTGTCCAACATATTACCGGTCATCCAGCCGACAGCGAGTCTCAGGTTGAAGAGGAACTTGAAGACCTCCGAGCCAAGGTGGAAGCGCTCAGTGAGGAGGTGAAATATCCATGCCGACTGCTCACAGCCTCAGCTGACGGACGTCATAGAGAACGGAGCTCAAAAACGAGATAAACCAGCAACTTGCCGAAATCATCACGCTGAGGCGCTGCCAACAAGTGTCACCACAGGTCCCGCGAAACCACCGGGCAAAGGCGAAGTGCGCAACTGCTTATTTATCTGATCTAATATTAAACGCCGTGGTACAGGGAAATCAGAACTTCCACGGTCTTGTACAGCGGCTCGTGCAGAAGGAGAAGCAAGTAATTCAGCTACAATCTGAAGTCGACCGCCTCAAAGCCCAGAATCCAGGAGAGAGTCGCGAAACCGTTCGTTTGATAATTCTTCCTGGTTTTCATCCTGACTTGATGGTACAGGAGGATCGGGCAAAGCGTGAACGTGATCGTGCCAAGTGGAACGCGCTGAGCGAGGAGATAACCAACCTCAAGGCGCAGATAACGGATCTTGAGAATAATGCTCGGCACAAGGAGAAGGAGGTTCTGTACCTCAAACGCGCCATGGAGTCTGTATATTCGCGTTTCCAGAACGCCTTTCAAGCTCCTTCCGCGGACATGGACGCCCAGGTAATCGCAACTCAGGCGATTGATAGCTTAACTCGCAAAGACGAGGAGATTGCCAGTCTCAAAGTTGAAGCTGCTAGGCTTCAAGAGCAGCTTGCGGCGAAGGTACAACCTGTCAACGAGAAGGAGTTCAAGGCTCGTAATGCCCCTCCACCTCCACCGCCCGGCAAGAAGCGTACCATGACTAGTACTACCCAGTCCGATATTTTATCCCCACCGCCACCTCCCCCACCACCAGCACCTACAGCATTGACCTCAGCACCAGCACCTCCTCCCCCTCCACCGCCACCCCCATCGTTATCTGCAATCGATTCTATAGGAGCTCCACCACCACCACCACCACCTCCACCTCCTCCTCCTCCAGTCCCGATGTCTTCTTCAAGCGCCTCTCCTCCTCCTCCACCGCCGCCGCCGCCGCCGCCGCCTAGTGGTTTCAACTCTGCACCTCCACCCGCACCTCCTCCTCCTCCCAGCTCTGGGATTCCGCCACCTCCACCGCCCCCACCCGGTATCGGACCCCCTCCTCCCCCTCCTCCCCCAGGAGGTGGCCCTCCACCGCCGCCACCACCCGGTGCCTTCGGAGCACGAGGCGGGATTAGAGCGAAGGCGAAGCCAGCAAAGCGCATGAAACCCTTCTTCTGGAGCAAGTTATCGGCACCACAAATCTCGACCACCGTATGGGGCGATGTCGGCTCGAACGGCTTGCCACTCGACCTGACAGACTTGGACGAGACTTTCTGCCTCGACAATGTTACACAACCCGCCACGTCCTCGTCAACGACTCAGAAACCGAAGCAGAAACAGGCGGTGACAACATTGCTCGACATCACAAGAGCCAATCATGTCGGTGAGTGGCTCAATAGAGCCGTCGAAGCTTCCGCTGAGTTTACTTGAAGCCATCATGCTTTCTCGAATCAAACTGCCATTTGCAGAGCTGCGCCGCGCAGTACTTGAGCTCGACGACCAACGGCTGAGCATGGATGACTTACGAGCAATTGGCAAGCATCTCCCGACCAGTGAGGAGATCACTCGCATTCGTGACTTTGGAGATGTAAGCAAGCTCGCCAAGGCGGACCAGTACTTCAGTGAGGTAAGAGATCCGTGCAGTTGCTCTGCCAGGGCTGATCAGCTGGCAGATCATGGTGATTCCAAGGCTTCAGCAGCGAATGGACTCGATGATTTTCCGTCGTAAATTTGAGCTAGATATTGAGGAAGTTCGGCCAGACCTCGATGTCCTGCACCAAGCAACCAAGGAATTGCGGACGTCGGTGCTTTTCCGCCAACTATTGCAGGTGGTCTTGTCTGTCGGCAACGCTTTGAATGACTCGACATTCCGCGGGGGAGCCAGAGGCTTCCAGCTAGAAGCGCTGCTCAAGGTGACTTCAACCAGGGAGCTGTTTCTCGACGGGCTGACCACTTGACAGATGAAGGAGACGAAGACTGCGAAAGCTGGGACTGACTGCCCAACACTACTTCATTATCTTGCGCGCGTCCTGATGCGAAGTAATGAGCGAATTATTCTCTTTGTCGAGGAGCTCCCGCATGTTGAAGCTGCTGCACGAGGTATTTACGATTGTGTTGATTGGTCGTGCTGCTCACTCGCGCTCTTAGTTTCTGTCCAAACGGTTCTCACGTCTGTATCTGGCGTGACTAATGGGTTGGAGCACGTCAAAGATGAGATCAAGACCCTCAAGCAGACCAAAGTTGTTGGAACAACGGATCGCTTCACTCTCATTATGGAGGTATGCGCGCATCGATCAATCGCAACTCATTGACTCTGATGTGTTCTACCAGCCGTTTGTCGCTCAGGTCACGCCACAAGTTCAAGCATTGCAGAACATGAGCTCTCAGGTCAATCAAGAACTTCGAGAACTTCTTGTCTACTTCGGCGAGCAACCTGATGGAGCGGAGGGCATCAAGCCCGAAGACTTTTTCGGCATGGTCATGTCTTTCTCTTCCGCACTCCAGGTACCGGTGCATTAAAAAACCACGTACAATCACACGCTCACCAATTCCAACAGAAAGCAGCTTTGAGATGCAAGCCGTCGCACCACCAACGGCAGCAGCTCGGTCCACGATGCTCGTGGAAGAAACGCAAACACCAACACCTTCAACCATGATTCCAAGCTCCAGCACCTCGTCTAGTCTTCTTTCCGTGCCTAGCTCTCAGGGACGTGCTGCATCTCAGCGGTCCGTCGGTCGCGGCGACCTGGACGAGGCGATCCGCAGCCTGCATATGAATGCCCATCGCCGTGAACGACCTCGGCCGGTTAGCAAGATATTTTTAGACGGCTCGAGCCGGCAAAGTCGTCTATTTGACTAGAGCTTACAATTCTGATGCTCTTTGTTTTCTTTGCTGTCTTTCTGTCACGTTTTGTCGGAGGTATGATCTCATGCACTTGTTCATCTACGTATCCCTATCATGCCCCATTTGTATTGGTGATAGTCGCATCCCATCGCATGTCTTTTGATCGTTGTCATCATACCAGATTATATCATAATTAACTTTTTTAAGGTGATCAAGGTCTTGCAAGGTGCCATGTTCCAAGTTGGCAGTATGTGCGCGTGTCTGTCAAAAATACAGTATAGCTACAGCAGTTGAACATAAGACAGTGATGTGGTCAGAGTTCGAGGAAATAGGGACATAAACATTCGAGGTTATGATGGCAGGGTGAGATTAAGCTTTTGAAGGTCGAACAAGACAAGCTTTTCTCCTGTCCCAGCAACTAAGAAGAGTTCGCCGCCCTTCCGCTGCCAATCGAGAACGAGGACGTCTTTGGGTGCGCCGTCGCTCTCATTCGTGAAGCGACGATTGAAGACTACGCCACCGCTCTGAATCAAGAAGTGGAAGATCAGAAGACGAGATTAGGATGCCTCAAACGACAGACCTTGGTAGCAGTTACAATCAATGTACCGTCTGCGCTGCCCGATGCTAAGAAAACACCGTCTTGACTGAACATGACGGCGTTGACGCGCGCCGAGTGGCCCACGACCTTGTGAATGCATTCCCCAGTTAGAGCATTCCACACACGCGCTGAGCCGTCCTCTCCACCCCTGTAAGAGCGCATCAGCACAACGTACGCACGTACTTTTAGAGATCGTACGTGGCGAGTATGGACTGAGATTTATCGGCCTGAAGCGGCATCCAGTTGAGTGAAACATATTGCCCTTGGTGCGCTTTGAAGGCTGCGACCGCTGTATTGGTTGTCTTGATCTGGTCCACGGTGTGCTCTGGAGTCCATGATTGAGCCGCGATGCCGAGGTCATGGATGTCCCAGACGCAGACGAGGCCGTTCTCGTCGGAAGAAGCCATGTATGCTTTGTCTGGAGAAATAGCCAGCGCATTGATATAATCCTTGTGCGAGTGAAACATGTGGAAGGGTAGACTATTGCACAACGTGTATGCGTTGACGCCGTGGTCGCTAGAGGCCGCCAAAAAAGTGTCGTCGTTGAGCCAGTCGATTTCCCAACAACAGGCATCGTCCCTGTCAATTGCTTCAAGCGAATGAGCCAATAACCTAGTTGGAAGCGAAATTTTCTCACAAACACTTGTCCGGAATGGGCGCATCCAAGTCTTCGTGCCGACATCGAGCAAATTAGGGTCTCCGGAATTGGACACGACAAGCAAATGACGACCACTAGGTGAAAACCTGACACTCAAGATCGAACTCTGGAGTGATTAAAAAAGTCATTATAAATCTATCCTGCAGGGACAAAACACCGACCTGTCGTATCGACTTGACTGCGAATCTGAGGTGCGCTCCTTTGGATGGATCAAATGAATACAATCTCAAAGCGCCGTCATTACTACCGGTGGCAAGAATTGTGCCTAGCCTGTTCCATGATAAAGTAAGCACGCTCGGTCCAGGCAATGGTTCTGCGCCATCCAGAGCAGGAATCTGGCCGGTAGGTGTCAAGGTATGAGCCGCCGAAATGCTCTGACCGTCAGACAATGCAGGGCCAGAATTCCACACCCGAACGGTCCCATCAGCAGATGTAGAAGCCAACCAGTTTTGACGTGATTGCGCAGGATTCCAGGCTAAGCCCAATACCTGGAAAGTGATTCAGGACGCAATAAGAATACACAGCACCATTGATGCGTACGTTCTTCGAATGCCCTTCCAGTAGCGTGTACGGCTCATTGTAAGGAGCAGGTTCTCTTTGAACTATGACTCCTAGCTCTACGGGTTTGACAAGAGCTGCGGTATCGGCGCTATTGGATGCTGGCCCTTGCGCTATTGGATGTGGCGTGCGGGATGCGGGTTCGGGTGGTACCGAAATATCGTGGCCCCCAGCGTTCCGGCCATTTGAAAACAAACAAACGTGCTTCTTGATGAGAGAAAACGGTGCCTGGCAGTCCTGTCTGAAGTTGTTGTTGTCCATGTGCGCGTCGACCTCGAGATACAGCAAAGCTTTCACGAGCAGCTCGATGAGCAGTCCAGGCTTGACCGCAACCCGGCGAACGTCTGTGTCCAGCCGTGCCTCCATTCCAAGTACCCACGCCGTATGTGTAAAGCCTGGTGTAAGATGTAAGTGCTTTGACGGGGTCTCTAGTAGAGGATTGGCGCACCAGAGTCCATGAGGTGGTTGTAGATCAACAGGTTAATCTCTCGCGCGCTAACATCGACCCCACTCGGCGGCCGCAGCCCATGTCGCATCGTAATAGCAAGAGAAATGTGCGCGACACCGAAACTAAAGAGGAATCCGTCGCGTGTCGAGATGGGATTAACGTAGAGCCAAGTGCCAGCGCGTCGCGCCAACTGGTCGGGAGTGCCGTAGACACAATCACGACGAGTGGCGGGATGGACACGAGACCTTGACAGAATTCGCGGAGGACAAAGAGCCCAAGACGCGAACACGGGCTTTGCCGCGCGCGCTCATCGTAAGAACCAAATTTTTTCACCTTCAACGACGTACACATTTCGGCCCCAATATCTAGTGCGAAGAATTATTCAGAGGTGACTCGGTATCACATTTATCGACAGCCTCGAAGAACAAGTTGAAGAATGCTGCCACCTGCGCGAAATTCCCGTCAGCCGCTCCGTCACAAGCACATGAAGAAGCGGTCTCACGTCCACACTCATAGCCACGACACAATTCTTTCCGGTCCTGCCCCACGACTCGTCGCTCTTCTTGTAATTCCAGATGTCTACGACGGTCTCCCCGGCAGTATGCTCGCCGCGTAGCTCGATATCTACGTGCTGTCGTTCGGCCTTGAAGATCTCGCGGCGGACCAAGTACGCAATCGTAAGCGCGTCGTGCAGCGGCGGACCCTCGGTGAACCCAAATACGTCCTTGTACGTGTGTGCGAAGAATGAGAGTAGGGTCGACAGCGTGCGGCGAAGTGGCGTTCGTTGGGGATCCAGGCGCTTCATGTGGTCGGTCGTGAAGATCGCGGTGTGGGTGACGTTGAGAGGAATCATGACTTTCCACAAAACACACCATCAGGGCTTAGTGTCGAATGAAGTCATATATAAGATGAAGACGAACCCTTTGGAACGGGCAAATCTAGCACGATCTGAGCCGCTTCGGCTGAAAAACCAACCGCCATCAGCATTCCATTTGGTCGCACTGGTACTAAAGTCACCTACGATCGCACAGAATGTTGTACTCAGCAGCTGCGCTGCGATTTCCCAAGCCCACGCCTCCGCCCATAAATATGATCTCCTTCGTGTTTAGCACCAATTCTGGGTGCACGCTGGCAAACAACGCGAGATTGGTGAGAGGACCGGTTGTGACAATCGTAACCTCTCCAGGTTTGTAAGTTTGCAAAGCGAGCTTCATGCCTTCGATGGCATGCAGTGGGCTGGGCTGACGCGTTCGTAGCGTATCAGTCGCAGGCGGGAGTCCCTCGACACCTCCCAAACCATCGAGGCCATGTATCTCCAAATCTACACGTGCGGGACGAATGAGAGGCTTCGCTGCGCCCCCGTGCGGGAGAAAATGAGGGGGCGCGCCGTATGCGTGGAGCAGACGACCAGCATTGGCGAGCGTGAGGTGGGCATGGGCGTTGCCATGAACTGTCGACACGCCGAGGAGTTCTGCGCCAGGTACGTGCAAAGCTAGGAGCAACGCAATCGCATCGTCGTGGCCCTTTCAATGTGCGTCAGGTTGACGAAATTTCAGTGTGCAGAGGGCGCACGGGATCACAGTCGAGCCACAGCTTCATGGTCAGAGTTCAAGATCCTATCAGTTCTGCGGGATCTCCCCGGTGCGCCTACAGCTCAAACGCTCACTGCGCGAACGTGACTTGAATTGAGGAATTGGAGAATCAGCACACCCGATCCTCCTAGGTTGGAAAAAGCTTTAGAAGTCCCTTCCGGGATGTTCAGGTCACCCAAACTCGAATATTTCACACAAACTCAAGAGCGCACTTCCAAGTCCGAGGAAGCTACATCCATTACAGCTAGTGCGTGTTGAGAATTACACGGTCAGAAGAAGAAGAGGTGTATGTATACAGTCATCATAAAGTAGTCCGTGGGTATGCGAGAGCGCAGAGGGAAACAGCTTTTACAGCGTCGTGGCAGCGAGCATGCCGACGAATGCCGCGCCGAGGACAGCCGTCCAGGCGACGTGCATGCGAGCGTCAGCAGCACCACCAGCATCATTTCCAGGGCCACCGCCAACGGGGCTGTTGTTCCCACCGTCGGTGGGCTTAGCGTTGTTGGCGCTGTCCGTTGCACTGGAGTACGCGCTGCTTGCGGCATTGTCGTCGCGTGCGGTGTTGGCCAGCACAGCGTCGATAACGTGGATGACACCGTTGGACGCGAGGTTGTCGCGGCTGGTGATCTTGGCAGTGATGTTGTTCCCTGAGCCGGAGTAAACGTTGATCGTGTTGTTGGCGACGTAAAAGTTGAGTGCCTCGCCTGCCGCCGACGTGAAGTTCTTGCTGTCAAACTCGGTGGAGTAGATCGCGGAACCGTTGATGATGTGGTTTTGCAGAATCGTCGACACGATCGTTTGGTTCTGAGCGTCGGCGCCGAGCGATGCGAGTGCGGCTGTCAGAGCCTCATCGGTTGGCGCGAAGATGGTAACACCCTTAGCATTCGAGAGCAAGTCGGTGAGGTTGGCCTGTTCCACGGCCTGGGCGAACAATGTCAATTTTTGCGCCTTGGCGACGTCGGCGAGAGAGCCAGGTGGCGTGAGGACGTGGTCGATCTGCAAGACGGAGAACTGACGAGTCGAAGGAATTAGAAAATTGAAATTCCGCGTAGCGAAGACTTACTCGGCCGACGGTGGTAAAGTTCGCAACCTTCACAGTGCTGCCTTGGCCGTTAACGAATACGTCGCCATCCTTGACGTTCACACTGAGAACCTGGCTTGCATTGCCTGGCAGGTTGACCGAATCCGTCGAGTTGAGAAGTGTGTGAACGATGGTGTTGTCTGCAACGGTAACTCCCGTGTCAATGATTGATACTACCGCAAATTAATGACGACGTACTCGGCGAAGCATAAAACACAGTCGAATTGCCGTAGGTCCCAGGCACGACATGGTACGAGAGCACGTTTGCGAGTTGATCTGGATCGCCGAGCACCGTCTTGTTGCCACTCGAGATGGCTTTGTCCGTCGGTGCGAAGATGGTGTAGTTCTGATCACCATTGGTGAGAATGGAGAGCAGCTGAGTGCCAACCGTGGTATTGGCGATGGAGGCGGCAGCTGTGGCAAGGCTGGTCAAGCCGGCTGCGTTGAGCGCGTCTGCGATTTGTCCGAGCTCGGTTGTATTGATGGCCTGCTGAGCAGCAACGCCCATAGCGAGGAGTGCCAAAGTCGCGAGTTTGGTCATTATAGAGATCGTGTCAAAGTCGTTGGTGGGTGTGTTGCAACGGTGAGTAGGCGTTGGACGAACGAGTCTAACCCTGCGTGATCCTACCGAGACTTTTATACGTCGGAGTGGCGCTGGGCAACCCCGGGGTCCCATGCGTTCTGCGGGGGGACCGCGGAAGATTCGCAAGGCACTTGACGTCACGTCCCGTTCTTCCCTGTTCCCGTCCAACCTGATGAACATGTCCTCGGAGCTGCGCATACGTGCACCCGCATGCCTCTAGACCTCGATTTGTTGCCGTCTTGCACTGCCAGGGCGCTGGATAGAGCTGGCGAACTCGATACACGATGCAAGTCGACAATCGAGGGACCAGTTACGGAATCGGCGTAGCGTGGCTTGGCTGGAGTCGCAAGACTGCGTCATCGCATCGCAAGCGCGATCTCGTGGCTCAAATCGACCTAATTTTGCTACCACGGAGCTGCGGTTTTGGTTCACGGGTCGGCCGCAAGCGACTTGGCGTTGTCGATTACCAAGCTTATTAGCCATAAAACATACTTCAAAAGCCACTGTAGATCGTCTCAGAGCCCTTGGCGTCGTCTCAAGAATCGCGGGTGATGATGCAATTCTCGTCACAACGATGCAAATGTTGAGTTATGTCCACGTGTACTATGACGGCGGCCAGGGGCAATGAAGGTCTCACTCATTTCGGACCCAGTGTGCGTCCTCGAGATGCGTCGCCCGTGAAGTCATCGAGATCGAACATGTCCCAAGATCCGTGGCAACCGGAACGGTGCTCATGAATCCAAGAAAAGCAACGGAAGCAGAAAGTCGGCTCACTCCGCAGGCATATAAACGCCACGAAGCTGCTCATGTGCCAGCGGATTCTGCCCGAACGAATATATTTTGTGGTCACAGAAGACCGCACCTATTGACCGTCGTTCGTGTGGAACAGACCGTCGAGTTCAGTTGCGAACCGATCCCATGCGGATATCGCCATCAAGGTGACCAAGCCGCGCGCAACTACTCCTGACAAATGAACGCTTGCAGACCCTTCAAGGGACAACTGTTGCCTCCGTTCGAATCCGGCTCAGCTACTGGCAGTGTCAGACAGCGTTGTTTTCCACCAGTTACACTCGACACCTCGCCAGATTGAAGCAAACTTCTTTCTTGTGCCCCGATGCTTGATATTAACGGACCCTTCTGGCGCCACTAACCTCGGTAAAGATGGACAACGACACGGTGGACAAGCAGCTTGCCAGACAATATCCGAAATAGGAAGTCGGTTACATTTCGTCTGATATCTCACAAAGTACAATGTATATATCAAAAGCTCTGCACTAAAATCGATGCAAAATACAGTCAACTCACCAAAAACATAAATTGAGAGATTGAGGTGCAGAAGCCAGCCGCGCACCGTCACGGTTCGCGCGATATGCCCTCCCCTCCAGTCTAGCAACTACGCTTTTTACTGCAAACTCGGCTCGTGGAATGCATTAGACATGAATCAAATCCCTTTAAATTCATCTCAATGCACACTAGATAAAGTAAACATCGGGATGGAAGGCAAGTTGTGTGGTTGCGGAACTGGAGGGGGGAATATCGGCGCGCGGTTCACTCGTCCGCGGCTTCTGCACCCCAAGCTCTCATGTTGTTTTTGGCGATTTGACTGTATTTCGCATCGAATTCAGCGCCGGGACCTTGATATATACATTCTACATTGCGAGATATCACTTGAGATGTAACGGATATCCTATTTCGGACATTGTCTGGCAGCTTGTCCACCGTGTCGTTGTCCATCCTTACTGAGGTTAGTGGCGCCAAAAGGATCCATTAATATCAAGCCATCGGGGCACAACGGAGAAGTTTGCTTCAATCTGACGAGGTCTCGAGTGAGCTGATGCAAAACACGCTGCCTGACGCTGTCAGTAGCCAAGACGGAATTGGAACGGGGACAACAGGTGTCCCTTGAAGGCTTCGCAAGCGTTCATTCGTCAGGAGTAGCTGCGCAGTCTAGGGCTTGGCCACATTGTTGGCGATATCGGCATGGGATCGGTTCGCAACGGGAGTTGTATTGTATCGCGCGAACGTGCGCGGCTAGCTTCTGCACCCCAAGCTTTTCTGTTTTTGGCTATTTGACTGTATCTTACATCGATTTTTGTGCCAGAATCTTGGTATGTATTCTACCTTCGCGAGATATCACTCGAGATGTAACTGACTTCCTATTTCGGACTTTGCTTGGCTGCTTTGTCCTTGTCCTTGTCCTTGTCCTTTTACCGATCTAAGCCGGCTGCCAGACGTTTTGATGGTCGAGCAAAATTTGCTGTCAACCGGATCGTATTCGCGAGCCAGAATAACGGCAATGGTTTGCCAAGAACACTGCCCGTGATGCTTCGTGGATGTGTAGTTGACATGGCATCGTGACGCGAGTTGGCAACGCGAACATCTAAAAGGCATGCCAGAAGGTTCGCCAAGCTGTGCCTGCTGGCAGTTGGTATCTATTTCGAACACCGAACACAGCATATCCATCTGCCACGTGTAGCTGGCAGCGTCAACTCTCTGGACAGCCATGCGCGGTACCAGGCTTCGCGAGTGGTCGCTATAAAGCCTCAAGTGCGGGGGGTCTTGGCGCCAGTTATTCACTTCTTCTTCGCTCGCCGCACTTTTTCTTCTTTTCTTCCCCATTTTCCTTTCTACACTTCGTGCTTTCTATCTATCTTTCTTCAACCCACAATGTCGTTCGCCGCGTTTGCTGTCCTTGTCGCCGTTGTGGCGCCCGCGTTTGCCCACATGGAGGTCATCTCGCCCACGCCCCTGCGCAACAAGGCCAACCCCCAGTACGCCAACAGCCCTCTCATCGACTACAGCTACAAGGCGCCGCTTGCAGCTGGTGGCGAGTACGTTATCTCATTGCTCAAGAGTGGCGCTTTGATGCTCATGGATTCATGCAGCAATTTTCCTTGTAAAGGATATCACGTAGATGTTCCCAGCGTTTCGAAAGCAGTGGACACCGTACAGGCTGGCTCGAACTACACTGTGCAGCTGTCCGGTGGCGCTGTTCATGATGGTGGATCTTGCCAGTTCTCCTTTTCGTACGACGGTGGCAACAGCTGGGGCGTTGTTCACCAAATCGTGGGCAACTGCCCAATTTCAGATCAACAGTTCAGTGTGCCTATTCCTGCAGAACTCCCACCGGCAAAAGATGTTTTGCTAGCATGGAGTTGGTTTAATAAGGTTGGGGCTGAGAGCTTGCTGTTAAGCTATCTGAGCTGATTTTGGCTTCCTCACTCAGGTTGGAAACCGCGAAATGTACATGAACTGCGCCGCCGTTGATGTTATGAGCAGCGGAACTGGCATCACCCTCCCAATGATGTTCAGGGCGAACACCTTTGGCGGCGACTGCATCGTGAAAGAAGGCAGCGACGTCGACTTTGCGAATCCTGCTGGTCAAGTCGAGAACTGTCCGGCCGATAAGCTCGTTACGCCCGACAAGACTGTCACCTTCGGCGCTGGCGGCTCTGCACCCCCAGCATCTACTCCTAGCTCTGCACCTCCCGCCGGTCCCAGCGACACCGCGACGAGCGCGCCGCCTGCTGGCCCGACGGACACCCCGCCAGCCACCGGCGGTGCAGGTGCATGGGTCGCGGACAAGGTCTACAACAGCGGCGACTCTGCTTGCTACAATGGCCAGAGCTACACGGCCAAGTGGTGGACTCAGGGCGAGACCCCTGGTGCTGGAGATGTCTGGGGCACGGGTGCTGGCTCGTGCTGAACCGAACAAGCACGACGGCTTATGCGAAGATGAGAAAGCACGACCTTTATACTTAATTTATAACTTTTGACTGGAATTTTGGAGCCTGCACTTAAGGTCAAGCTATGAGCGCAAGTCATAAAAGGCCCTGGAGCAAGCTTAAGCCCATGAGAATTGGAGCAAGTCGTCAATCGCGCTACTTCGAAACGGCAAGACCAAAGCCACAGCAAGCATCGAAAGCATGCCGTCGCCAAGGCATTGACCGCAAGCCAGAGCGTACAATTTGTCTTGGTTGGAAGCATCCCAACTTGACAAGTCAACTGGCTGTTGAAGTATAACGCAAACACAGACGTGATGTCGACGCTTTTACGCGCAGATAAGAAGAGAGCGCACGGCATTCTCGACCATGAGGAGACCGCCAAATCAATAAATTCTTGTATCAAAGACGCAGAGTTGTATGTTGGCATCCTGAGTTGACATGAGCATATGCACGACCGATGAGTGAGAGCACATACTACGAGAAGGAGTGGATCTCGTAAGGGTTGCGATTTCCTTGTGGAATGTACTCCGGTTCAGGCTCTGAGTGATGTTCTGCGTCGTAGTCCGCAGGAATAGCAGGCTCTACAGGTAGGTTGCGCTCCCTGAAGTAAAGGTGAACAGCGTAACTAGGAAGTAGGATATGAACACACCACTTCGTGCCGCCAGGGAACTGCGCAGCTGAAAGACGCGTGTTCAGACAGACATCATGGAATAATTAAACAACGTACGAATGTAAGGATCGGGATGCTTGTTCGCCTTCAACCGCGCCTCAGCCTGTTCAAGGATTGTACTCAACGCGCGCGGGTCGTGTAAGTTCCTGAAATTGGCGAGAAAATGAGTTGATAGTTGGCGATCACGTCGTCAGAGTGGCACGAACCGGTTACGCTCGAAGTTGGCGCGAATTTGGATTGCGCGCCAGCGCCAAAGATCGCGTTGGATGCACCAGTCGAGTTCGTTCTTTAGCAGCCTCCTGTAGAGCGACTGCACGCGCGACCGGTGTGCAGCCGTGAACGGCGCCGCGAGCGCAGTGGTCGACATTGAGGATGGCGAGGTGTAAGCGCTACCGGCGAACAGCCGTCACACGCCTTTGCCTCGTCGTTCTCCAGACTTGACACTGAGTTAATTTCTCGCATCTTGTCAGGAATGTTGTGATACTTCACTTCACTGAAATAGTTTCTTGACGGGGTTAACCGACTCTCGCTTTGCCTCCCATTTGCACCACCCAGTAAACCCATTGCTATCATGGGTCGCTCAACGCTATCATCTCCCAATGACGGTAACGCGTGCCTCTCCTTCAGCATGTCCGAGGTTCATTGCTTGATCTATGCATTCCTGATTGAGCACAACCTTTCTCACACGGCGAACTCCTTACGATTCGAGGCTAAGTTTGACGACCACGTAACCGAGGAGAACATAAAACGCGTACAGAAGGGTGCGCTCATAGAGGCTATAGCTATGGCTATTGTCTATCGTGACGCAGAGGAGCACTGGTTCGATGACGACGACGGAAACCACATAGGAGGGAAGTGTGACAATCCGTTCTCACTGCTGAACTTGCGCGACCACGAATGTCCGACGGTCGCGACAAGCGTCAGAGCAGAGCGGCCGATATCGCGGGAGCGCTCTTCATCCGTTATTGACCTTACTGGAGATACAACGGACGACGAAAATGCACGGATGCGGGAAGCATCCACGACTGCTGGAACCAAGCGGCGCATGGACGATGATAAGCGCGACGAGTCAACGAGCAAACGTGTGAGAACGGAGGACGAAGGGGCATCACTAGCACCAGTCAAGCGTGGTCGTGGCCGACCTCGCAAGGACCAAACGTATGTTGCGCTGGAGATCCTTGGTATGGACGTAGCCCCGCGACTTGCGCAAGGAGGTGCACCCAATCCACCAGTAGGCTCGGCTCTCATGCGCGGCTCGCGTGGTCAGTTTGTCTCTAACTTGGCGCAGAAAAATGGAGTCCCAACACCTTATGGATCGACATCGTTGACGAGCAGTTTGAGCGGGTCTGACGACTCAGATGAAGAGCACACCCCACGCCGATCCTCCCGAATCAGAAAGCCAGGGACGTAGATATGTTTTGTGGATCGCTTTCGTGCTTTCTAGCTTTGTATCTGCGTACTATACTTAATACACGTGTTGGTTGGAATTTGGCATCTCCACGCGCGCAGAGCCGGCCTATGGCCGGTGCGCTCCTCTGACTCTCGCGCCACCACCAAGGCGTCCCGCATTCCAGGATGTCGCTACCGGACGAGTCTGAATTGGACGTGGATGCAATTCAGGCACAGATCGATATGGCCATGAGCGCGACGTATGGGCTCGTCGGTTCATGGATGAAGACTTCCTCTATGAAGGCTTCA
Source organism: Auriculariales sp. MPI-PUGE-AT-0066 (assembly GCA_020744175.1). Lineage (NCBI taxonomy): Eukaryota > Fungi > Basidiomycota > Agaricomycetes > Auriculariales > Auriculariales sp. MPI-PUGE-AT-0066. The sequence continues at coordinate 80,355 of JAGTJP010000014.1, forward strand.
AGTTCGAAAGCTCCAGCCGCGCAGACCACCGAGCAGGAACTCGCAGAATATATGCGCAGACCGCCCAGGTCAGCTCTATATACAGTTGCTACTAAGTAATCTAGTACTTACGATGTATCTTCGTTCAACAGACTTGGTCTCGGTGCAACCGTGTCTAAGTCTGATGCAGCGCTTCATCAGGACGCAGCGAAACTGGCCTACAAGCTCACCAATGGGAAGGGTAAAAAGCGCGCCCGTGATGAGGACCTGGCTGCCTCAACTTCTCGTGCAGAACACGAGTCCGACGATAACGACGAGAGCCGTGCAGGGTCAATCTCGACAGCTTCCGCGCTCAAACTAAAGTCGAAGCAGAATTTTTCGCCATTCGGAGATAGCTTCACTGGAAAAAAGTCCAAGAAGCGGAAAACGCACACCGAGGATGCTCAACTGGCAGATGCGAGCGAGCCGCAACCCGCGAAGAAACCTCGTTCCGAATCCATCATAGAAAATATGCCTCCACCCACGAGCAAGCGAGATGAAGCAGATGAGGACACCCTTATGGACAATATTGCAACTGATGCAGTTCATCAACACAATGTACCAGTCGCACACCCAACAACCGAGACCGTCGACGACCAAAGCACGGCTGAGCGCAAGAAGCGGAGGAAAAAGAAGAAGCGACATGACAGTCAAGCCGACGATGGTATCACACGCCATTCAGATGCATTTGGCGAACCCACGGAGCTGATATCTGAAGCACCTCCACCTCCGGCTAATCCAGATCTCGACATGCCAGCCTCTGACCATAGGGCGGAAATCATTTTGCAGGAGCGGAAAGACAAAAAGAAGAGGGAGAAGCGAACGCATCCAATGCAGGAGAGCACGCTACAACATGCACAATTGAGTTCCGCGCCAACCTCCGCTTTTGCAAGTGAACGGCTCTCAACCTCGCTTGCACTGTCATCGCCTTCGTCTTTTGTGCTCTCCTCCGCCAAGATGGCTAATAGGACGCATAGTGGCGAGTTTTCCGCTGGTGGTACTACCATATCCTCGCCGTCTTCGCCCATCTCGACGAAGAGGATCTCTGTTTCTGTCGCCCCAGAGCGTAGTTCGGCTGCTGCCAAAGGCGGAGGCTCTCTCTCCCCGAGAAAGATCATTGCAAAGACCATTCTCAACCTTAACGGGCCTCCGCCTCTGTCCCCTCCTCCCGCCACGTCTATCAATGGGATACAAGGCGGCGATATTACAGCTGGAGAAGGAGAAGGGAAGAAGAAACGTAAACGTAAGAAGAAAAAGAAAAAGAAGGCTGTTGACGGTGGGGAGACTCTCTCTCAGCCGCTACCTCAGCATCTCGACGCAGATGACGCGGAGAGCGATGAGGACAACTGACGACGCGTTACCCTTGGACATATGGGAGCCAAATTCTCGGACAAACTTATTACATTGCTACATCTGGACTGCAGTCGTACATTGATGGACTCTTACATTGGAACAAGCGTACATGTTGGATCACGATCCCCTCCTATACCCTCCTAAAATGTGCACTATCAGAACATCATAAGCCGAGCAGCGGGTTGTTCTGCGTCGCGTGTTTTATTCATTCATAAGGTCACGATCATGATCACGGTCTTCAAGTTCGTGCGCGGGCATTAGCTGTCACCGGAAAGGACGACTATTAAAGCGTGTACGGCGTGCGGTGGCCGTCGCGGTGTGCACGAATCTCAGCTTTAAACAGAGCCCAGCGCCGTCGGCGCTCCTTGCGGCGTTCGCGTTTCGCCAACTCGCGTTGCTCGCGGCCCTTGTGACGCATCTGCGACCTGCAAAACAATGTGCCAAACATGACTTTGAAAATGCCGTGGTGACCAGGATGGCAGCGATGCTCCATATGCCCCCACGGGCGCCGCCAGCGGTTGGCATAGTCGGGATGCACACTGCGATATTGACTCAACCGACGGTCATGGTGCTCGCCGTCGCGCCTCGAGCGGCGGTGCGAACCACTAGTTCTGTGATGAGAAGAGCCCTTCCTGCTTTTTTGGCCACCTGGGATCTCGATGCGGGTGCCGTTCCGCGTTTCGATCACCGTATCGCCGGTTGTTGCGTCGCGGTGGGCAGTTGTCCGCCGGACAGAAGTACCATGTCCGACTGAGCTGTTAGTACGACTGCGAGTGCCAACATTATGCGCCGTATGCGGAGCTGCAGTCTTGCGCTGGCCCCACGAGCGGGGATTCCACCAGCCCATGCGCTCGATGCCCTCGGCTGCATACTCGCGCTGGCCGTGGCGCCAGTGCGCAACATCCTCACGATAGTCATGTGCGTCCATCTCATCTTGGCCCATGCGACGCAGATGTCTGTCCCCGAGAACCTTGCCTGCAAAGCGGTTGGCCCAGCCGTGTACCTTGGATGGAGCTTTGGGCTCAGGTGGCTGCGCGATTCCGTCGATTGTCAGCAAGCTGTCTTACATAGACCAAGCAGTTACACACCTTCCAATCAACAAAGACGGGCGGCGGGGGAGGAGGAGGAGGAGCCATATTCGTTCGGCGACGCGGGAGCGGGAGGACAAAAGCTGAGGTTGATCGGACTTCAGTAACTGATGATGACATACCGGCATAGCCACCTTCGGTCTTTGTCTAGACAGGAACACAATTGCTTTGATCGTAAGAAAAGAAAAAAAATCGACAAACCTAATTTATTGTAACGTGGCACGAAGCTTGATTGGAAGGATACGAACGTCTGGGTTCACTCGGTTCTCCGATCGTGCGTTGACCTTGTCCGTGCCATTTACCGGATACATGATTAATATCGATTAATATAAATGCCGCTTAAGCCGATGTCGGCCAGTTTGCTTTGTACACTACCACACGTGTGGCGACTTCCGATGAGATAGCTTCGGATGGAAACTACGATCCAATCTCCGCACTCCGCCTCTTTGCAGCACCTCGTCCGCATCTTTGCCATCCGTGGCTGTGGGAGTCTCGCGCGTTTGGAGCTGCTCTTCGCCATAATCACGCCTCAGCTGGAAGAGTTCTTGCTAACAGGTTGCAACTTTTGCGTCTCATTTTCTAACTCCCATTTCTTCTAATTGCTACGCGCTGCGCTGCCTCAGCATCCGGACGAACAGTGAACGACTGGACGACATTCATGCGAAACTGAGTTCCGGGCACAAGTTCTATAGTTATGACGGAGCTCGAGCTCGTTACACTCATGGATAGCCCATCTCTGGGTATAATGGAGTGCAAGGCAAACGCCAGAAATGTCTGGGAGCATCAGCCTCATCTAATTTGCAAAATATATCTTCCTGAAGGCGCCTAAATCTGGTCTGTTGCTGCCTACTCACCTCCTTGCTGAATCTCGAGGAACTCGGGCTCACTCTTGTCATCCCTGCAACATCATTTTTGCTGCATTATCGCTGAACCTTAGCGTCAACACTAGCTCGGAGCCTGCTCTGTGCTCAAGCCTTGCGCGGCTCTATATCACCAATCATCGCTTCGTCAACGACATGGAGTCCCTCAAGACTGGCATTGTGCATTTCATCCAGCAACGCACAGAGCATGCGCATCAACTCGAGCTCAAATAAGGAATTGTGCAGGCTCACAATATGCTCCTGGTTGGATTGAAAGATAGGCTTGACCCTCAGATGCATGTACTTCATCAACCGATGCAAATAATGCATTCTAATTCAAGATGACATGACAGTGACGGCTTCATCCCATAGATCACGTTGTGCCCACACACCAGCAATAGCAGCCACGACCATCCAGCAGGCATTTTGTCCAATACCCGCACAGTCATCCTCGGATCTCCTCGCCCGCTCTTGGGCGCCCTCGTCTCCACTGTCAGCTTCGTCGTCAGCGTTGCGTTCGGCACGCAGAAGCGCAATCACCGCTCGCGCGAGTTCGCGGAGATGACTCATGTCGTCCGCACGCAGCATCCCGTCTGTTTGTGCCAGCAATGCAAAGAGCCAGCGGCCGTGAGCGGGGGCGAGGTAAGCATGCGGGTGCCTGCGTTCGGCGGCACAGGTGAGCCAGTGTCGGTAGTACTTGAAGAGTTGGATGGTCATCTTCTGCGGTGAATGTTCAGTTTGAGGAGATTGTAGTTATTATGAGACTCACATCATCGAAAATGTTGAGAACTTCGTTAGTCGGCTCGCGGGCTCGCGGTTGTTGGATCACAGGTGGTGGAGGAGTAGCAGCAACTTCGCCCTCTTCATCGCTGTCGAGCTGCATCTCGGCTTCCAACTTGGCGGCGTCAATGACTATACGTCTAGTTGTCTCTGATGCAGAGTCGTCGGCGTCATACAAATTTGCCGGATCCCAGTGCGCCTGAGAGCGAGCTGTTGGCAAAAACTCCGGTTCTGAAACCGATGGTGGAGGTTTTTTGGATGTCGATGTTTGGACGTTCGTAGTTGTTGATATAGTTCCAACTTCGGACCGGGGTACGCTGAGATCATAGTCTTCATTGAGGAAAGTCCACCACCCGTTTCTATCGATTAGTTTTGGGAGCTGTCGCTGCATTGAAGCATGGTTGAGATGAACAGGCTTTTGTTGTAGGTTCTGCAACCAGTCGAGTCAGCTAGGCGCTATCAAAGTTCTGCAATCCGTATGCACCTTGCGAAAGTTCTTGAATCTCTCTTCAAATTTGTTGCGCCACTCGGCACTAGGGACGCGAAAGCGAGTGATCGACGCGTCGTCGTTGGAAAGTGGCGCGGACGAGTTGAACTGCGACTGCATTGGCAAAGACGCGGCACCTGGACTTGCCGCCACGTACGAGGGTATTGAATACGGATTTGGCACGCGCGTGAAGCGCGGCAGCTTGAGCGCGTCGCGCCGGACGAGCGCGAGGTATGTCTCGCCATCCATCGGCTCGCCGTCAAAGTCCTCTGGCAGTTGCGCAACGGGCAGCGCCTGGCTACCGCCCACTTTCTCGTCGCCGTCGTCATCGTCGCGTTTGCGCTTCTGGCCGGCCAACGGGATGAGTGGGATTTCCATGGCTGGTCAAGTCACGACGCGCGGCCGCAAGTTTCCGGCGGCGCTCCTTTGTTTCGCGGGATGGCTTCAATCACTGACAACTCTTCGCTCGACGATCTCGTGCAAGCTTGGCTCAAATGGGATCGGGTACTCAATAAATTTTGCATCACCGCACCATCTCATGATGCGCACAGAACGATGCATCGAGAAACGAGATCAAGGCTCTCCATGCCGCAGGCAATATCACCGAACTTGAGCAACATATGAAGTAACTACACCTATTTCTAATTTTTACAGCGACACTTAACTAGTATCAATAGACCCCGCCTTGAGTTCGGAACTGCTGGGCTTCGAGGACCCATGCGCGCAGGCTTCAGCGGCTTGAACGATCTCATGGTCGTCCAGACTGGCCAGGGTGTTGCTCGTTATGCTGCCAAGACCACACCCTCGGCTGAAGCTCGTGGGGTGGTGATTGGTCACGATCATCGACACAACTCTGCTCGTTGGGCAACGATGACGGCAGCTGCGTTCGGCGCGCAGGGTTACAAAGGTGTGCAGGTGCCGGGCACGTGAAACTATGGATTGAACAACTCGCGCAGTCCATGTTCTTGAGGGAAACTCGTTTACCCCACTGTGCGAAGCCGCCGATGGCTTTCATTCGTGCTCATTCTAAACGCGTCTTCTAGTGTGCCTTTCGCGGTCACGCATCTCAAAGCTGCCATGTGCGTATTGATGGTCTCAGACGTCCTGTGGCTTACACGAGTCTAAGAGGCATCATGATAACTGCATCCCATAATCCAGGGCAAGATAATGGCATCAAGATCGTGCGAGTTGCTCCTCATGTTCTGACTGCGATTTATGCTAACCTCCCGCACAGTACTGGGAGAACGGAGTCCAGGTATGCAGAAACCTAGGAGATCATTTTCAAGGACTGACGGGTCAACAGATTATTGCCCCGCATGACGAAGGCATTGCGCAGAGCATCGTGAGCGACCTCGCACCTGCGAGCTGGGACAAGGCCGATGGCACCCTCAACGTGACGGAGGAAATCACCACCGCCTACTTCGCCACAGTTATCCCGAGCGTCATCAAGCCGTTCCAGGCTCCAGATAAGCCTCTCCGCCTGGTTCACACCTCGCTGCACGGTGTTGGCGAGCGCTTCATGCGCAAGGCGGTTGCACAACTTGGCGGCGCTGTCGAAGTTATGTCCACTCCAGAACAGGCCGATCCCAACCCGGACTTCCCGACGACCGCATTCCCGAATCCTGAGGAGAAGGGCACGCTGGTGAGTTTGATTGCGTACTGTCGACGACCTTTCGTTGACACGCGTCTTTAGGATCTTGCGATGGCATTCGCTGACAACCAAGGAGTGCACTGGATCGTCGCAAACGACCCAGACGCGGATCGCTTTGCTGCAGCCGAGAAAGGTAACAACTTCCTGCTCAGCTGGTATTTGTATTAACGCGGTCTGCTGTTGCAGTCGACGGCAAGTGGCGTATCTTAACGGGCAACGAGATCGGGATCATGCTCGCCGCGGCCATGCTCGACCAAGTAACGCAGCAAGGGCTCGACAAGTCGAAGGTCGGGATGATCACGACTGTTGTGAGCTCGAAAATGTTGCGCGCACTTACGGAGAAGGAGGGTTTACGCTATTCCGAATGCTTGACTGGTTCGTGACCCATTCCATAACCTCTCTGTATGCTCAGATTGACGTTGTCGCAGGTTTCAAGAACCTCGGCAACTTGGTGCTCTCGATGAAGGAGCAGGACGTTGATGTCATGTTTAGCTATGAAGAGGCATTGGGTTATGCAGTTAGCCCGCTTATTCGGGACAAGGATGGGATCTCCGCACTGGTCAGTGAGAGAGTCTTTTGTTTGTGACTTTTCTGAACAGTCAGTGCAGATTGTGTTCGTGCAACTGCTGTTCAAACTCCAATCCGAGAACAAGTCGCTGCACGGCTATCTTGCTGAGCTTCATACTCGGTGTGTGCTTAGACATGAAGATCTTGCGACTTCGGAGCCTCACCATGCAGTTATTCAGTTATGGTTACTTCGAGTCGCGCAACGCGAGCGTCCGGTGTGGCCAGCCTAAAATTGCAAAAATGTTTCTTGGCATGAGGCAGACTGATGAGGTTCGTCGTGTTGAAAGCTCACGAACGCTTCGGCCTGACATCTTCCTCACAGGCTGCGTCGCCAGCGCAAATCAAGATATCGCAGTACCCCGATACGCTAGGTGGCTTGAAGGTCGTTCGAGTCGTCGATGTCACGCTCGGGTACGATAGCAGCGCAGCCAACCGGGCAAGTGTGCTCGGCCGCAGTCCCGGGCAAATGATTCAGTTCTTTGCGGAGGATGCTGAGGGCTCTCGGTTATATGCTACTATTCGGTGAGTCCGCCCAATCATAGTGTGGCCAATTAACCAACGCCCTTGTTTTGTAGCGCGAGTGGGACCGAGCCAAAGGTCAAGTACTACTTGGAGGCGACTGGGAAGGATACGAATGCAATCCTGACAGCGACTGAGCAGGATCTGTTGAAGAAGTGGCTCGCTGTTTGAGCCCAAAGCCACAAGTACATGAATTACGCAATCCCGATTCTATCAGATGCAGTGCCGGGCCAGGCTGGAGGCGGTTCGGAATCAAGTGACACGGTTCGGCAAGCTGCGGAGGATGAATCATGGCATGATGCTCTCCCTTTCAAATTTGCTCACACGATCTCGTCGAATAACCCCTGCGTTTTATCGTGCCATGAGCCTTGCGCGCGAGATCCCCGTATTCTCCGACGTGGCTTCGTATCGTGTCTGGCGACAGTCTGCATTCCGGCGCGAGGAGAGCGTTGGACTGGTGCCGACGATGGGTGCACTTCATGTGGGTCATCTTGACCTCGGTCTGTCCTGCGCGTTCCCAGACAAGCGCACGCGCCTAACGCGGTGAACCACACTTTCTCGCAGTGCGCAAGTCGCTTGCCGCCAACGACCATACGATCGTGTCGATCTTTGTGAACCCCGCGCAGTTTGCGCCGCACGAGGACTTTTCGTCGTACCCGCGCACGCTGCCGTCCGACCTCGCCGCGCTCGCAACGCTGGTCTCTGCGGAGTCGGAGTCGGAGTCGCTGCAGGTGCTGGTGCCGCAGACGGCGGACATGTACCCGACGGGGATCTCGCAGGATACGGCGCAGCAGCGCGGGGCGTTCGTCGCGCTCGACGGGCTCACGGGCACGATGGAGGGCGCCGCGCGGCCGCACTTCTTCCGCGGCGTCGCGACGGTCGTGTGCAAGCTCTTCAACGCCGTCCAGCCCACGCGCGCGTACTTTGGGCAGAAGGATATTCAACAGGCGCTCCTCCTGAGACGCATGGCGCAAGACCTCCTCATGACGCTCCCGAGTGCGGAGAACGTCCGTATTGTGCGGACGACACGCGCGGAGGATGGGTTGGCGTTGAGCTCACGGAATGCGTATTTGAGCGAGAAGGAGAGGGCTCATGCGACGGTGCTGTATCGCGCGCTTACGGCGGGTGCCAATGCAGCGAGACCGCTCGAGGCGGCACAGGGTGTTGTGCAGGAGGCGGTAGACCGTGCGAAGCAGGATGGCGTCGACATGCGGCCAGAGTATATCTCGGTAAACGATCCGGAGACATTTGAGGAGATCTCAGATGACAAGTTTGAGCGTCTGGCTGACAAGAAGAGTGTGATGGTCATCAGCGGCGCCGTGTGGGTTGGCAAGACGAGGCTCATAGATAATCTTATCCTTGGCGACGTCACTAGCATCGTTAATTGACAGGCTGTGGGGAAATGTATAGCACACCTACCCCGCAGTCAAAGACATGTCAATGTGGACGTTTGTGCGGGTGAGCAATCATGACAGAGGCTGTAAAATTGCCGGGTGCCCATACACAGTGGCCCAGCCTCTCGGGAGTACGGTGAGCACGGTATGCAGCCAGGGCGAGGCAATATGCGTGGAAATGACTCGTTGCGTGGTGGAAGGTATGAGTAGCAACGGATATGGGAAAGGGAGAGGCAGACTCGTGGCTGGTACCACCGTGCTGGTCGGTCAACGCATGTGATGAGAGTGATTGCTATCGTCTCCTCAAAGTCCAGCGCGAGGTCCCGCGGAGAGAGGGGAGCTGAGTTGAAGAACGCGCTCTCGTGTTTGGCACGTGCCCAGACGTCAATTGCCACTATTATCGCTATCTGTACTGCAGGGTGAGTTGCTGTTTGCGAATGACTGCGACGAAAGATATAAGGGAGGTGTTGTATCTGCGGGGCTTTGTGGAACACGGAACACGGTCAGCTAAACTCCGACACTCTCCTCGAACCGTGTCGCGCGAGCCCCCCGTCATGGACCTTCCAGGCACGCCCGACGCTGCGTCGACCTCGAAGAGCACCGCCCTCACGCCCAAATCACGACTCTCCAAACTCAGAATCAGGACCCCGACTTCGTCCCCGCGCCTAGACACCAGCATCAACACACCGCCGAACCAGACGCTGTCGCCTATCGACCAGATCACGCCGTCGTTTTCCCGCAATGTAAGTTGCGTAAATGTGCAATGCGCACGGCTAATACTATCCTTTGCCTTGGCTACTCCTATTCGTGACAACTCCTTGTGATGCCACCCGACACCAGCTGCACAAATTGCTGACTACCAACAAGCGGCAGAAGGTGGAGGTTGCGTCCCTGCGTAACCAGGTGCGTTTGGAGTGTACCCCCTGTAGCGTGGTACTGCTGGACTGACGTCTGTGCACGATTGCTTGACGATAAACAGGTGGAAAAGTGAGTGCTCAGGGCAGGCGCGCGTGGGATGTCGGGTCTACGGGCCTGTTGGCTGTTTGTGGTCCGCCTCGTGTTGGCCATGTCAGCTGTTGAGAGCACCCTTTCGCGGTGTCTCCGTTCGCTGTCTATGGTTCCTGCTGCCTCGCCCTCTCCACGTTGTCGCGTGCTCTGGTCATTCTATCCGACCTAGCCCTTCTCAGAACGCACGCTCCCCGCATTGCCACTTTCACAATCGCCGTCCTCGCGCTTGATCTGCAAATTGGTTTCCCAGTAACACGTGCTTATGCATCAACCGCTTCTCGCAGGCTCGTACAAGAGAACGACACACTGGACCGTGCCGCAACTACTCTCCAGACGCGTGTTGACACGCTTGAGCAAGAGCACGCCGACTTGCGCTCTGTAGCGCGCGAGACAGAGCGGGCACGCCGTCGTGCTGAACAGCGGGTGTGTTTCATCTCCTGTTGGCACTCACGATAGACGCTCACTCAGTCTTGTATTATATCCGCGATGACTTGATGTTCCCCGCGCTGACCACTGCAATCGCCAAACGTCACTGCTGTTCCGACGCCTGGCGATCCCCGAACGACCGCCCGCACTGCGACTTTTCTTCACTCACCTTTGACGACCGACATGGGTGTGCTGCAGCTCATCAGCCTCTCAGCACGCTCCGCTTCGCCAGCCCGTAGGGCTCGGGCGCCGCTACCACTCAACACCGAGCTTGCCAGCGCGTCTGTTCACGATCGTGCCTTAACGCCAGCCGACGCCTCGACCTCCTGCACCCCATTGACATCAACAACAGCACCTGCCCCAGCCCACAAAAACCGCTCCCCACTGCACCAACTCGCGCACTTGCCTGCAGGCGGGTCCTTGCCCACGCGATCCACTGCGTCGCCATATCGCGACTACCAAGAGCTCCAGCAGAACGACATCCCACGACGCTCCACGACCATCTCACCTACCCGTGCGGCTTCAATTGCTGCGAGGCTGTCTGGTTTTGCTCAGTCCCAACCTTCGACGCGCCCACAGTCGCGGTGCAGTGCCGAGCTTCCGCCGCTCGCATCATCGCTCGCCTCGTCGCCAGCCTCCGCGTATTCTCCGTTACCCGAGACGCCAACAAGCGAAAACGACTCTACGACACCATTCTTCAACAGTTTTTCGGCTGCTACGACGGCTACGTTCGTCGAGCCCGCGAGTACAGGTCCAAGCCGTAGCAACTCGATGGGCAAACGCCTGTCCGCGCTACTCGGAGGATTATCTGGATCTCCGAGCAAAGCAAAGAAACGACCGGCATTGGACATCCCGCGTTGACATCAGCCGAGCCGACAGAGGTGCGCATGGTGATGTCCACCGTGGCACCAACACTGCAAGACGCGATGGCCGCGTCGAAGCCCGCAAACACGCGGTCGACTTCTCCATACACGATGACCCGAAGCAGCTCGAACGGGAGCTCGAGCCGCAAGGCCACGCCGGGCAGCACGGTCAGCAAATCCTCCGGCGGCGGCGCGAATGCAGTCTCGTCCAGCTGGAACGGCCGGACGCTGGTGTTTGGGGAGGCCACGGAGAGCGGGCGCAGGGGCATCTCGCGGCCGATGGACACGGCCAACTCGTCGGTGTCGACGTCGTCGCACCACTCGCACGCGCTCCCGCGGACCAGCGTCGATACGCATGGGGCAGTCGCCGAGCGTGACCCGAAGGACCGCCGCGGTAGCGTCGAGGGCCGGCGTAGCCAGCTGAGCGCCGTGCGCGGGCGCGGGTTTGAGCATGGGGCATTTGCGTTCGAGAAGCCGCGTATTGCGCCGCCGCTGGGATCAAGCCTGACGCCGCCGACGCATCAGCGGCCGAGTCTCCATAGCACGAACAGCGCCAATGGGAGCGTGAATGTTGTCCGCAACGTTGAGGAAGGTGCTAAGGATGGACAATTTGGCAGCACGAGCTCGCGGGGACGCAGTGGGACGGATCGGTCGACCCGCTCAAAGCCCCAAACCGAGGAGATCAATGAGAAGAGTGGCATGTTTTTTGGTCTTGGCCGGACCGCCAGCACGGGTGCTACAAAGCGCCAGCCTGCGATTGACGAGAAACGGCGAGGAGGCTCGCTGCGCGAGAAGCGCGAACGATCGGACACGTACGCCGCCGAGGAGCTGTCGCCCAAGAGAAAGTCGAGCGGCTCGAGCCTCACCCGGTTGTGGATACAAAAGACAAAGGAGGCGCTCTGTGCTGGGCGGCCCCCAAGCCCGCTGAGCCGCACCGAGCCGCCGCGCATTGTCCGGACCAGCGCAAAGACGACCACTACGAACGGCGCTGTCGCGCATGCGAACGCCAGTCCACAGCAGCCTGGCCAGGCGGCGGCGGCGGCACGCAAGCGCAAGCCGCTCCCGATCAGCACGCACCTCCCTATGTTCAGGTTCGAGCCTGCGAGCGCGGCGGGGCGGATGACGCCGGACAGCATGCACTCGCGGGGAACTTCTGGCACGCATGGTGGGACCGGACCGCGGGAAGTGACGTTCAAGATTCCCGACGTGCCCAGCATGCAAAGGAGCGCGCGGCGGCGGCGGCGGCGGTCTCGGTTGCGGCGGCCAAGGTGCAATTCAATCATGCTACCAACACGCCAAAGTCGAGCAAGAAACGCGACTCTGGTGGGTCAGGATCGGATGCGGGTACACAAAACTTGTACGACGCATTTTGCGGTGAACTACGGCGCGTTGTAGGCGATGATGCTTTCGTCGTCTTTGAAAAGTGTCGGTGCCCATTTCGCATGCCTTTGTTCCTCCTGTTCTGACGGGGTTTTTTTTTGGCAGATGTGCGCCAGTACGAAGACAAAGTCTTTCCCCTGCTCGGTCCACGTGGGCTCATCGAACGCCTCAAAAAGATTCTCGACCTCTCGCATGCGGGCGAGGACAGGAAGCGTGAGGTCGTCGATCGGTTCCTTCAGGTGGTACGCAGCTCTGAAGCCGCTTCCTGACCTTGCTGCAACCTGCCACCCTATTACACCTGCTGCTATGACGCTTCTCTCTCTGCTGTGCCTACACGTTGCTGTCACTCCGCTCCTCGGCTCTGTTCACCTCTTGTGCTCTTGCTTCTTCTTCACGATCAGGCATGCGTTCACGCAGCTGGTAATGGTCTCGCCTTCCTGTGCATATCGCTTCGACAGCCGTGTTTCATCTGTCCTCACTCCCCGTCGCCTATGCCCTATGCCCTTTCCATGCAGATCCACTCATGCTGGCACCCCCCCCCCGCTCCTCTCCATGCCGTCTACCGCACTTCATCATCCACACAATCATCCCCACGCTGCATCGGTTATTCGCCCACGCATTCCTCGCATCCCTTGCCTGCACAAGTCGTCCCATGGTCTCGGTCTCCACCTCCACCTTCACGCAATCCGTCCCGCCCTTCAGACTCTGTGCCCTGGATTCAAAACTCCGTCGTCAAACCCGTATCAAAACGGGCCCTGCTTGCCGCTTCTGCTGTGTCATAGATAGCTTCATCACGCCTTTCGCCGCATTATTCTTCTCTATCCGTCAGCTCCATGGCTCTGGCCCTTCGAACACGATCAACGTCGCCGTATGTATCATGTAATTCGTAACTTTTGAACCCCACCCTTCGCGAGCTGCGCTTTTTTGCTCGCCCCCTTTTGCATCCATTCCATGATACGTCGTCACGCCTGCTCCCCTACTGCAAAAAAAACTGCTGCCCCAAAGTCCACGCCCTGCCTTGCCACATCTGTCGTCTGCTCCTTCTGTAGCGGGTACAATGAACTGTCGCACACCCCCGCCTCTCCTGCTTGGCTCTTCCCTTCTGCTGCTCCCCCCTTTTTGCCGTTTCAGCTCGCGTATCTTTGGTTCGCTCTCACGAAGGTTTTGGGATTGTCGCATAACTGTGCTTGTAGCTGGAATTCTTGCTTGTCCTATCAATCAATTCAAAAGTTGTCTAGTTTGTCTTTAAGCAAAAGTTGCGAACGCTAACGGAGAAAAGCAAGGAATCGCGACCAAGAATTTGGAACCATTTCAGGCTCAGCCAGCGTCTTTCCTTTCTTCAAACCGGTTATCACTCCGAGTCTGACCTCCGTGCCACGACCAGTAATACCTCATTGGATCGCATCCGCTTGGCTAAAACCGTGCTCATGATCATGCTGGCCATGCCGTATTTGCACGCATTGAGTCGGAGGCGCGGACCGCAGCACAGTCATCGTGCACACGGGCTGCCACAGCATGCGATGCTTGTAGCTCAGGCTGATCATGCATTCTCTCCGTTCGTTTCACCTTATGACATTTGTTCAACGTCACGGACTATCCCACACTGAGTCAACAACGCTGCTCTCGCACTCTGACAGGCTTGCATGTCCTTGTAACAATGCACGCAAAGTTGCAAACTCGATTGCCATTGAGCGGCCATCGGTGGCTATACCAAATTGAGCAGCAGTCATGATTTGAGGGCCGTCAGTTGCCGTCAGGCGCAGCACCGCTCTGGGGCGCACGAGCCGCAACCATCGGTCGATCCTCTGTTATCCCCCTTACCCAAATCGCGACATCTAGCACCCCCTTCTCTTTCTCCTCTTTGCTTCTAACTTTTCTTTTCACGCTTTTTGCGTATTTTCTTCTTTTTTTTTTTCGCGCGCGCAGTGCGTCGCCCAAGAAGCGGGAGCCTACCACACTCTCAGTCGATCGTGTATCTGATCGTCTGCGTGCATGGTTGGCGCGCTTCATGCGCAGACGACGCCCGCCGCCGTACCCTTGCTCTCTCCCACACTCACTCACCACCACCATAATGTAACCGCACGGGCTGCAGCTACTACTACAGGGGCAGCATGTGTCCCACAGGCAGACAAGTGCTGCAAGCCCGAGGCCATGTCCTGGATGAACAACGACGAGGAACAGAACCCCTGTACGTGCGCGCCAACCCTTTCTTAGCCGACCTACCCGAGCGGTGGAAGCACCAGTCATGATGCGCAAATATTCACTCCGTGTTCGTCTTGATAGGTCAGACGCTTCAATCGTTGATGCAAACCTGCGCGCCGACGTTCAAGCTGGATGTCCTTAACGCGGACCTGGCGTGTCCGCTCACTCTGGCGTCCGGTGCTCCAAACCCATGCTGCTGCAGCACAGTATCATTCACGGTACGCTCTATCGTCCCCCCAGCCCTCACGCGAAACTGCTTCTGATGGTTCTTTCCATGAAACTTTTTCAAATGTAAATGCATCTTCCGGCACACCACGGCAATGACAACATTGGCCGGTTTGTTATCTTGATGCTGCACTCAATATACGGCATATTACCTCCTTACACGGCTTGGTGGCGCCGTGCAACACAGCTCTTTGCGGCATGCTTCATGTGTCAGTCGCACGCAGGGAGCGTCTCCACGTACTACCAGGTACTAAGCACTTGCGGTGCCGGGGTACAGTTTGGCCGGTGCGTCTTTCCTTCGATGCCCACACACCCTAATCAATGCCGAACAAGACGAGGAGTTGACGTAGCATTATCGCCTCAGGCTACCCGACCAGATTACCCCTAGTCAGAGCGCAGCATTGGACATTCCACCTTGGGCTTTCATGGTCCCTGAGCAGTTTGACTCCTCCTGGTGCGTGGTCACCGGGCAGCCTACTCGAAGTCCCGTCGTGCTGACAGAATTGTCAAGGAATTCTACTGCTGCCCTTCAGAACGCCACGCTCACCACAGAGGCCAAAACTGCTGATCAGCACCCACCTTCAGCTGGCATTGGTGCTGGGGCGGTGGCTGCCATTATCGTATCACTGGTCATTGCCATCTTCCTTGTCGTTTTTTTCTACCTCTTCCGGGTGAGGCGACAGCGACATCGTCGTAATGGGTCGGCGGCTCCTTTACTCTCCCAGCCGAACTTCACCCATCCGCCGAAACAGGGGCTGTCCAGCCACTTCAAATCTACGCAGACCAATACAGCCACGGCTACGATGGTTTATGCAACGGTGGATTTGGTGGACGAGATTGATGCTCCAAGCCTTCACGAGCCTGGTGCCCCAAGAGTGCCTTGGGATCATGGCCGCAAGCTGCCTGTGACCAAGTATGATGTTCAACGGGACGAATACGGCCAGGTGCAAGCAGTGAGGCAAATGACACAACCTGTCTACTTTCCTGGAACTCTGGGGCCGGGAGACGGTGATCAAAACCAGCTCAACGTGTACGTTCACGTTGAACAGGAGCATGATGGAGACAGATGGAGTCGGGCACGGTCTGATAGCGATCCTACACCTATACCCCCTCCACTTCCCCCAAAGCCGTTGCGTGCGGCGACGCATGACCGACGTGGGGAGCCGACAGCAGATTCGAGACCTCGGCCGCAGAGGAAGGCGTCGCGCAAGCCCGCGCCAAGTGTCACGCCTTCGATGCTTGACCAGCAGCAGGCGGCAATACTCCGTAATCTGCATGGCTATATCGAGTCGCCAAAGGTGATTTCGCCCGAGCAACGGTTGACCTTGGGTCCGGTGATGCGTAGTCCCGAGCTAGCACCCGACCACTTCGCCCTACCGACGGCTGGCCCCTCAAGATTAACCCATAAACGCCAAGAGTCCCTACCAGCACCACCCCCGCCCCCAAAGCACGCACCACCCACACAGCAAACACCATTGCTAGCCCACGCACTGAACCCTCCCGCGCTAGCTCGACCGCACATGCGCGACCGCGCGAGAGCTCCTCTGGTCGTGCGCAACTCCAACCTTTCTAGCCTTGGGTCCACTGCATCGACCGCAACGGACGTTGCCACGCCTTTGCCTCCTAGCACGCAGTTCCTGCAATCCATCTCGCACTCGAACGGTCAAATGGAGCAGCAGCTGCATCCCTATCATCTACCCGATGCTGTCGCCTTGGGTATTGCAGAGCGGCGGCCGCCGGACTCCTTTGCGCTCGGTCCTCCTCACCCAACAAGTACGGCTCCGCCGTCTCTTGCAGTAGGGCGGCCAATGGGACCACGGCCAAACCAGGCATTGGCGGTAATGACAGATATGCAAGCGCTCCACGGGTATGGCTTGGACAGTACGAAGAAGTCGCGGCAACTTCCACCTGTACCGCTGCCTCTTGGGTCGGCCAGTCCACCGCCTGCGTCACGGTGGGTATAACAGAGCAAACACTTTTTTTTACTTCGCGCCACCTTTCGATGTTTCTTCTCATTTCTTCCTGCTTTTGTTTTCATCATAACTTATTACCTTTCTTTCAACATACCTGATTCACTGGTAATACACCGTGGTCCGTTGGGCTTTCGATTCTCTAAGCACAGTGTGGCGGCAGGTTGCCAACGATTACGATAGGCTTCTCGGCTCAGAACAAACCCTCTGGTCCGCAGTCCGCAGCACGGAGATGCTACTCCGCGGTCTACCGTGCGTTAGGTATAAAGTATTCGCATGCCCCGTGTGGTGACCCCGACACCTGCAGAAATGTCCTACTCGGCGTTCCCGCTGCCCGATGCGCCACTCGTCAACGGACGACCAACAAAGCTGGTCCAAGTCAACCGAGCAGACCTCGACACTTCGTCGTTGTATCTCGTACCATTTGCGGACATGGTGAATCTCTCGTTTGAGGCGGGTTGTCGCCAGCCCGTCATGGCGCCAACGCAGCGGCTGACATCTCACGAACAACTGCTCCACGAGCTCGAGCCCGGCATCACGATCTTCCTCCTCGTTTCTCGGGACGACCCAGGCAAAGTGCTAGCGAGCGTCTGCACTGAGCCGTGCCCGTCCTACCTACCGGGCACAATCGCCCCAGATCCGCGCGACGGTCATGTTTGGATACCCGACCCCGCGCCACATAATGCTCGTGAGCCGCGTTGGACCATCAAGCTGTTGTGCGTGTCCCCGGAGGCACAGAAGCATGGCCTTGGGACATGGCTGATGCAGGTCGCTGAAGACGCTGTAAGGCATAGCGTCAGACAGCAAAGGGCGAACCCGGAAGATGACCAGGTGGCGGAAGATTGCGAGAGTGTGCGGTTGGTCATTGTGATGGTGAGGGAGAACAACGGCGTATTTTATGGGAACAGAGGTTGGACGGAGATCCAGGAGCGGCCGATGAAGCCTGGATTCTTGGGAAGCGAAGGGGGCTTCACAATTGTAGTGATGGATAAGATGTTGCGGCTGTAAAAAGTTTGATTTGTGTGACAAGCCCTCTAACGTCTGAAGCTCAATGTCGAGAATGGTGTGGCGATCGGATCTCGAAGCCAGAATATGGCGCCAGCCGTAGCCTTTCTAAGCGCATAGACCGGCTGACTGTCGCTGAAACAGGTATCAAATTCTCATCGCGCGTTCTGGACGTGTATCCGTGTTTCCGCAGCTCTGCATCGGCGCTGGACTGCCCAAAGCGTCAATATTTTGCGGATTTAAAGATTCAAATTTTCCTTGAAATTCTAAGGTGTTCTTGAATCGGATGGGCAATCACCTGCTGAGTCATCGAAGAGAAGGTATATAGCAGTCTCAGCTTGTCGTTGTGAATCCATCAATGAACACCATGGTTTCGCCGTTCACCTTTCCGCTACCCAAGGCACCTCTTGTCAACGGGCGACCGACAAAGCTCGTCCGTGTCGATCGACAAGATCTTGATACGTCGATATATCTCGCACCATTCGCGGACATGGTCAATGCCTCATTCATGTCGAGCTACTACCAGCCGGTTATGTCACCACAAACGCAACGCCTGGAATCCCATCAACAACTTTTATACGAACTGAAGCCTGGCATCATGATATTTCTCCTGGTGCCCCTAGACGATCCCAGCACGGTTCTCGCTAGTGTGTGCGCCGAGCCGTTTGTCTCGCCAACACCAGAGATGCTGGCGCAGGTCCCACCTGAAGGTCGCGTATGGATTCCCGACCCCGTGGCACACAACCTGCTCGAGCCGAGGTGGGTTCTCAAGCTATTGTGCGTTGCGCCAGAGGCACAGCACAACGGGCTGGGCAAGTGGTTGATGGCCACCATTGACGACGCCGTGAGGCACCGTGTGAAAGAGCAGCGCGCAGACTCCGACGATGAACGGGTTGCGGAAGAGTGCGCAACAGCGCGTTTAGTGCTCTCAACGATAAAAGATATCAACGGGCGCCTGTACGAGAAGTGGGGATGGGCGACCACATCGGAACGGAAGATTGAGGCTGGGTTTCTGGGCAGCGAAGGCGGATTTACGCTTGTATTTATGGATAGAGTGATTGAGCTGTAGAATGTTGCAGTCGATCTGTCGATGAATGAAGTGTTTTACGAGAGACGAGGCTGAACGGTCACGGGCACTGACTTGGAGAGAAGTGCACTGGTGCGGCATACCTCTGTCAGGCAGATGAGCTCAGAGCTCAGATCAGCAGATGAGTCGATGGGCAGAGCCGGAGACACAGCCAATCGTGCGTCCAGTCAGAGTATATCGGTCGAGTCGACAGGTAGATCCGCTGGCTTCTAGAAAAGCAATAGCTTTGGAATAATTTTATTTATTCAGGTGCACACATGCCAGTCTTACGACCGTCACAGAGAGGTACACGCAAATTGCTACGATGTGCGCGGCCGTTGTGCGTGCCAGATGCTGTTGGTCGCGAACTCGGCCGGGGCGCGAACATTGACCTAGAACCGGACGAAATAGCAACGAGTGAGCACAAATTTGAATAACTCGCCCAGACTCCAGGCTTGGAGTACTAAAGCAAGGACAGAGCCGCGACGATGGTAGAGACGCACCGACTGGCCGCGGTTGTGCCCAGTAAGTCGCTCGTCACGCTCCATCATCATCTCGTCCCAATTGTCAATCCCATATCGCGGCGGCTTCCAGCGAGCGTATCAGATATGCAGAGGACGGGTGCTGAAGGTGCGCACCTTGCCCTGGTTCGTAATACGCGACGCGCCGCCAAAGAGCGTGCCCGCCGCGCCGAACATCGTCGTCACCAACGCTGCGCACGCGCGTAAGCTATCTGGGAGCCAGGACAGCCAGAGGCCTTGCGCGCACCAAAAGGAATGAGAGCCTCCCACGGGACGGGCATGATGGCAGGAGGTCAAGTTTGTTACTCCATTGGCGCGCGTCACGGACCTCCAGTTCACCAAGTTTGATCACGCTCAGAGGTGTAGACTAATTGTTATATTTACGTGCGACAGTCGAGTCAGGATGCGAAGGGACAAAGCGTTCGATACAACAACTCCTCGACACATTTATCTGCTTAGCTTACGAGCCGGTGAGAAGCATCTTGCGCGGGTCCTCGATATACTCTTTCACTCGAACTGAATTCACACAAAAGGCGTCAGCGTCACAGCTTGTTGAGAAAGACCATGCACTTACCAAGGAAGGTCACGGCCTCGCGTCCGTCAAGCAGCCGGTGGTCGTATGTCAGAGCAACAACCATGATCGGGCGGATAACAATCTGGCCATCAACAACAACAGGACGCTCCTTGATCGTGTGCATGCCTTCAGAGGTATGTCAGCGATTGCTGCATTCCTAAGAAAAGCTCGCTTTCGTACCGAGGACGGCAGCCTGCGGGAGGTTGATGATGGGCGTGCCGTACAGCGAGCCAAAGACACCGCCGTTCGAGATAGTGAACGAGCCACCGGCCATGTCCTCAATCGTAAGCTTATTGTCGCGCGCCTTCTTGCCCAGCGCCGCAATCTCTCGCTCGATTCCTACGAACCCAAGTCCCTCAGCATTGCGCACGACGGGCGTGACGAGGCCCTTCGGCGTGGCCACGGCTACACTCAGATCGACGTAGTCGCGGTACACGATCTCATCACCTTCGATGCTTGCGTTGGCTGCGGGGATCTCCTGGAGAGCGAGGATGGCGGCGCGGGCGAACGCGCTCATGAAGCCGAGCTTGACATCGTGCTTCTTGAGGATCTCGTCCTTGTACTTGGAACGCAGCTCCATCAGCGACGACATGTCGATCTCGTTGAACGTCGTGAGCGAGGCCGCCGCGTTCTGCGATTCCTTGAGGCGCTCGGCAATGCGCAACCGCATACGGCTCATCTTGACCTGCAGAGGAGGGTGAGATCCCTACATAGTAATGAAGTTGAAGCTTACTCTTGTCTCATTGCGAGATCCGGGCTGCAGGGCAGGTGTGGCAGGCTTCTCAGGCTTGGATGTCTCCTTCGAAGGAGCGGGCGCTTTCTTCTCTGAAGGCTCTTTCTTCTCCGAGGACTTGGACTCGGATGGTGGCGGCGGGGCAGGTTTCTTGTCCTCCTTTGGCTGTTTCTCCTGCTCAGATTTGGACTCCTCCTTCTTTGCCTCCTCGGTGGGCTCGGGCTTTTTGTCCTCCTTAGGGGCTGCAGGGACAACGACACGGACATCGCGTCCAGCATCAGCAACGACAGTTCAACATGCGAGGCAACGCGACTCGAGACACGCACTGGCAGGAGGTGCCTGGCCGCCTTCGCCTTGCTCAACGACGAACAGGTCCTGGCCGACGGTGACGGTATCCTCCTCATTCGCCAGCAACTCCGTGATCACACCCGCCTGGGGCGCGTTCACAGATACGTCAATCTGCAGAAACCCATTAGTATTGCCAATCGTGATACACTCAACCCAGTGCTGACCTTGTCGGTCTCGATGGTAGCGACCTCTTCGTCCTGCTCGACACGGTCGCCGACCTTTTTCAGCCAGCTCTTGAGCGTGCCCTCGGATATCGACTCGGCCATTTGCGGAACCTTGACCGTCTCATCTAGCTCATTATGAGTGCCCTGCGCAGAAGAACATAGCGAGAGAAGAGTCACCAAGCCGGTGCGTGATGTGGAACGCCGCGACACGCTGTAATGTCGACCGCCTGCACCGCACACCCGCGCATTAGCAAGTGCACGCGCACGCGCGAGTTGTTCTCGTACTGTGACGCCGCGAGTGCCGTGAGGAGCTGCCTGCGGCATACTGGCGTAAGGCGACGCGTCCACATTATCAGTTATAGAACGTGACAGGAGAACAGAACACTGGTTGCAAGGCGAATGACCGAATCCGCTCCCGTCTGACTCTGTGGGACTGCTCCCGCGTGCTTCTCAGCGATGGGTGACCTATCTCGCCTAGTCAACTCTCGGATCTCAATTTCAGAGTCTGAGACCATGGAGACGAGTGATCCAGCTGTAACTGCTCGTCAGCCGAAGTCGACGGGCCCATGTCGTCCTGAATTTGTGAGACAGTTGAAACGTGCAAGACTTTGACAGAGACTTGTCAGCTTACTGCTTGTGACGTTATTGGTTATACGCATTGTCTTATGCAGAGTCTATGTAATACATGTTCAGGATATATTCCATGCCGAGGAGGAATGGACCAGCAGACTCTCTGATAACTCTGTGTTCGGTACAGTCCCAACATCAAATTGCATACAAGTGCGTCAGCTCCATTTTCTAGTCTCATGCGCGCGGGATGTATTATTGGGTCAAGTGAGTCGTAGTTGAGATGGCGACGAGAAGTAAAGGGAAGCGAATTTCACCGGTCGGGTATTCTCAACATCGGTGCTTACTGTGAGAGTTATCTCATAACATTTAGCACTCCTAATAGCGCGCGAGAGCGAAACCAATATTTGCTGAACCAATTCAATGGGCATTGCGTGGCCGCTGGTGGACCGCAGACGGCTTTGAGGCAAAGTTCCGCCGAAGTGCATTTGCCGCGCCTCCATGTTTCGGTAAGCCGGTACGAGTCTGACACGGAGCTTACGACTTGCATGTAACAAAACGTCGAAATTTAACGGGAAACATTGACATTGGCGAAACGCGACCGGCTTTTTCACTCTCCACGATTTCTTTACCCTTTTGTTAGATAACCGTGCATTACGGGATAAATCATTGTGTAGCCTACAGGATAAGTTACATATGTATGCTACAGGATTAGGGAGCGGTAGTCTGCATTACATATGCTTCTAAATTTTCCGAAACGCGATACTGTGGGGTGCGGCTCAAACGAATGGAACGACTCCGTGACGGGCCTTGTAGGCCGTCGCGACCAGCGCAAACTCGGCCTCCTCCATGGACAAGCCGTACGAATACCACCTCCTGAGCTCCTCTTTGGCAATTGAATCGCCGCCTCTCCGCTGCACGAGCAAGTGCAAGATGCTGACGGCGTCGGCGAGGTCGTCTTGTTGTGCCTCGTCGTCTGCGTCCGCATACGCACGCTGCATCTTGCCGACGAGTTGAAACCGCCAGTCGGCCGCATATACAACAAGACTCGGGCTCTCGAACAACACCTCGCCTTGGCGAACCGAATCGTCGAACACGGTCTCACAGCCCTCGTTGTTGGCGACGAAGCCCAGCATGTCCGGGTTCATCCACGCGTACGGGTGCCGTGCCGTCTCGCGCCTATTCGCCATCCGCGCAGCGTCACCAATGATCTGGATGTGGTCGGGGTTGCAAGTGAAATAGTCGATAGCGAGTGTTGATTTGCGGCTCTTGAGAAAGAGAACCGAGCAAGTGCCTCCAGAGACGACGATTGGAATCTGCAGGCCCTTATACGACGGGTCTTGAGGAATGTACTTGCTCAACGCCTTGAGACCTGTTCAGAACACTCAGTCAAAGCTGTCGCAGCGCAAGCCAACGCCTGAGACGGACCGTGGATTATATCGTGCGAGTGTATGCGTTCATGGTGCCCGAAAAATTTGTGTTTAAGTGCGTGCATGTCCAAGAGCATCTCTTCTACGGGTTATGGTCTAGAAACACAGAGATTGAGGTGCGTGCGGGCAAAAGGTGCCCGAGGGCAAAGTAGGAGGGAAAGAAATGAGCGACCCAGTGCATGTAACGGCCGCTAATATCTGAAGCCACAGGTTGCCAGATGCATCTCACCGAAGCGCGGTTGACAGCGCAGCGGCAGGCAACAGCGACGCGACGCGCCCCCTCCATCAGTCATCGCTCACACAGTTGCAGAATTCAATTTCGGCAGGACTCATGACCTCTAAACAAACTAGGGAACACGCCGGAAACGCCACACGTGCAAGTCCGCGGACTTTCATCAAATGATGTATGTGAAGCAAGGATACAGGAGCCGCTGTACAGCCAGTGAGCTCATATAGTCAAAATAAACGTCAGGCATTGCTGCGGGAGTAGTCACCGGGCTTCAACGGCTAGGGGAAGCACGGGTAAATGTCGATTTGATATCGAGGCGTCATCTGCAGCCTGACCGTTGTCAGCGTCCAGGTCGGCATCGACATCTCTGACATCCATGTCAACGTCGTCCGCGTCGTCCGGATCCCCCTTAATCTCCTGGTCTTCGTCGTCCTCCTGGTCGGCGTCTTGTTCTACCTCCAGTTGCGTGGGATCGAACCGGAAGAACCGCCGTGATCCATGGGCGCCGTCTTCAGCACCAAAGCTGCGCGCGCCGGGCTGCATCAGGCGCAGTTTGTCGTTGATTGCTTTGGTCAGCGAAAATCCGCCGGTCCTATCATCATCCACTACGTTAACATCGCCGGAGCGATGCCCATTGGCGTGATGGCGTGAGGGCGCTGACACAGTCTTGCGCTGTTGTTTCCTTCGCGCTGCCCGACGGTCGAAAGCCTCGTCCTCGTCTTCCTCCTCCGAAGAAGTCTCGTCATCATCGCTCTCGGTAGACCCAGCGGCCGCGTTGCCGGCGCTTGCGTGCCGTCTCCTGTCTATTTCGGCCTGGCCGAATGCACGCGAGTTTGCCGCCCGTGCTCGTTTTCTGTGGGCGGCGAGAACGAAGCCCGCAATGACTTGGTCTGGGTCCTCTGGCACGTATGCGCGCTCGTCTGGGAATGGACTCCGCATGCGTTTTGCAGCGCGCGTAGGTGCAGCAACAGGAACACGCGGAGTGGGCTGCATGGCGACAGACGGGGCGAACGGTAGGTCGTGCAACTGCTGCTCGATTTGAAGCCTAGTACAGATATCAGTAAGGTCTAGACGGTACAGCAGTACTTGCGTACTTGATGTTTTCAAGATAATCGTCTTGGAGGTTGCGATCCTCCATATTTGTCGGCGGCACTTCGAGCCGATATCGTGGGCCGAACCACTATGCTTCAGTGAGCAACACGAGAGCTCTCGGTAATGGATGGCATACCTCAAAGTAGTCACTGAATGGCAAATCGCGCTCAATGTCCTTCTGGATTCCCAATGCACACGCAGTTTCGTAAGTCCACGTGCGGACGACATTGCGAACAGTGTATCCACCACCGCCGAGCAAGATAAACGGTATACCAAGCGATTTGACGAATTCGACGCAGCGCGCATGACCTTCCATAGACAGATTTAGGCCACCAAGTCGGTCGCCAGCAAGGCTGTCAGCGCCGCATTGCAAGACGATTGCTCCGGGTCGGTACCAGTCAATGACACGCTGAACAACAGGTTCAAAGACGCCGAGGAAGGTCTCATCGCTCACGCCATCATGCAAGGGCACGTTGACGCTGTAGCCTTTGCCAGGACCTTGACCACGGTCGGTAACATGGCCAGTGCCAGGGAAGAACGGTTGTTGGTCTCCAAACTATAAAGTATAAGTTAATGTCGTGACATAGGAAATTGAGCGAACCTTGTGCAACGACAGCGTGAGTACACGGTCGCTCGAGTAGAAGGCCTCCTCAACGCCGTCGCCGTGGTGGACGTCGATATCAATATAGAGCACGCGGGGGTATGTCCTGAGCAGCTCTAGGATGCAGAGGACAATGTCGTTGACGTAGCAGAAACCAGACGCGCTGCGTTTCTTTGCGTGGTGCAAGCCACCGGCCCAGTTGATGGCAATTTCAGATGCTCCAGACGCAATACGCGAGGCTGCGTCAACAGAGCCACCCGCGCTGACCTGGCAAAAGTCCCACACGCCGTCCCAGGCGGGGTTGTCAAGCTCGGGAGCGAGGACTGTATCGCGGGTCAGCAGAGAGCTAGGTAACGCGCGCGCAACACGCACAGTCGCGGCCTGCGAGCAATTCGGCGCAAGTCTCTGGCGTGACTTTGCTGAGAAAGTCAATGTACTCGTCCGTGTGGAATGCCGTCATGTCGAGCGCCGTTGCCCGCTTGGGACGCTGGGAGTGACTGCAGGTTAGCATATGTAGCATGCGCGCCAGGTGAGATTACGCACGAGAACGGTCATTTTATCAAGCATCTGGTAAGAGCAGATAAGGTTGTGCGTCATGCGCATGCGGAACGGCTTCATGTAGGCGTTGTACCCGTACGACATGGCACCCAGGTCCGCTGAACAAGCAGCTACCCGTTAATATCGCAGCGCACGCGAGCAGAAGGATAACGCACGGTCATAGAAGTATGAGACGCGCGACTTGGACATCCCGCAAGACAGCTCCGTTGAGCGGGGAGGGTAGTCGTTGGTCGGACGAGAGGGAGAATAGCTGACCTCAATCGGAGTCAAACCCGCGCATACAAGCTTGTCTTCTTTCCCTCTCCTGATCATACTCTCACCCATCGACTTTGCTGGACCCCTTAACTCGCTCCTCCGTCCTCTTTCTTATCATGATCAGTAACCAGTTACATACTCATATGCACTAGAGTACAGCTACGGCTCGTGCATGTTATTTCAACGTTTGTCACCGCGTCAGTCCTAACAAAATCAGCGTTGATGACGCCGCTCCACTCGCTCACGCAAAAACTGTCAGTATCACCAGTTTCAAGGTCGCGCCTTCAACGAAACATCTCACCTGGATCGCATCTCGGCCTACCACCAGATATTTTTTTAATATGTGCTATCATCTTTTAGCGGCATCCGCCAAGTTGTTGCTGTGTCACGTGTTCGTATGGCTCTTAGACGGATTATACTGGGTATGCCGACGCTGTGGACCGCTATTAATACGGATCGCAAGGCCACTTCCTCCGGCGGCAAGAAGCTCGGCATGGCCATGTTCGGCCGTAGCGACCCAGCTCTGACAGATGTCACTTTCATTGGCAATGGGTTCTCAACCGCGCTTTTGCCACTGCTCCTGGAATACAGCGGCCGGACATGAACCATCAGGCCTCAACATCCTGATTGGTCGATTTTGGAGGTCAACTTGAACCCAGCCTCGGACTGTTTAGCGGATACCTCCTCAAATCATTATGGGATAAAACTGAGGATTACGGGCGGTGTCAGTCTAATATACGTACTGCGTATGCTACATATGAGATGTGATGTGTTCTAAACCAAGAGCAAGCACGCCAAACGCGAGGTCTGCCGAATGAGACATAGCTCACTGCGATGCATACGCCGCCCTCCTGCGCATCTGAGGCTGTTGCCTAAAATAATGATCTCTATCAGAAGGGTCAAAGTCCACGTCTGGTGGCGGTACTGGGCTGGATGTAGCCTCCCGCGGCGGGATGTCTGCTGCTGCGTTACCACTCGCGCCATTTCCGTCCTGTGCATCCTCATCCTCTGCTGGGACATCGCGCGACTTCTTCCCGATCTTGTACATCCGCTTTCTTCGTGCTTTTTGGGCTCGAGTGCTTTTCTGGTGTAGGAAGCAAGGTCGACCGTGGTATGCTGCGCACCGTGACATGCTCTAGCGAGCGCGTGTAGGGCGATAAAGTCTGGTTGAGCTGGCTAAGATGTCCGAGTTGAGTTACGCTGTCGTTGAGGCCGGGCTGCAGCACGATCGCCCTGCTCCCGCCAGCAAGTGGAGACGAGCTGCGGTGTCGCTGTGAGGATCGACGAGGCCGCGTTTGGGTCGCAAATAGTGGGGAGTGAGGTTGTGATGTATTGAAAGGGTCGTCATCCCGGTCGGATATAACTGCCTCAGACGGCGGTGGTGTCGGCATGTGCGGAAAGTAGCTGGAATCATTGCTCAGTCTTCGCCCTGCCCGGGATGGCCGAGGTGGCGGCAGAGTGGGTAAGGACTGGGACAAGTCTTGCGGATACCGTGGGGTCAAAGTGGGAAGTGTTGACGACCGAGCAAAGAGTTGTCGCGCGGGGTTATTCCCAGCCTGCACCTCGGCTAGCCGTAATGCTAGACTTGACGACCCAGGGTGTGACACGTCCGCCAAACTCCGACCCATCGGTGAACGCATTGACAACGGGCTTGCCACCGCCGACAAAGGTGGTGGATCTCCTTGCCTCGATTGCGCATGCACAACTCGCGGTCGCAGAATAACGCCACCCCCAACCGCTGGAATAGCATCGTAATCTTCGGAAGTGTCGTGGACCTGCATATGCATCTCACTAGGCGTCGTGGCCACATCATCCCATGACACTAAGTCAAATGCATCGACACTGCCGTCACCCTCTCCTTCATGTTCGTCTGAAAGTGCCTCGGATCGAGGATCTTCTTCGGCAAGGTTGGCCAACCCGCGGTTCGGCTGCCACAATCGCTTGAACGAGGAGAACTCGCTACGATTTGGTACGCGCTCGGGGCGCATGCCGTACGTAGGGTCATAAGAGTCATCCTCCTCATCGTCATTCGGCGGTGTGGTGTCCGGTGTCGCTTCTGTCTCAGTGCTGAGTGCAGATGTAGCTGCGACGCTTGCCGCACGTGGTACTCGGTACTGTAGCGAAGTAGCTAGAGAGGGAGGAATGGACGGAGCATATGTCGAGGGCGGTAATGATATCCGGGCAGCGTGGGATACGGAGTTGCTGGGAGCTAGTGACGGTGAAGACCTGGACAAGATGGGATGCGACCGATGCATGAACGGTGAGTTCCTCAGATCTGGAGTCGACACGGTCTCCAAATTCGGTTCCTTCTTGCCCAGATACGGTGCTTTTACCTTAGTCTTCTGAGTGAGCCACCGTTGCGAGAGTTTGTGAATGATGCTCGGCAGGTCCTCGCGAAACATCTCGCGCAGTTGTTCCTCAATCTCGCGTTGGATATATTGCTGCAAGACAGCTATGGAGTCGAAGGTTGAGCTAACGTCAACATTCTGCAGAGGGTCCGTCTTGAAAACGAGGGTGATGCCCTTCTGTTTCGAGATGACGAGGACGACATAGCAGTTGATCTTGAAGTGCGACAGGCGCAGCAGCATAGGCACGACCAGAGGTTGATTTGCGGCAAGGAATCCACGACTCCCAGTCATGAGGTGAATGTCAGGCTTCTTGTGCGTCAACGGGTTAGCCTGAAGATGTTGTGAGCATTGCATTGCACAGCGTTAGACAGCAGGCAGTCATGGTAAGCATATAGGGCGCATTCCATGCCAGAAAGCAGGTTGGAAGCATGAACAGCAAGGCGCGACACTCCTGAGCGAGCGTATGCGCATCCCCAGAGAGTTGGACGACGAAAAGACCTACCTGAACTTTGGTGCGCAGGACCAAGTACGCATCTCCGTTGTAGCTGAGGCGAAATATGCCACGAAACTGGTCCATAGTGATCTCTCCAATGTCGCGAATCTCCAGCTCAGGTGGCTACGCTGCTTGTCAGGGGTGGTCGCACGACATAAGGCATACACTACTAACCTGAGAGCCCATTTCAATCTCGACTACCTCAATCCTGTCCGCAATGATTGGCGGCTTGTTGCCCTTGTTGAGCGCGTTCTCGACAAGCTGGCGTGCATCTCGGTGGAAGTCATCGGAGAACTCGGGCCACTCGAACTGAAACGACATGCAACGGGAGGGCAAGCCTACGTTCGGTAAAGTCCTGCGACGGTGTTTTGTGACAGGAATCGCTCCTTTCCACTGTTTTGCTTTTTCTACACTTAAAAGTCTAATAGCTTACGACTCTGCGCACAAATCTTTCGCCATAGTGTACTGCAGCATTGACTTCAAACTTGACGTTTTAGCTGACGGTCGAAAACCAACATTTCATAGGCAGCAATACAGAAACAGATGGTTTTAGTCTATAGCCGCGAAAGAGTTGAATGAGGGTATATGAAATTAGGAGATTTCAAGTGAAGGTGATGTCTGTCGGAGTCTGAGACGTGCATTGGACCTTTGGCTCTCGTTTCGCAGCGCACCTCTCGCCTGCCCGTCGCCGCGCCGTTAAATTGCCGCGTCCTGACCTTGTATCAGCATGCAGCGCGAGCACGACCGTCGCGGGTTCCTCATATAAGTCGCTTTCTGCTCAAATTGCATGGGCTTTGGCCGTCTGACTCGCGCTGTACTAGCCACCAGCGCGTCGTGCTCGAGCTCAACTTTACCGGCGCCACACGGGTGCGCATTGGCTTACCTACGCGTTGCGATTGCTTTGGCTGATCTGGTGCTGAACAGGGCACGACTGAGCTCACAATCCTGCCCCTTGACGCGGAATTGCGCTCTATCTATCTCAACTGCAGAAATGCCGGTTAGCATCAAGCTACTACTGCACGTAGACTTGCCCACTAACGCGTGCGCAGATATTCGACGTGTCACGGTCGCGTCTTACCCCGCAGACTTTGTGCTGCACGATCCGCTGGCCAACATCACCTTGTCCGGCTCAGCCGACAGCCATTGCCATCCCGAATTCAAGCGCAAGCTCTATTCGGCTCTCGCAGACGGCGAGGAGGGCGAGCTATCCATATCGGTACCGCCGGAGGTTCAGATTCGATATGTGCGTGGTGTGCTCCTGTCCGGCGCAGCCGTCTAACAATCAACATGCAGGCGGCGGGACCCTCTGAGGCATCTACTTCGACCACACAAGCATCCGACTTTGCGCCCATCAAAGTTCTCATCGAGTACAGCTTAAATTTGCCTGAAGAAGGTCTGCAGTTTATGATGCCTACAACGGCGTATCCATATGCGAGTGCTGCAGTCGTCGTCGGTGCCGCCACGCTGACAAGTCATCCAGCGTGTTCCCCATGTCTTTACGACCCCGTCTGGGCCCGACGCCGCGCGTTGCTGGGTGCCTTGCATCGACAGCTTGTGGTCACGCTATGCTTGGGACTTTGAGATCATTGTTCCGCGTTATCTTGAACAGGTGGACGAGGATGAGGAAGAAGATCGCGCGGAGGGCGAAACTGGTCGACATCAGGTGGTTGTCGCGTGCAGCGGCGAGTTTTTGGAGCAGATCGACCACCCACTCGACCCACGCAAGACCATATTCCTGTACTCCTTGGACAAGCCAACCTCAGTACAGCAGATCGCTTGGGCCGCAGGTCCGTTCCACATCCTGCAGATCCAATCCGACAAAGGTGATGACGGTGCGCTGCGGCCTGTCATGCACGCCTTCTGTCTACCCGGTCAGGAGCGTCAGCTGGCAGCGTCGGTCATGTTTATGCGTGCCGCGATGGAGTTCTATCGCAACGAGTTCGGCTCGTACCCGCACAAGTCGTACAAACTTGTCTTTGTCAACGAGCTGCCGGAGAACCGCTTCGACAGCGCCACGCTGTCCATAGTCTCGTCAGACTTTCTTCACGGCGAAGATGCCATCGACCCGGTGTTTGAGACGCGGCAACTGCTGTCACACGCGCTTGCATGCCAATGGCTCGGCGTGCAGGTATATCCGCGGACTTGGTCAGACCTCTGGTTGGTCAACGGGCTGGGGCTTTACATGACTGGTCTCTTCATCAAACGGCACATGGGCACCAACGAGTATCGGTTCCGGATGCGCAAGGACATGGATCGCGTGGTCAGCCTCGACGCAGGCGAAATGCCTCCTCTGTGTCAGCCGATGAATATGAACCCACCAGATTCATCGCATCTCCAGTTCGTCAACATGAAGGCGGCACTGGTGCTGTACTGCCTAGACCGCCGACTTAGCAAGAGCGGAACGTCTGCAGGTTTGCCACGTGTGCTCAGCAAGATGTTTTTGCTGGCGGTGACGGCGGACCAGCACGCCGCGGTGACAACGCAGAACTTCTTCAAGCTCTGCCGCAAGCTGTGCGGGTTCGACTCGCGCGCGTTTATCGAGCAGTGGGTGTACGGCTCTGGGTGCCCGCGCCTGCGATTCAAGGCCAACTTCAACCGCAAGCGCATGGCGGTCGAGATCACGCTGCAGCAGACCTGCCCAGCGTTTGAGCACAACAGGCACGACCCAGTCAAGCTGCAGCTGCTCAAACCCGTCGAGCTGTTTGAAGGGCATATGACGGTGCGCATCCATGAGGCGGACGGGACGCCGTACGAGCACGTGCTGGACGTGCAACAGCCGTTCAAAAAGTACGATGTGCCGTTCAACACCAAGTACAAGCGCGTGCGCCGCAACACCAAGCGGTTCATGGCGCGGCAGCAGGCCGCGACGTTGGCAGCGCAAGGTGACACCGAGGCTGCCGAGGCCATCGGCATGATCGACGTCGGTTTCGCGCTGGATGTGTGGGAGGAGCCGAAGGAGCGCGAGGACTGGAAGGTCGCCGACTGGTCCGAAGAGGACGAGCAGCGCATGGCGGCGGCGACGTACGAGTGGATCCGGATGGACGCAGATTTCGAGTGGATCACGATTAGCGACTTTGACCAGCCAGACTTTATGTGGGTCAGCCAGCTGCAGCGCGACCGCGATGTGGTGGCGCAGCTCGAGGCCATTCGTGGGTTGGCGCGTCATCAGACTGAGCTCGTATCTGGCGTGTACACCAGGACAGTGCTCGTGACGAATTACTTCCATCGCATTCGCGCCGAAGCGGCGCTCGCACTTGTCAACTGTGCGACGGACCAACTTGTGTTTATCGGGCTGTTCCACCTGTTCAAGATCTTCTTGAGGTACTGCCATACGCCGCAAAACAAAGATCAAGACCTGTTCTCGCACAAATACGTGCCGATGCCCAACGACTTCTCCGACTTCTCGGAGTATTTCGTTCGCAAGGTAAGCTGTCTTCGACTGTGTACGCCAACTCGCACTGATGATTATGTTACAGGCTGTTCTCACTGCAATCGCGCAAGTCCGGTTTGCCAATGGGAAGACGCCGCCCATCGTTCGCCGGTTCTTGATAGACCAACTTCGGTACAACGACAACACGAACAATACGGTCAGTTTTACTCCTCTAAGAGCCTTACATCAACCTGAATTTCTACAGTTCTCCGATGCTCGTTATATCAGCTGCGTCATTAACGCTCTAGGCGGTGCTATCGTCTCGACTGCAGCACCAGAGCATGGCGAGCTGCTCCAAACGCAAGGTGTCTCCGACCAAAGTCCCGAAGACAAGGATATTCTAGAGGATGCCAAGAAGGAGATCGTGCGTTACAAGGAGATGGATAGGCTCGTGCCTTCGACGCACAACGTGGTGACCATTGCGATCCTGAAGGTACGATATCAGCCCGGCTGAGTGGCAAGTGCGCTGACCCTGCAGATAGTGGTACTCGTTGCTGTCTCTTGCGACGCTAGTTGACAGTGACCCAGAAGAATTCTTGCCATATACGAGGTGCGCTGACCATTTCGTGAGACGTTTGTTGATGTCTAAAGTTTTTACGTTCCAGAGAAGGCAATTATATCGCCGTTCGCATTGCCGCGTTCGAAGGTCTGCTTCTCACCCGCTGGTTTTCCGCTGGAATTCTACGGTACCTTCTCGTCACGCTTCAACATGACTCCTCGCGTATCATTCGTCGACACGTCGCTCGAGCTCTTCTCGAGAGCATCATGCTACAGCTTGCCCTTGGCGACATCAAGAGCAGCAAGGAGGAGAGTGTCTTGGTCGAGGAAGATGGTTCAGCTCTCGACAGAGCGAACTCAGCTGCTAAGAAGAGCGAAATCACAGGGCTGATCAAGACTTTGCGCAAGGACCGCGACTTCGGCAAGAATGAAGCGTTCCGCGAGCTGATCGCGCCAATTCTTTTGTGTGTTCTCTGCAGATGCAGGAGTGGCCGGTTGCTGACAGCAGACGTGCAGGGATCCCCATGCGGATGCGGACGTACGATGGAGCATGTTGCAACTGAACGAGTTGTTTGTGAAAGGTCATGAGGAGGCAGTACCCAAGGTCATCCTGCACATACCGGTAACGCCGGTTACCGAGGCCCCGCCCACATTTGCGCGGCCCCAATCACCTGTAGTCTCGCTCACGGTCAAGCCCCCGCGCCGCCTGTCCCTGGCACACGGCGGTCCAAAGCTGCCAGGCATCTCAATCAAGCCTCCTACGCTCAAGATCAAGGACGAGCCTGTGGCTACTCCCAGTATATCGGAGACGCCAACGAAGGCCATGCCCAAGATCAAACTTGCCATAAGAACACCAGCAGCCGAGCCAGCTCTACCTCCACGGATACCCGCACCAAAGCTCGGCTCTACGCACAGGCACAAACCGGCCAAATCTCAGCCAACAGGAATGCCCATGCTCGATGTCAAAGTTTGCCGAAACGTCCTTCATCGTTTGAATCAAAGCAAGTACGCCATCATCTTTCGCCAACCCGTCGACCCCGTTCGGGACCTTGCTCCTAAGTAAGCCTCTTTTACGCTTGCTTCCATCTCAACTAAATTGCCTTCCCGATAGCTACTACGAGAAAATCAAGAATCCCATGGACTTGAGCTCGATTCGCAGCAAGCTAGACTCTGGCGCATATAGCTCCCTTGCTGAATTTGAGGCCGACTTCAAACTCATGATCAGCAATGCGAAGGAGTATTCGCCAAACCCGGAAATTTTTGCTCACCAGCAGGCTGTTGGATTCGACCAGTTCTTTGACCATGGTTCGTGTGCTCTAACCAGCTGTATACGAGCAATATTAATCCGTTACAGCTTGGGAACGCGTCAAGGCAACATTAGCGAATGCGACGCAAGGCCGCGAAGGAGCCAAAAAGCCTTTAGCCCCGCTACCCATCGTTCCGACTGCCCCACTGCCTCGAGCTCCAGCAAAAGCCAGTCGGCCGAGGAATGGATCTTCAGCGAAGCCAGCAGCGTCCACAAAGCCAACAGCGTCCACAAAATCAGCAGCGTTTACAAAACCAGCAGCGTCCACAAAGCCAGCAGCTTCTACGAAGCCAGCGACAATGCCGCCGCCGCCTGCTCCCGTCCAACCTCCGATCACAAAGCTCAAGCTCAAGCTCGGTCGTCCGTCGCAATCTCCAATCGAACCTGTACAACTTACAGCACCTCCACCAGTCGTTGCCCCTGCTCCGCCGCCACCGGCACTTGGATCTGGACTGTTGAAGCGGCGTCGAGATGACGATTTCGATGATCTAGAGCAGGAGATCATGGGCCAGACGCATCAATCGGATGCCGATGGTGACTACGAGGAGGACGAGGATGCCGACTTCTTTGAAGAAATCATGCTCATCGAGAAGGCCAAGACTATGAAGCCTGGTCAATCGTCTCACAAAGATAAGCCCGACAAAGCCTCCGCTCCACCAGCACCAGCACCAGCGCCGCAGGCTGTACCACTGCGGCGCGCAGCACCACCCCTCGACATCGACGATGATCTAGAAGATGCAATTGTCGGCTCCACGCCTGCAGTCGTAGCGCGTCCTCCAGTCACTGCTCCAGCGCCAGTGGTTGTTCCAGCGCCAGTTGCTTCCCGACCTTCCACATCGCATCCAACAATCAAACTTAAGCTTGGTGGGTCAAGCAAGGCCTCGACGCCAAAGCCATCGGCTTCGCATCCTTCAACGCCACTACCATCGGCTCCAGTCCAACACGCACAGGTCGCCGATCGTCCACCGGTTGTACAATCTCGAGCTTCTACTGCCGCATCGCCCTCCACGCGGACACCCATGCAGAAAAAGAAGTGTCAAGAGATCTTGCGTATTCTCAAGAATTCTGACAATGTCAACCAATCCTGGTTCTTCTTTGTACCAGTGGACGCGGATGCTGCGGGTTGCCCGACGTGAGTCTCTGAGAGTTCCGCTGGCCGGGTGTCTGATTTTGTCTAGGTACTACGATGAGATCAAGCATCCCATGGACTTCAAGACCATGAGCGACAAGCTTGACCATAATGAGTATCAGTGCATGGAAGACTTCGAGCACGATATGCGATTGGTCTACAACAATGCTCGACAGTTCAATCCGCCGACCACGATAGTACATGAAGCCGCGAACTCTGTCGAGGCCGTCTTCGACAAAGAATGGGCGCGCATCAAGGCCAAACTTAGCTATGAGGAAAAGCGGCACATTATGTCGGTCATCAATAAACTGCGCAACGAAGATATGTGCGTATGTTTTGGTCTTTTTTGCGCTACCAACTCATGTCTCGTCCAGTTCATTCTGGTTCAGAGAACCAGTAGACCCCATTCGACTCAATATTCCTCATTACTACAACATTGTTCCGAAGCAAGATGTCCGCGACTTGTCGACCATCAGGCAAAAACTCGATCGCGGAGAATACGAAACGGCTGCTGCTGTATCTGCTGACGTACAACTCATGGTCAACAACTCAATCAAGTTCAACGGGCCAGAGCATGACGTAGCCAAGTTGGCAATGGCTTGCGGCGAACGTTTTAAGGAGTTGATGACAGAGGGAACGCGCAAGCGTAAACAGGACGCTGTCGACGGTGGCATGGGCGCAGTTCCTTCTTCCAAGAAGCAGAAGACAGGTTGACA
Organism: Auriculariales sp. MPI-PUGE-AT-0066; assembly: GCA_020744175.1. Lineage (NCBI taxonomy): Eukaryota > Fungi > Basidiomycota > Agaricomycetes > Auriculariales > Auriculariales sp. MPI-PUGE-AT-0066. The sequence continues at coordinate 116,209 of JAGTJP010000014.1, forward strand.
GTCGATATGTTCTTGTCGGAGGCTATCGTGTATAAATATCTTTCTGTATTTTATCTCAGCGACTCGCTTGGGCGAGCACCTTCCGATTATCAAAGGAGCAAGCGTGACATTTGGCGCAAGGCATTTGCCAGTTAAGTACAAAGGTCATAGTGGGCAGTTTTACACTCAGGTAAGAGTTGGTGTGGTCCAGTCAATCCACTGTCACAAATTTGAGCGATACTGGTGGGTCTCGCACATATCGACTCACCTGGCTCTCATTGAAAGTGAACGATCCATCGGTCTTGAGGATGTTCGTGCTTGCCGACTGTTTGAGCAGGAAGCGGTTGATGAACGCCGTGAGCTCTGCATTCTGCGATGACGGGAAGTTGCAATGATCGTGCCCGCCGACTTGAGAATATCCCATAGAGTCGGTGACTCCGAGTGCCTCGTAAACCTTGCGGCCAGCGCGCATGCAGCCGTTGGTACTCTGTGCTCCAAGCCACTCCATCGAGGTGTTTTCTATGACATAGAGACCACGAGGTGCGACCAATGCAGCCAATAAGTGGTGGTCGACGCTTAGAGTGCTGGTCTTGCCCGAGAAAGCATTGAGCGCGGTGGAATACCAGACATTCTAGCCGGACTGGTCAGTATGATTTTGCAGAGCGGTCTATATCCTGACCTCTCCAATGATTCTACAAATCTATGAGACTTTTAACTCGCAAAAAAGAAAGAGACGCACTCTCCGAGTGTCTGCACATTTTGACCTTGTTGTTGCTGCCAGTCGGACAGGCGCCAGCATGCAGATCCTCCACTGCCGCTTTCTGCAGATAGTCAATCCCAGTTCAGTACTAGATGTCATGTGCTTGCCTTGTGGGATCGTGAGGGCGATGCGAGGCTCAAATGCACCAACAATGAACGCGCCCTGTAATCTCGTGATGAGACAATATGACTCAAACCAGAGATCATCCAAATCTCTCATACCTTGCCCCAGCGGGAGCAGCCCGAAACACCGATGCGCGTCGTATCAATGTTCGTCGCAGAGCTACCCAGTTGTTCTAGAACATCGATGATTCGTCCAACGCCTTAGGCACGATGGTGATCAGTAGGTCGCTGCGCATATCCTAGCGGACGTACCCCAAGCCCATGCCAACAAGGATCCAGCGCTATGACTCTGCCCATAGATCGTGTAAAAATTGCTGAATGGTTGTGCTTTAGATTTAGAAAACATGAACATTTGTGTAACCATCTCACCCAATGCCTCTAGCCGTACCGCTATCCTGATGGGCGATATCGTCGGTATTGAGGGAAATCAGCGTGACCGTGCTGGGAACCGGGATAGTTGGGCCGTATAGACTGATAATCGCGGGGTAAGGGCCACTTCCCGACGTCGCTGGCTTGAGGGTGACGGTCCACGAAACACTCTTGCCGTTCTCAGTGACACGGATGGTCAGAGTGTTGCCTGCTCATCGCGCATCAGAAAAAATCATCCTGACGCACGTGACGCACCAGAGAGGGAGCCGGAAACGTTGGCGGGCTTAGGTGGCAGCGTTCCCATCTCGTACTTCTGGAAGAGGTTGTTGATCTCCTGCTGACGGCAAGCAAAATCGCCCTTCGTGGCAGCGCGGTTTCCAGTGCTGACAAACTTGAATGGATCGGGGAGCTTCGAGTTCGAGTAGCTGACCGACGCCGGAAGCGTCGGACAACTAGTCGGAGTCGTTCCTCCAGTCGTTGTGCTAGTGGTCGAGGTCGAGGTCGAGGTCGACGACGTCGAGCTAGTTGAGCTGCTCGTTGTGCTGGTTGTGGTGGTTGTGGTGGTTGTGGTGGTAGTGGTGGATGTGCTCGTCGCAGTTCTGCCAAAGGGTGAAAAATGGCAACCAGCTAAAAGCATCAAACTCACCCTTGAAGACACTGACTGTACCACGGGTTCCTGTAAATAACTTAAAGAAAGTCTAGGAAATGTGATAGAGCGAATATACGAGTAGGTGCAGACCCATCCCTAAAGAACATCTGTGAACTCAGTCTAGTTATCTGTAGAACAGCCGATCTTACAGAAACGCAAGTCGTCGCTCCCGTCCAGCCCTGCCCACCTACCACAAGCTCAGACAAACACAAAGGGAAGTCTAGGATTGACAGGCGTACCGCACTGCCCCCAAGGCTGCGCTTGCCCTGCGACCAGCGGAGTGAGTGCAACGAAGACGAAGAGTGCCGAGCGCATGTCGAACGACGAAGGATCAGAGGGGTGTGGACGGATCGACAGAACAGCTCGCCTCATCGCATGGCCCGATTTATATGACTAGATTTGAATCGAGCTTTCACCGTGCGCGGCCTGCAAGAACCACAAGACCGTGACCGAGAGACCGACGACCGCGAAGTGCAGCGAGGTGAGCCCGTACCGCGGTCGCCCGAGGTCGTCCTGAGTAATTCCGCCAAATAGAGAGACTCGATCGCGACCAACCTGGTGGCATTCAATGTTCTTTAGGGTGGAGAGTTGCGCTTCGAGTGTGGGTATCCTCGGCCACGTGAGGTTCGTGTTCCGATATCCTGCCTTCCGTGTGCAAACACAAATGCCACGTTACGAGATGTCTTCTTTCGCGTGGAGAAGACGTGATATGTATTGCCGCCAGAGATTCGCGAAGCGTTCCGAGTTCACCCGCGATGAATCCCTCGCTCAGCCGAGTGGTGTTGGAGCGGGAGGACCTGCCGGACCGTTCGACCACCAGGTGACGAGCAGCTCTCTTGGCACTATGTTTCCGGGACAGTCAAGGAGAATGGACGGCAAAGTGCAAGTGTGTCATTGCCACGAGATCCTTCGTTCTACGCTAATCAAGGCGAATGCGTCCGCTCGCTGTTGTGGGACGCATTGTCCAACCGAGCAAGACTGAAGCCACCGCACCGGCAATTAAGCCAAACACGTTAATGAGAGTATAGCTGCCACGAAGATGATCTGAAACGGCAACGTCTAGAGGTTGCAGGATAAATCCAAATAGTCCAGCGATGAGAGAGGCCAAACCAAGGACGCGACCGAAAGTTTCTGGACCGAAGATGCTGCGCGGAGATGGATCAGCCACTCAGTCATGAGAACTAGCGTGATAAAGCCGTACTTGACGCTGTAGTCATTCACTACAATAGCGTTAGTCGTCAACCATGATTGCACAAGTGAAAGGCGCACCAAAGGTATACATCAGTGGTCTAAACACGACAAACACGACCATTCCGAACAATTGCGCTGTTGTGGATGCAACCAATCCGAGTATTCCATACAAAAATCCAATTACGAGCAACGCAGCTAGCGTCCTATATCGACCATGGCGATCCAGCAGGTAGCCGGCTAGAGGGATGACTGAGAAGTGACCATGAGCCATAGGTATAATGATAAACAAACAGCCTACAAGCAACTCCTCCAAGTGGGAGCAATATTCCGAATGCCTCAGACAGACGCTGCGCTTTCGAGGACCCAAGGTACCATTGCAGTTGAGCCGTCGTTGTTTGAATGTACCAATTGATTCGTGCACTTGGGAAAAGTCAGCTTTCCTCAGCGCATAAAATCAAACGTAATGACTTACGCTTGAATGCAGAGAAAGATGACGATAGCGCTTCAAAGTTATCTTGAGACGCGAGGTGTGTCAATCAATACGTGAACTCACAGGAACCAACGACTGGCAACTTGTTGGCTGAAGAACTGTCCGGTGATTACGCCATTTTGTGCGTCTTTAGGCGCAGTAGGTGCATCGATATGCAAATATTCGTCGAGGTCCGAACGCGAGATCGTCTCGTATGTCACAACAATGCCTTCAGACTCGGCAGATTCAGCGTCGAGTAGATGCTCGTCAACTGTGAACTGTGTCCGCGGTCCGAATGCAATTTGCTGGACAACGAGACTGCGCCAAATTAGTGAGACCCATGAGTAGCATAGTTATGCAGGCGTACAGTGCAGGAATGGCGCAGTAAGACCAGAAAAAAGTCCGGAGAGGAATACCTCCACTGACGCTGAAGGTGCATGTGAGCAACCCTGACCAGCGCAGCCTAGAAAGACCCACCTTTTATCAAGCCAATACAATAGAACGAAAGGGATACTTGATACACCGAACGCTCCTGTCAAGAATGCCATGACCAGACCAGACCGCGATGGGAAAGCATTCGGGAGGTGCAGCTGTGGCAGAAAGGTCAGTGGGCCGCCGACAGCGAAGAGGCCGAATCCACTGCAATAGTGTGAGATGAGGCTTCAGGTGGAATGCTGGAAGCACTTGCAGTTGGTAGGTGTCCACTTGTCCGTGTCAGTGACGTCCATCTGCACCAAGCTGCAACACACCAGGAGTTGTCCAACCCAGGCCGAACACAAAGCTGCCTAGCGCAAAGAGTGTCGCACCTAAGAGGCTAGTGTACAACGGTCCAGCATAGTCGAGGAAGGCACCAACAGGTAATGCAGCGACCTGGCGCGCAGGTCAGGGCCGAGGCCGGTTCGCATTGCTCGTGCGCACATTTGAGACGACAGCAGCGATTCTGTCGAAACTTCAGTCTTGCAAGCGAAGAGAAGAACGATTAGCGACGTACGTAAAGATGAAATTCAAACTATGCTCCTGCGAGGCCCTGAGCCAATCGCACATCAATTGATCTGGAACTCACCTGTTGTGCGCAGGGCTGGCTCTTGACTTCGTTCGGATCGCAAAGCCCTGCATACACGCCTGTGGACCAACTTGAGTGCCTGTGAACGGTCTTGCAGTGGGGTGAGACTAGCACGAGCCTTGACGAATCAATACAGGCTTGAGAGCTGCATAGCCAAAAACAACGCCAGAACAGGCGACGCTAAGCCTAGTTTAGGACTTTGCACATCCTTCGCGCATCCTACGCTTACGAGAAAAACACGGCACACGTTGTCTGGGCGATGCGCAGACGGTGGCGAGATGCGTCATGGCTCATTGGCCGCAAATACCAAGAGAAAGAGTACACCGGCATATGCCACCTTAAATCCGTAACTTCGCAGATATACATTGTTATAGTATTTAGTACAAATCTCGACAGAATGCAAAAACGGAGTCGCTCATAGAATCTCTGGTCGATTTCTATTTGACTGAGGGCTCATAACGGCTTTGGACTGGCGCGCATTGTCAGCGCATATGAAGCTGCCTGAATGCACCTCTCACGTACCCCCGTCATCCAGGTTCGCAATCGAGCCATAGCCAAGCTGAAAATGACAGTGACTCTCCGCTTTGGATTGACCTTTGTGGATTTAGTCCCATGAACAAGATAATTTGAAGTGCACTTGCCGCGGGGATCATGTCTAGCGGTGGTCGCTCCCTCCCAGTGACCGGACATTCGCGGTCCGGTTCTACGCTGTGAGAAGTCAGTGCAGTCCGCAAAACAAATTTCGAGTCTCGTACTCTTCAGGGATGAGGTAGGTGGGCATTCGTGTTTCTGCAGGTGCCCAAGCGGCTAGAGTCGTCGTTGCTGGCACAAGAGCGCCAGCGCCAAGTTTGTTGGAACGCATGCTGAGAGACTGAAGGCGCGAGAGACTGCAGACTGCGAGAAACGCGGTTATGTATCGTGGCAGATGTGAAGACAAGTTGCGCTAGGGATCAATGACGCCCTAGAAGCCGGCATGCGCCACTGCGACAGCGCCGCCTAACCTGCTCACGACGTGGCTCCTTGCACGTGAACATCACACCCTCGGTTCCCAATCATCATCTGGTGGCGCGACATATATGATATAACAGGTTGAGTTCGTGAGGTGACATATGAACATTCCGTGCGCACTGTGCGCAATTTCCACTGGCATGGGCATACTCACAAGTCCTTCTTCGCCTGAGTGCGCTTCTTCTCTGCCTGCTCCTTACGGAACTGGGTGACTGCGCGGCCAATGCTGTTTTTCATCTTGCGATGGAATTCGGGCTTCCAGCCGAGCGCGAAGAGCAGTTCCAAGTGGACGAAAAACGGCGCAAGGACAACCGCTGAGGAACATAGATGAGCCTAGGTTGAACTCGGCGCCAATGCAAAACAGACACACCGCCAAGCAGATTGTCGACGAGAGCTGGCTTTCGGCCTTCGAAGACGCCGTGGCCGATGAACTGCGCAATCCAGGAGATAACATGGACAATTCCAGCATTGCGCAGACCGTCTGGCTTCGAGGCGTAGGATTCTGCCGTCAGGAACGTGATCAGTGCTTGCGGGATGAACAGAAGCTGAGAATCAGACGCGTCAGCTTGCGACGACGAGGGCTGGAAGTTTCGGTAACGCGCACCGCAGACGCAGGTTCAAGAGTGAGGTAATAAAGCCAAAAGCTCGAGACGAGTAGAGTCGCCCAGTTGAGCGCAACGGTAAAGTACGGAGTAAGTTCGACAGGTGTCATTTGAGGGAAGCTCTGCGGCCATGGGAAGCTCGCTGCAAAAACCGCCCCGCTCCTGTGAATCCGGGGTATTCGTTTAGTATCCGCACCAGGACACAGTTGCGCGGACCTACCAGAACAGAAGCGGGACACCGAATACGTGGATTAGGAAGTTGACCTTGGCGACATGGTTTTGCCCGTAGAAAGTCAACTAGAACCAAATGGTGTCAGCGTTCACAAGACACGAGCGGAGAGTGCGGAGCAAGAACTGCGCTAGTGTCACGAGCACTGCCGGCATTTCATGCTGTGCCATAATCGCGTACCTGGTGCTCAACGTCAAAGAGTTTGCTCATGGTAGGGCAAGAAGGAGTAGTTAGTCTACGAGGTAGCTGACGACTGTCGCCGGCAAAGATGACTGCCGGCTCTTCCCCTGGGGTCTCGTGCATAAATCAGATGCGACCATCTCTGAGCCACATGCTCGTCCACGGATCAGTCAGCTTCCCCAGTTTGGCGCAAGCCGCTCGCGACTTGCCTCGATTGGTCGAGAAGTGGTGGGTGGAACATATATAACCGATTCAACAAGCTGAGTCGATTCCATAGTGTAGTTCCACATCTCCGTGTTACAAGCATTACAGTATAGACAATGGCGAAAATGCGAGAGTCCAGTAAATGGTCAGTGGTGCGGTTGCGCCCCCTGCGCTTTGGGACTTTAACAGAGACAGTTGAGCAGACAGCGATACAGCACGATAGCATGACAGCAGAGGCATGAGGAAACAGTCTGGGTACTTGAACGTCAGTCAGATACGGGAGATATTCAGTGTTCGCCAGGGACGGCGCATCCGAACAAGCGTCGGATGGTGTGCTGGATTGAGGACAAAAATTAGCTATCAGAGCGATGCCTTTCAGTCAGACCGCTCACCTCTCCCGTCCCAAGGCCTAGTCCATGTTGACTGAGCATCTTCTCAGTCCAGCCATGACGCTCCATGAGATGGCGCCGAATTGTGTCCGGACGGCAGTTGCTGATAAAGGCCTGACACCTTTGCCCACCCTTGTGCACGGCGATGCAATGTGAGTGAAGCGGAGAATGCACACCAAGAAAATGTCGCATAACGGCCGAGTCTGGCTCTTTGGAGCACCACGGAATGGGACACTTTTTAACTTTCCCGGCGTCGTTATGACGAATAGCGATGATGAAGGCCACTGTAGATTTGTTGGAAAGTCGCTTCGTCCTATCCATCGCTGGATCATTAACCTCTGCGAGTGCAGTGCTGACGGCTGCCCCGTCGTATTGAATATCCCTGAAGTTTTCTAGTGCGTCGCAGATTTGAAGGTAACCTCCACGGCCTGTAGACTAGAGTGGCAGTTCAGCGTCAGCCTAATCGAGAGCAACCCCACATACCTCCCAGGACTCGAAGGGATTATATGCAGCCTCCGACTTGCCAAGATCGACTGGGTTTGCCGAATCGTCCGAAGGTGACACTTTAGCTCCATTGGCGGCGCTGGTCCGTGGTTTTTTGGGCTGTGGTCCGCCCGAGTAGCGGATGGTAATCCTCTTAATACCACCGTGCGCGGCAGGTTTGTAGTCAGAATGATCGCTATCTGGCTCTTGGTCGGAGTGTTCGGCTTTTCGTTTCTGCAATTGACGCGAACGTGTATGAGTGAGGGTTAACCTCATCGTTCCTAGTGCCACGCGGAGAGCAACGCACTTGAGTACCGTTCCCTCGTTTCATGGGTGGAATCTTGACCTTAAATTGCGGTGGTTGGATACTTGATCGCGGTGCCGTCGTTGCCCCGAGTAGTAGCGCTTGATCCCGCGGCGCTTCCACACCACCCACGGCGGCTGTGGCATCCTCTAAAAAATGCCGCCAGTGAGCAGCCGTGCAGCCTCAACTGCGCGACCGACGTACGAAATGGGTCCGGTTTATGTATGAGTCGCTCGGGCACGGGAAACTTGCGGTTTATGGCCGTAAGCGCTGTGGGCAGAGGCGCGTCTGGCGCGACCGACGGTGGTGAGCTCAGGGTCACATAGCGCGTGCCCTAGTGGCGCACCTTCGGGATGTTGCTGGACGCGCTGCCACTTCCGCGGGTTGTGGGCCAGCGCGCGCAAGGTGGCGAATAGGCTCTCATAGGACTCAAAGTACTCGTGCTGGGGTGTACCAAGGTGTGAATCGCGTGGCGGACAGCAGTAAGGAGAATAGGACGCACATCATCGTTGTCGGTAGTTGCACTGAGAGCCTCTGATGGCTCTGACGAGATGTCGCTAGATTCCAGCGACATGATCGCGCGGCGGGCAAGGAAGAGTATAGACCGAGGAGGAAGGGAACAAAATCCGGATTACACAGCTGCAAGAGCGAGAGCGTTCGCGGCCGGTAGGATTAGGAGTTACAGAACGCTGTCCGTCGAGAAATGTGCGCGGCGTGCGCGGAGAATGCGCGTTGGCGCAGGCTGCTGGAATCGCGTGTGGCAATGGTGGAATGAGACGAAATCGGAAACGCACGGCGCCAGCCGGCACGTCAGCGAACGCGCAGCGAACAAACGCACACAAAGAGGGCTAAGACTAGTCATGAATAATACATTCAGCTTGCGTAGACATCAAGCACGCTCAAAATTCACCACCGTGATAACAAGTCTCCGTATCCTGACATCTACACTGTACAACACCAAAAGTGGATTTATTCCTCGAATGCCCAGGAAGCTATCAGCTGCCCAGATAAAGATGATTTGGAGGGTAGATAAAAAGCTGGGTCCAGCAGAACATTCTTGTCCTCGGGTCCGGTTTGTGAGTCTTCACGCTTTCGCACTGTTGTTCCTCTAGGGTGAGCAAGCACCGCTTTGATCTCTTCTTTGGTGAACCAACGCGCATCTAACAGAATTTCTCGATCAGCTGGGTCCCGAAAAGTCTCGAGCCCCATACCCTGCAGTTCGTCGTCGATATCAACTCGAGGTATTTGGGTCTCATCTGCCACGGCACGATAGCCAATCATAAGATTAGAAGGGTGCGGCTGGACATTGGGTGTGAGTTATTTCGACGTGATGCCACTAGATGGCTTACCCAGGCCTGAGTGGTGAAGCCGGCTGCAGCTTGCGCGCGCGCACTCCCGTTTCCTCCCAGACTTCTCTGGCAGCCGCCTGTGCTGCTGTTTCGCCGGGCTCCATAAAGCCAGCGACGAGCGACCAATAACCTGCGTTTCCATTAGAGATTGTTGCCCCTGCATCTAAATTCGAATTTAACCTACCGTTCGCCGCCTGAAGAAACATATCATGACTGAGCAAGGAGTTGAAGCCGACGAATGAGAAACAAACCTTTTTTCCGAGTAAAATCTTATGCCCAGATGTTGATGTTGTTGCAACGATCACGACAGCATCGGTGCGAGGGAACTCGGTGTTGTGCAATCCAGTTCTAAGTGATTCCTCAGTTAGATACACGCGCGGAGAAGAAAGGGAAGGAAATATCTCACGCTGAAGGGCAGGGTTTTCTCCCGCTTATATCAGCTCCAGGGAGTAATGTGGAACAACACCGACGCCAACCGGCCCAAGTAGAGTGCGAACGATAGCCGCAACTTGGACAAAACTGGCTCGAACATAAGACACATATTGCATAGACCTACGATAAGCTTGCCTTCATTCTGTAGTTCCAGTCCAACATGCTTCTCGCGGTCGCCAAGAGATACATATCAAACTCGTCCTGAACCGAGGCGGCACGGCGAACCTCGCAAAATTGCCAGTCCGATCGTATCGTTGACGCCAACTCGGCCCGCGAAAGCGTGTCCACAGCAATAGCCATGTATGGGACACCCTCCAGATCGGACGCGGTGGCGGGCTTCTTGTATTCTTCGGCTGAGTCCGGGATATCACAACCGAGAAACACAACCGATGGCCCGCGAATACGCGAAGCCGAAAGACTTCGAACGCGCGTCTTGTCTCGTACTCCTTCGAATAGAGCATGCCCGAAGACATTTTCCGCGCCGAGCAGCGGCCTGACAGCGGCCGTTGAAAGCTTGACGATGGCATCGCCCTTGGTCTTGTCCGTAAGAGGATATCCGCCACGAAACATGATCCAGAGTGCGTTCGGGCTCTCGGCCACCGAATTCATGAATGCAGTATCGGGCCGGAGGCTGGAAAGTCTGTTCAACACCATGACGAGGAAACAGATGTGGTGGCGAGCAGTCAAGAGGCGTGGGCGGAGACCAAAGCGTATCACGTCTTGCCCTCCTGTTTTATACTTGGGTGCGAATCTCTGGGCTGTTCAGCTTGCAACTGATACCACAACTCGATGGAATTGACATCTTTGTTTCGCAATGTCAGGTTGAGTGCTCTGCGCTTTGGGAACCATTGGTTTGAGATGAACGACTTGCGATCGCGAGCGAATGAATCTCGAGCATACACCACGCGACGAGCCCTCGCAGATCAAACAACGCACCCTTTAATTGCCAGACTAGTGGCTGCTAACTTAAGGGCCGCTGTGCTTATTTAGGGGTCTGCTCTCTGTCTCACACGACCAACCGAGAGTCTCAGGACGCTCGTGAGGCTCACTGGCCGCCGCCTCCATCGCGAGCCTGCTTAGGAAGATATCTGCAGGATGCCATGCTTACCTATTCTTGCTCTTCTTGCCCTCTTCGCTGGGATGTCGCTAGCAGAGGAGGTCGCTACGTCGCCCCTGAACACCTTCCTCGACGGTCCGGTCGAGAGCAGCAGCGAATACTCCTCGCATGCGGCAGTCGGTACGCTATTTAAGCTTATTAATTTCCATTCCTGATCCATATCGATAGTTATTCTTGCGGTCTTCGCATCGAGTGTCCTTGCAGGTCTTGCACTCTTCACTATTGTTCTCCTTCGCTGCGGATGTAGCCCGCGCAACCCCAAGCTCAAGCAACAATCCTCCTTCTCAACCCGGCATCTTCCATTGTTTTTGCCTCCAGCTCTATCACAAAGTCTAGTCGCCGTCCCAGCGAGGAGACGTTTGTTATTGGCTCTCCGGACAGCTTCAACTCGTACATAACCCACGAGGATCTCAAGACGCACGCAGTCTTCCTCGAAGACAGCACCTTTGGCAGCTTCGAAGGCTCAGATGAGACGCTGTTTGTCGATGTTGATTTGGAAAAGCTGTCTTTCGTCGCCGACGTTGGTCATCACACCCTCCCAAGCGACGGTCTCAGCCTCGCATCTTCGGACAGCGGCGTCTCAAAGTCTCCGCAGCTCCTGCAAACTCCGAGCTCGTTTCTACTTGTGCCCGGTACGCCCCAACCCCAGTCTCAGCCGTACTTAGACAGCCAAAACCTGTCACCACGGCGGAACTCGTTCGACTCGCTCCTCGTGCGGCTGCACTGCCCGCTATCCTTCTCGATGCATGCGGTGCGCAGCGAGCTCGTTCTACCGCTCTACCGCGGCAGCGATTTCAACGGCCGCTCGTTGCGGGTGCCTCCTGTCGCCTGCAAGTCTACCGGCCACCTATCAGAGCCCATGATATTGTCCGAGCTTCCGAGTCTCTAAGCTCTTGACCTCTTGACCCCTCTGTGCTCACCCTGCATTCCGTTTGCATTCGTTTTTCGTTTTTCACCCCGCGTTCCCACAACGTTGTGGTGTCTTTCCCACGCTGGTGTCTTTCCCGCACCACATACCCTCATACCCTGATTCCCCTGGTACACGTGTGGTGTTTTCCTGCTTGCGATCCCGCGCTGACGAATGTTACGACGCTATACGTCTTGTTTGTACCACGCAGCCATTTGTGGTGGCGATCAGCATTTCCGTGTCCTTGAGTGAGCCTGTCCTTCTCTGAGCACAGAGCAAAAAATTACTTGTCGTCTTCTCATCCCCTCTTTCTCTGGGTAGTACCGTCGTAAAACTCCCTTAGCCGTAGGGAACTTCCTGGGTTGTCTTTTCCTATCGTGACCGTAACGTCTTGTCCCATCATCCAGTCATGAAGAAATCAACTGCACTGGTCCGCTCTTTTAAAATACACAAGCCGCGATGCGAGAGATAATGCCACAATACGCTATATTTTCCTAGACGATGCAGCATATAGTGGCACAGTACAGAGGCCAAAAGGTGGGCGGCGGAGCGGCGTAGCGCTACTACTGTTGCGCCTGCGACAGCGGGATCCAAGCGAGCGAGTTAGGAGGGATGATGCCGACCTCCGTCACGACGGCCGTGATGCTGCTCGGCGGCGTGAGATCGTACAGCGGACTCAACTGGGTCAGCCATGCTGGCACATCGTCGGTGAGGTTGGGCGGTGCGAGTTCATTCATCGCGAAGCTGTCGAGCTGTACCTGCGGGCGTGTACTTGTAGGTCTCGCAGAGGATCAGGAAGGGTATCCCGTGCGCCTTGGCCAGTGTCGCGACGGCGCCTGTGCCTGCACGGCTTGACACGGCGCCGTTGGCATGTAGCGAGTGGGCGCCAACGAAGACTTTGGAAACCTGGGAGAGGACGGTGCCGAGGGCAGAGAGGAGGCAGTATGTACAGGAAATGCCGGCCGATGAGAGGACTTTAAGGAGTTTCTTGCCTGAAGAGAGAATCAGAACGGATCACGTTGCGAGCTGTGTGGATGTACCTTCAAGCATTGGTCTCGAGTCAACGATAATGACAGAGAAGACACGTCGTTCAGCATGCGCTTGCAACAGCATTTTCTCAACAACAGACGATCTGGTGGCATGTTAAGGAGCAAATATCTCATGTGTGAAGCTAGCATACCGCGCATAGGTGAGGATGACATCCCCGTCTTGAATTTTGGATATTGCAGAAGAAGAGATGACCTGGTCGGCAGTGATAATCTTTTCTGCAATGTAGTTGTCGATCTCGCTGCAGAGATTGTTCTTTTGCCTGCAAGAAACAAGCGCGCATGAATGAGTCACGGGCGAGACAAGCGCTGACGAGAACATACATCCTGCTCAGGCATGTCGTGAGGAATGTTGCTAATGTGCAGCTTGATCTGACGAATTGCGTTGCCCATGCTAACCGACATGCCGCGCGCTGAGACGATGTAGGTGATTTGAGGTGTGAGGTGTCGGATGAGGTCGCGATTCAAGACGGCGTCCTGAGGTGTTGAGTAGTCCTGGATGACCTGGATCCCCTAGAATTAGCCGTAATCAAGTACAGTGATATCATACGTACTGTCTTGAGCCCTTCGAGTGTAGCGAGGGCACGTGCATTTGCACCTGTGAGTTTAAATTCCGCGAACTGGAGGCCGAGTTTGAGGATGGCAGGATGGATATCAGCCTCATTATTGACGTGAGATCGAAGTGTCCCCGCGTGTCTTGGCTGGCCAAAGTGCTCGAATATGCGAGTCCCGCGTTCGGGAGTGGGCCCATGAGTCACTGACGCGGGGCGCAGTCAGTTTCTGCGATGCGGCAGGCTTGAAAGTCGTCTTTGTGGGAGTCTTGGGTTGTTGCGCAGATGATGACTGCTGACTACCCTGACTCTGCTTGGAAGATGGTGATTGCTGCTGCGAGGGTTGTACCAGGTGCGGTGGCTTGGGACCTTTGATGTTAGGTTGGTTGGCTGTTTTGGCTGCGCGTTGTCGCTCCTGCAGTTCACGTCGTTCGGCTTTAGTCATAGCCTTTTGCGTCTGTTTTTCTGGTGGTGCTGCAGCGGTATTCTCCATCTGGAGTTGCGGTTGAGCGAGTCAAAGTGCGATGGCGGACTCCGAAGTCGCGCATTCAGTTCTCTTCCTTCGCAACTCACCGTAACACCCCCGCTGCGTCCCACTCAAGCGCATTTACTTGCGTGCAATCTCAAACATGGTGAATGGTATTGCAATGCATTTGTAAAGCATCTACTAACTCCAAGCAGGGTGTTCCAGCGCTGTTCAGATGGCTTAGCAAGAAATACCCCAAGATCGGTATGTGAGGCTGTAACATGCTTGCGCAATCTGATTGTTATTCGCCTCTTCAGTAATGCCGGTGGTTGAAGAGGAAAACACTACCGTAACGTCTGCGGCGGGCGAAACCGTCGACGTTCCCGTCGACTTGACCGCCCCGAACCCCAATGGCAAGGAATTCGACAACCTGTACCTGGACTTCAACGGCATTGTAAGAGTTTTTATACCATATTTTGTATTTTGACGGCTGAATTGGCTCGCAGGTGCATCCTTGCACACACCCAGAGGGCAAGGTTGGTCGCACAGTCGAACATGGTTTTCCTGCAAGCTCACCTGCTTTAGCCCGCTCCAGCCACGGAGGAGCACATGATGCTCGAAATATTCAGCTACACCGAGCGCGTCGTCAACATGGTTCGCCCTCGTAAGGTCCTTTTCATTGCAATCGGTGAGCCCACATTCCTCGTCAGCGGTTCCGCAACTGACTCCTCCGCACCAGACGGCGTTGCTCCTCGCGCAAAGATGAACCAACAGCGCTCTCGTCGTTTCCGCGCTGCAATGGACGCTGAGATTGCGGCAAATGAGCTGCAGGAAGCTATATTAATGTGGCAAGGTGAGGTGTTGTCGTTGTCGCTCCTACTCGTGCTCATTTTGCAGGGATGGGCAAGGACTACGAAGCTGGCCCCGCCCCCTGGGACTCCAACGCCATCACACCTGGTGGGTGTTATAGTACACACTCTTTGACAGGCACTTAATATATCGCAGGCACTCCGTTCATGGACTTGCTGTCCGCTTCAGTCAAGTATTGGGTTACCAAAAAGATCAACACTGACCCCATGTGGCGCAAGGTTAGCTTTTATCTAAGAAGCAGGCACTTGATTGACATCTTTGCAGCTCCAGGTCATCTTCTCTGACGCTAGCGTTCCCGGAGAAGGCGAACATAAAATCATGGATTGGATACGTCGTCAGCGCTCTAATCAGGGTTATGACCCGAATACGTCTCACGTCATCTATGGACTAGTGCGTCCTTTGGCTCCTAGTAATTTTCGCGGGCACGCTCATAAAGAATTCAGGATGCTGATCTCATTATGCTATCGCTGGCTACTCATGAACCCAACTTCCGCGTTCTCCGAGAGGACGTCTTCGCCCAAGACAGCACCACTGGCAAGTGCCGCAAGTGTAACCAAGAAGGTCACTACGCCGCGCAATGCACACTGGCCCCTGGCGAACGTCCACCGCCCGTCAAACCATCCGCCCCAGTCAAAAAACCGTTCATTTTCCTCGACGTACCAATCTTGCGCGAATATCTTGAGATGGAGCTCAGCCTGCCCTACATCCCCTTCCCCTTCGACTTAGAACGTGCCATCGATGATTGGGTACTACTCATTTTTTTCGTCGGCAATGACTTTTTGCCGCACTTGCCGTCGTTGGAGATCAGAGAAGGCGCCATCGACACTTTGTTGAAGATATGGAAGGACGAACTCCCCCGGATGGGCGGTTATTTGACCAACAGTGGACGTCTTGAGCTCGACCGAGTCCAAGTCATGTTCCAAGGCCTCGCCAGCCGCGAGGCTGATATCTTCAGAAGAAGACGTGAAGGTCCGCAACCCATTCATTCGTTTGCATCGTCTGTCGTTCGTGCCTATGCCGTGAGGCGTCCTCTCCTCCGCCTGCGGGCGTCCTTCCATCATCGTTCTTGACCCCTTCCTCATTTCCTCTGCCTGCGGGCACCTGCGTTGTTCCCCGAGTATGTGGGCTGTTGTTGAGCTGCGAGTTGCAAGCTTCCCACCATTGCATGGTCCGTGGACCATTCTCTGCTGCGTGAATCTGCCGCCACTACTCGGAACTCCAGCCTGCGGGCATTGCGTCCTCTTCGTGAATCGACAAATCCGTTTTGATGCCTTCGAACATGGCTGTGAAGAAGCACAATATTGACTTTGCTTTTTGAACCTCTTTGCTGTTTGGTCAATTTGACGCATGCAGATGAGGACCGCAGGGAACAGAACGCCAAACGTCGCAAGATCGAGGAGGCCGCAAGGGCTCCGCTCCCTCCTCCGCGTCCAGCTGTACCCATTACCGGCACTCCTGCTGCACCACAGGATGGCGACCGCACGGCCCGCGAAGCCAACATGAGCGCGGCCGACTTGATGCGTGCTGAACTCGCACAGACGGAGGATACCGCCAGCAGCAGTGACGGCCCTGCTAGCTTGATGGCGCCTCCAGCGGCACCCGCACCGGTGGCAGCGGCCCCTCAGCTCTTCGAGCCCGGGGCGTTTGCTCAACCGGTCGATGTCGGCACCCCAAGCAGCGTAGAGGAACCCACGCCACAGGGCGCAACGCCGGTTCATCTGCCGACATCGCCTGTGCCACTACCCATACCAGCATCCGAGAGCAGTGATGTCCCAGCTGGCGAGGGCAGCGCAATGGAGGCAGACTCGCAGCCACCGCAGGCGAACAGCCCGCCGGCCGATGTCGACATGGACACAACCAATGCTGCCGATGTTGGCATCACCGGCCCAACTGATGTCGACATGGCGCGACCACGGCACCTGCTGAACAGAAGGAGGGAGATGAACCATCCGAATCTACTCCACAGGGCGTCAAGCGTACGCATGCCGAGATGGAACAGGAGGACGGCGTGCCGGATGCTGAGGAAGATGCCCCGGACGCCTCAGGCCGCATCATTCGTTCTGATGGCACAATCGAGCAGCCCGATAAAGTGCGATTGTGGGAACCTGGCTACCAGCAGCGCTATTACGAGGACAAGTTCAAGAAGGACTTCAACGATGAAGAGTTTCGCAAACAGTGCGTGTGCTTGACTGCGGTGCTTATTCGCTTTCTCACGTTTGAACAGGCTCACGCTCGATTACCTTCAGGGAATAGCCTGGGTGTTGCACTACTACTATCAAGGAGTGCGTTGTATCACCTCTATCGCTCGTTTCGCAGCTCATGTGTACGTTCACACAGCCCCCCTCGTGGAAGTGGTTCTACCCTTACCATTTCGCGCCGTTCGCTGGCGACTTTGAGGCGCTTGGCATGGTTCAGAACTCAGACATATACACGTTCTCTATCGGCGAACCATTCAAGCCATTCGAGCAGCTTATGGGCGTGTTCCCAGCTCGCAGGTATGATGAAATCATGGTTGATTGCTTCTTTCAGTTTCTGACATGGGGGTTATAGCCGCGACCATATTCCAAAGATCTTCCATCATCTGATGTTGGACCCGGTTTCACCCATCATCGACTTCTATCCCGAGACGTTCGAGATTGACATGAACGGAAAGAAAATGGCATGGCAAGGCGTGTCGCTGTTGCCGTGGATCGACGAAAAGCGCCTCCTAGGCGCTATGACACCGTTCTACCCTCAGCTCGAGGAGCATGAGAAAGTACGCAACACGTGGGGGGCCAACTTTTTGTTCATTGGCGAAGAGCACAGTCTGTTCGACAGTTTGTGCCTGTTGTACACAAAGCGCCAAAAGCAGGAGGTGAGCATGTGGTCCGCTGCGACTGCGATTCGTTTGACCGATCGGACCTGTTTGATACTGATCGTTGTTTTTTTTTTTTCTTTCATCCCGCGTCTTGTACGATCTCTTGTCTTGACAGAAACAGAAATTGCTGCCCCTTGATCCCCATCTATCTGGTGGATTCTCGGGCTCAGTCTGCCCGGACAAAGATTGCATACCTGGTTCCACCTACTTTGCGCCATTCAACCTGCCCGAGGTTTCTGATGTCGTGGATAATCGCAGTATCTCGGTGCTATACTATTATCCTAAGCAACAGCGGCCGCATAGGTCGGCGATCCTTCCTGGGGTTAGTCGCCTACCTCGGATCCTCGGAGCAGCAGATGCGGAGTATGTGCGGAACGGCGGTTCGAATCGCGGCAGAGGTAGACATGGCGGTGGTATGGGTCGTGGCAGGGATGGCCACTATTCGTCCGTCGCCGGCTATACACCAGGCGCGAATGGGGACAATTGGCAGTCTCGCGGACCATCGCCTGCAGGACGAGGAGGACACAGCGGTTACGGATATGGACGAGGTGGCGGTCCCCCACAAGACAGATACGGAGGAAACGGATACGGGGGAGGGCAATCTTACGGTGGAGGCGGGTATGGAGGTGGTGGAGGTGGGTACGGAGGAAACGGAGGTGGTGGTGGTTACGGCGGAGGTGGAGGTGGATATGGCGGCAATGGCTACAATGCTACAGGAGCATACGGAGGTGGTTATGGGCACCCACAATCCCAAGGAAGCTCTCGCGGGATGGCCCCGCCAAACCAGTTCAGCGCGCCCGGACGAGGGCGTGGCCGCGGACGGTAAACTGCGTTCCGACATGCTCGTTTCATCCTTTTCTAGGAACTGCAGTGCAGAATTTGTTGCTGTGAACAATGTCGATCGTTGAATGTTACACCTGCAGCTTGGCGAGCTGGGTCGTTTTACCGATGCCGGTGTGATGGCCACCCACGTGATGGCTCTGTCTCGTTACCGAAATGGGCATGCAGTCGCACAATGTTTATAGGTTTCTGATCGACATCATATGCGATGCGCGCTCGTAAGGTATTGAAACTTGTCGGTGAGAGGCTCGTGGGAGACGTTGCATGTTCGTCGTTCTTGTGTGCGTGCCTAGGTTGTGACATTCGCACCTGGTATAAATATATGAGTCCTCCGCTCAGTTTGACATCATCAGCAGGTCGCTGACACCTCCTTTTAGTCCCTGAACTCTGTCAACTGTATCACACGACTATTTGCCTTTCTCATGTCTCGCTACCCTCAACCTCCATCTGACTCTCGCGGCTGGACGGCTCCGACGCACGGTGCCCTAGGTGGACAGCGTTATCCTGACGCCACGCACAGCATGCCGCCTTATCCATATGGATCCGAAGCAGGTTTGTTGCCCTTTTGTAACGTCATAATGTCAGGACTTGCACTGACCTTCGTCTACCGTCAAACCGACACTTGCAGTATATAATCCCGCACCGGCCCACCACATTTCTCCTCACCAAACCAGCCCGCCTCAGCATCAGTTCTATTCAATGTCTTCCAGCGCTCCTTCTCATCAGAACATTCCTTCGTCACAGACGCCTGTCGATCCACGTGCCGCAAAACGCGCAAAGACGAGCCCAACGAGCCCCTCCTCGGGATACCCCGCCCCGTTCGCCACGCCGTCTCCCATGACGCCTCAGTCGCAGGCTGCAGCTGCAGCTGCAGCGGAGGCTCATCGTCTTCGCACCGGTCAGCTTCCCGCGGCTGGAGGCTTCGTGCACCCGCCAACCGATCTTCCTCCGCGCCCCTACGGCGGCGGCAGCACCAGCAGCCCGTACACGTCCCCACCCAAGCCGCCTGGCAAGATTACTGGCTCACAGATGCAGTACTTGCCCGACATTGAAGCTCGTCTCAACCGCCTCGAGAGTGCCGTCGACAAGTACGTTGAGATCCGCGGCCAAAAGGCTGTTGAAAACTCAAAACTTCCTGGGGCCGGACAACAACCCGGCCAGCAGCCCACTCGGAAGTGAAGAGCTCAGGTGGCTGTCACAGCTCCGCTTTAGCTGGTTTACTAGCTCTGGAACGCACTAGTAGATGTCGCGCCTCTCGTCACTCTTTACACTCCGCTCACTGCCTCGCCTCGCCTCGCCTCGTCCCACTCTGTAGCCGTACCAGTTTTCCCGGCCTGTCTCTCTAGCGTCCCGGTTCGATTTTTATTATTTGGATCTTCGGACGTGGTTGTAGCGTTTTCACAGAGGTCCCGCCTCACGCTGCGCTTTTGGACTTTGTCAAGTTATCCACTGTCGTGTCTCGCCCTGGCCCTGGCCCTGCATGTTGTTGTCTCATCCGCATCTCCCTTAACTTAGAAACGGTCTCGATCTCGCCTCAATTGACCTACACGTATCATATATTCATCAAATCGGTCGTTGGCCATCCGCCGAGCTGCGTTTGGTGGCTTTGTTTGAGAAAAAGGATTCGCGAGAAGATCCTCCGTTTCGTCGATCCCTCTGGCGATGCAGCGACGTCACGCTCGTCCTGTGGTAACACAGCCCGACTCGCCGACATCGGTGATAAATCAGCGTATCGGCCTGCGACGGATCGCCAAGGCATGGCGCGATGAAGATCAGGGTCGCGATTGAAATAGCCATAGCCAGAAAAGTGCTGGTACAAAACAGGGACGAGCAGGCACAACATAAAAGCACGACGAAGTGTGCCCAAACAGGCACAGACAGAGACCCGAAATAACCGTAACTCCATGAGCGTTGGTACAAAATACAGACAAGCAAGCACGACATGAAAAAAACGATGAAGCAGGTTCGAACAGACAACATTGTGCAAGAGATCGGAGGCAGAATACACGAAACATGAAGAGATAGAGACAAACACCAATACATATATACAATCCGGCTAGTCAGATACTTGTTCATTGATGAAGAGCGAGAGAGTGCGGGAATGGCGTGGAGAGATTATGCGCTGGAGCAGCGGAGGCATAGGCTCCACTTGACCGAGTTGTCGCGCGGGTCGTAGTATTCGTCGAGGAAGCGGCGGCCAGAGACGGGGGTGCGGCCGCGGTAGACGATGAGCTCAACCTTGCGCGGGTGATAGAAGCGGGAGTTCCAGACGTCTACGAGGTCAGCGACGATGACACCGTTGTGTGGTGGACGACCATCCCGCGAGAGTTCAGGCGCCGGCGTGCGACCCGACCACGCAAACGCAAGATCCTGCGAGACGTTGTTAGATCGCTTGTGCGGCTGGATGGCCAACGCGTGAGCTCACCTGCATGAAGCGGATCCAGTCCTCGTGGAAGATGTCGTGCGAGACCAGTGCCGCGGGCATGTGCGGCGTCTCGCGATAGAACCCGTCCATGTCGTCCAAAATCATGAACGCGTCAAAGTACGTGTACGGCTGCTGCAAACTGGGTTGACGATGGAAGCCCGGTGGGCTGGCCGGTGCTGCAGGACCTGCAAGATCACGGTCGTGCGGCATGAGCTGCTGCAGCTGCTCCGCACCGGCAAACTCGCGCGGGTTCGCAAGGTACTTGGAGTACGCTGACGCGGCGTTTGCGGGGTACGTTAGGGACCGGCCACTCGGGCTCGCGCTCGCTTCAGGATACCCGCCAGGCATGGGTGAGTACGCGGAGCTAGGTGGGTCTCCCACGCGTGGGACCGGTGGGTATGCACCGCCTGCACGTGTTGCGGGGGGAGCGGACGACCTGTTGTAGGCTGAGCGGCCAGATAACGAACCTGTTGCAGAAGGTGGTGGTCCATAGGCACCACCAGGCCCATACCCTGGAGGAGGAGGACCTCCTGGAATAGCTGGATGTCCGCCATAAGGAGAGCGTTGATATGGGTCGGCAGCGGCGGCGGCGGCGGCAGCAGCAGCAGCGTATGGGTCGGCGGCAGCCCCGTAGGGGTCGGAATGGGGGCTGCCACCCGCGAGAGGCATATCGTGATAAGAATAGGGTGAGCGACGGTACTGGTCCGCTATAGCGCTCGAGTTTGGAGGGATGGCTGCAGCCGCGTATGGCGAGCGCTGGTACGGGTCAGGAGGATGACCACCTGCACCAGGAGACGGGTAGCTAGGTGTGCGCTGGTAAGGATCAGCGGCAGCGGCGCCATAGGGAGAACGTTGGTATGGGTCAGCCGCGGCAGCGTGGGGAGATCTCGAATATGGGTCGGCCGCGGCATTATGAGGAGATCTTGAATATGGGTCGGCTGCGGCAGCATGAGGGGATCGTGAGTATGGGTCAGGTACGGCAGCATGGGGAGATCTTGAGTATGGGTCCGCGGCGGCAGCACGAGGGGATCGTGAGTATGGGTCGGGCGTAGTGGCATGTGCAGACCGCGAGTATGAGTCGGGCGGAGCACCATGGGGAGATCGTGAGTACGGGTCGGCAGTAGCAGCAGCATAAGGAGGACCGTTGATACGGGTCGGCTGCAGCACCAGGTGGTGGAGGACCGGGTGGAGGACCGAACTCGTAGGGAGATCGATGATACGGATCTGGACCCGCCAACGGCGGTGGTCCTGCGTGCCCAGGGACGTAAGATGACGCACGACGGTCGCGTTCATACTCTGCTCGAGCAGGATCGCGCGTCGTCGAAGACATGTATGGATCTCCCCCTGGTCGCTCGTACGCGCGTCGCCTCTCTTCCTCAGCGGCGGCGGCGGCGGCGGCTGTGGCGGCGGCGGGATCTCCGCGCCATAGTATGTTTCCCGAGCGTTCGTCGCCGCACGAGCGTACGCGTCCTGCTGAGCGACCTCTGCTGCGGCCGCCCTCCGGTCCATCTCCGCCTCTGCCTCCGCGGCGTACGGATCGGCGGGATATCCAGCGTTCGAGTACGCCCTAGACCGAGTCTCAGGGATCGGCGATCGTTGCGTGTTGCCATTCCGCTGAGAACGAGTGATGGCCTCTGCCGTCGACGGGTCCATGGGTCGACCGTCGAGACTCATAGCACCCATCGCTCCAGCCAGGGGATCGTCGTACTGATCCATGGGCGGCGCGTTACCGAGTCTGCGCCCGCGGCTCATTGTCGCAGTCGCAGCGGCAGGAGCGGTAGCAGATGATGGGCTGCGGGTGAGAGCAGCACCCAAGGCCGAGATGGAGCCACTACGTTGCACGCCACCCGACCCGCGGCCACTCCGCTCCAACTCGCGTGCTTCCCGCTCTTCCTGCAAAAACGTAAACAATTTCAGATATCGCGACGCAGATTCGGGGGGGAGGGGGGTCCTGTTTAGGAACCCGTTAAATCGCGACGTACCGCTTTCTCGCGCTCGCGCTGGGCCTTGTCGTACTGCGACTGGTACTTGCCAAGGTCCTTTTCGCGCTGCTTGGCCGCCTTCTCGGCTTCCCGCTGTTGGAGCTTTGCGGCCCTTTCAGCATCCTTCTGTTGCTGCTTTTGCTGCTTTTGCCTGTTCGATGCGGCGCCCGGCACGTTGAGGTATTCCCAGGCGGGCAGGGGCGGCGTTGGCCAGCGAATGTTGGCATCGTCCGAATTCGCGGGAGACGCAATGTCCGAGTGGGTATTGGTGGTGATAGACAGAACCATTACCCAGCGCGGGGGGTTGGTGGTGGTGGTGGTGGTGGTGACAGGGTGAGGCGAGGTGAGGCGAGAACAAGGTGTGGTTGGGAACACGTGCAATATATGCAGCGTGCAGGGCACGGGTGGTTGGGGTCGGCAATGCGGCAGGTGTGGTTCACGTCGCGTCGGGGTCACGATGTTTCGAGAACACGAGGCGCGCAGCGCGGTGCACGGTGAACACAACGACGGTGGCACAAGGATATATCAAAAGAGAGTCAACGACCTCTGCGCTGAATATGCAGCATGTCTGTGCCACTGACCAGTCTTTCATGGCCCGCTCGTGGTCTTTCTCGGTCATCATCTGGCCTTGGCCAGCTGAGACCCCCTGGATCGGACGGCCATAGACATCCTGGGAAGTAAAGATTAGATAGATACCCACATTGCAATTGGGGGGAGGGGGAGGGGGGCTTGCACGTACGGTCCAACCTTGAGTAGACGACCTAAAGGACAACAAGATCAACATGTGTTTCCTCAGTCGCGCGTCATGTCGCGCATTGCACTCACGCAGGAGCTGCTGCTGCGCCATAACCGTACCCCGGATGGGTGGGCGACGCCCCGGTCGGTGGTGATGTCTGCCCATACGCTGCTTGCCCATACCCAAACGGCTGCCCATATGCGCTTTGGCCGTAACAGATGCAGCAGCAGCAGCAGCAGCGGCAGGATGGCTAAACTGTGTGGTCGTGGGGGACACGGGCTGGCCATAGGCCGACGCATGTGGCGGGGGAGGGTATTGCGCGCCGTACATTGGTGAACGGTGTGAAGTGAGGAAGCGCGTCGTCGCGGAGAATAAACACTTCGGGCCAGCCGCCTTCCTTATCACAGTTCCAGCTGGATGCTATATGAGATCCACCATCCGCGAGGGTTTGTAGTGGATCTGAGGTAGCAGATCCCAAGTAGCTGGCCGTGGTTCAATGCTACATTGCTTGAGCGCTGTGACTTTGTCGGCGAATGGATTGCATATCGGCGACTATCAGTCACCCTCAAGGAATCGCTTGAAAGCCTGTGTCACATAATCGTGGTGGAAGATGCATAATTGACCCCGGTTGTGCCGGTAGATGCTACAGTCTGACAGACTTCCACAATGACGGTATAAGATTGGGCTGACTAGGAATCGCAGAGATCTGGCGGTTTTGCGTCAAGATGTGACATGATCTTTGAGCAAATTGAAGCTAAGCTGATGCCTTGCAAACAATTGAGAGTGACGACAGGTGTTAGATGTGATCTTGCTGGATAAAAGGTGCGGGATCGTGACTCGGAGGTGGTAGTGAGGGTGGTCGCGGAGCTGGGTGACAGAGGATGTGATAATGTAGAGGGCCAGCTCGAGATAGCCGACTCCGTGTGGACGCTCAGTGTCCATCCGGCGGGGAGACTAAGACAAGACGGCATGGACAAGTGGCCAAGTTGGAGAAGTTTCAGCCACTCGGGATCCAGGACCACGTGCGGCGGTGCTTCAAGGGAATTGCGCAGTGACCAAACTGACAATACGTGTATGCTGGATCAAGAGTCTTATCAGCGTGACTGAAGAGATGACTTTGAGGGACGATGATGGTAAGGTGATGGCACCTTGAAGGTTGACGGGGGGCAGCTCTCTGAACATCTTTCCGAATGCGGACAATTGGCACTGTGAATGGCAGTGGTGTGGCACAGATGTCGGCGCTTTCTGCCGGTGCCAAACAACCCTCTCGTGGTTGTCCTCTGCCCCTCTCGCTCCCCCCCCCCCACCTTTGCACCCTCCGCCTGCCCTCGCATCATGGGAAAATGGTGCGCGCCACTCGCAACAGTCAACATGGGCTCACGCGCTGACCTTACTAATGTTTAGGACTCCAAACGGCATCGACTACGTTTTGGCTGGCAAGATGAAGACTGTTGTGTATGCGCGCGCGGTTTCAGTTTCTTCGAGGGTTTGCCGCTGAGCTCCCGACCCTGCCATATAGTGACCGGGTAAATGCGCGCATGGAGCCTGGCGCGCCGCCGACCCACCCAACGATCTCGTATGAGCAATTTGTCGAGGAACTCGATCTCGGTGACTCGTTCACGTCTGTGCTCTTTGAGGCCCTTGTCAAGGTGCGCTAACCGTCTTTGCGCGCGCGCGCATTGTCTGACCCTCCCGGGATCGCACATTGGCAGGAAATGGCGGAGCGACGTAAGCGCAAGGACGTCAACGAGAAGCGCATGATCTCGCGGCGAACCCAGCGGCTGCTCGAGAACCTGCACCACTCGACGCGTCTGTTGCGCGACAGCAGCCGCGGCGGGCATGTGTCTGGCCGGCGCAGTCTGTACTCATCCTGGAACCCCATGGAGTTTGACGAGTTTTCGCATTGGATCCACGACACCGACGTCGACGAGCTGGCTGCCAACCGACCCTCGGTCCTGGGTATTGGCGGCGCGGCGGTGGACGACACCGAGGATGGCTGGGATGATGCGCCGTTCGACGTTCATCTGTCGCCACCGGCCACTCGGGAATTGCACGACTCGTACTATCCGTCTGTTCGCCCAGGTCCGTTCCACACTGGCGCGTCCACACGGCCGTTCCCATCGCGTTTGGGATTAGAGACTGACGATTGGCATGCTCCTCTTGCCAACATTGCCTACCGCACCACTGGTCCTTCTGCCGCCATGGGAGCAGCTGTAGCAGCTGGTCTCTCGCCATCCGCTGCGCCGACTGGCGGAAACACACACGGATCTTCAGCCAGCGGTGCTACCGTGACTCGCCAAGCCTCATTGAGACGTAGTCGCCATCGTCTGGACGCGTTCAACGAATACACCGCTCGTCGACGTGTCACTGCCCGTGCCGAGGCCGAGGCGACCCCTGCCAACGAGCGTGCTTTGGACGGCACATCCGGCTCCATGTTCCCCAGCCCACCACTACGCGACTGGTCGAGCGCGCCGCCGCCCTGGACCGTCAGCGCGGGCGTCAGCGTCGGCTCGTCGTCTCGCGCCGTCAGTGGCACGAGCCGTCTGCGCCGCCTGCAGCAGATACAAGCCAGCGTCAACGCAGCTGGCGCAGCGGCAGCGGCAGCACCGCACCCCAGCTTCAATCCCGACAGCAGCATGCTGTATCTCTTGCGCTCGGTCAGTCCGACACCTGCGCCCATCCCCCCACCAGCGGACGCGTTGGGCTCTCGGAGCACCGAGATCGTAGACCTCACCGAGCCCAGCGCGCAGCTCCTTACACCCCGCTCCACCACGCCCATCGACGATCCCTCCCACCCTGCATAACTCACTGTATCAATTGGAAAAACACACACACGTCGAAACACTCGTCACTAAGCAGCCCTCGGTATCTCTGCATGCAAAACGCACATCTGCTCGCTTTTCTTGCTCACCCGGTCTGACCGACCCGCTGTATTGTCTATTGCTTTTTGAATCTGGCACAATCGTTGTCTTGCTCTTAGACAACGTTCTGTCAACTGCGCGCGCAAGGGAGAAACCCTGCGACGAGTGTAACGACTGAACTCGAACGTAATGAGGTGCCGTGAAGCTTTCCGAAAGGTGTATTGCGAGGTGGAGATGTGAAATAGGTCAAGTCTGCTCTGCGGCGAGCACACGCCAGGGGAAGTGAGCAATACATTACGGGCAAATGCATTTGTACAAAATGGAGTATCAAGCGCCGGGATATGCGACTAGCGCAGGAACTTAATGTAGATGAAGACGAACAGAATGAGAGCGATGCCACCGACAGATTGCCGAATTGGCGTCCCAGTTGATTTTCTGGAGACGAGTGGTGGATCTGGTGCATGACTACTTGACGCCAGTTATAGAAAGCTAGGCTGAAGGTCCGCAGATTGGTACTTTGTAATGCCTCTATCGCGGTTTTGCAAGTACGAAATGCGCGTCGGGTTGCGGATAGAAATTCGTCTAGTTGACACAATGTCGACACGCAGGAGGCACTTGAATTGTCTCTAGCTAGCGACTCGTTATGTAGAATACGATCGACGTTGACAATACTACATGCTGAATAATCAAACATCACAAGCCAGAAGCGTAACAATACACGAGCGATGCCAGAGCAAAGGGGAACATCCAGTTCAGCGTCAGCCAGAAGGGTGAGATGGTGCGACAGGAGGACTCGCGGCTACCAAGCCGAGGAAGTGGCTACACTTGAGTCGTTGTCCTGTCTTAGTTGACCGGCGGAGTGCCACATCAAATCTTCCAAATCTTCTGCGACAGATCGAGGACCGAGCCAGGTTTGACCTTGGGGTCTTGCTTCTGGCGCTTGGCAGACGGAGGCAATTGCTCCGAGTCCGAAGTTGAATGATAACGTCTCTTATTTGGGTTGCTGCTGCCGGTGCTGGCTGCTGCTTGGCTGCCACTGGGAGCCTGACTGCCGGAGCTGGTTGGCTGAATGGATCTTTGGCCAACGCCTGATCGTGTGATATGAGACAGTTGGCGGAACCCACTGTTTGGGATTCGGGGGTCGCGGGGATAGCTGGTGACAAGCGCGGTATCGAGTACTGTTTGGTATTTTGGATTGGTCAATGTGGCCAACAGGATTCGGCGCATAGCGACGGAGGCGTGAGCGGGGTGGAGGCGGAGATGGACCGGGAAGTCGGGATCCTCGATATGCCTCCACGGCGTGCCCAGCAGATAACTACGCAAGTCATTGATCGCGGGCGCGAGAGCAGTCAAGTCTGGATGTAAAACGAACATTGGTGGAAGGATGGCCGCAGATAGCTTAGCGTTGCCAACACCATCCTCCCGAAGCAAAGTTGTGATAAAGTGCGAGTACGTGTCGGTCACGTCTGTTTCGCGAGGTGACGCAGGAACAGCGCGGGCTAGATAGAAATAGAGAACTTGAAGGAATGTGAGCACGACTGAAAGCGTGGACAACTAGCTCATACCCCAAAAACACGATTCAATGTCGTGCCGCAGCTGGTTATGGGGCGTAGATTCCTTTTCGAGACGGTCTTTCCGTGAGGAAAAACTGCTGTCCAAGTATTCATGTACGTCCTCGAGCCTCTTTTTGAACCAGTCCGCATTATACAGGTCCAGATGATCGGAGGCTTGATATCCATGCGCTTCCGCTGCGTCTCGAGAAAATGCCCGATCGAAAGCATCGATAGCGGCCCCATCTACGGTCGCTGGTGTCGCGGAGACATGACCAAAGTGCAATGACGCGCTCGGCAGTCTGGCAATTATGGTGGTGATGTCCATGGAGCCTTGTGATACTAGGA
The DNA here is from genome assembly GCA_020744175.1 of Auriculariales sp. MPI-PUGE-AT-0066. Classification (NCBI taxonomy): domain Eukaryota; kingdom Fungi; phylum Basidiomycota; class Agaricomycetes; order Auriculariales; species Auriculariales sp. MPI-PUGE-AT-0066. The sequence continues at coordinate 144,547 of JAGTJP010000014.1, forward strand.
GCAGATCATAAGCCATGAAAGGAGGAGTGCCCTGCAAGAATTCAGTCAGATTTTGTTTTCTCGGGGCACGCAAACAACATACGGTGCGCTCACGGAAGCCGGTGGCTTCTGTCGTGGCTTCAAGGTAAGGACCAGTGCCGTCCCCAACTGTTCGCGCCGCACGGTCCAAGTCCACCACGAGACATTGGTAGGCTTCGGCTAGCTTCTTGAGTACCAAGTACCGTTATTTATGCAAGTCAGTCGCGACAGTCATACAGCATCGGCGACGTTAGCGCAGGCGCTATCTTCGAACGATAACCAGTCTCGTCCAGCAAACTCCTTGAGCAGCTTTGTGCTCTTCTCGCGGTCTGTGATATCAATCTTCGGCGCCGGCGGATAGTTAAAGTCGGGCAGGAGCTCGCGGTCTGGGAACGCATTGCGCCATACCGCGAGATACTGGTTAAGCGTATGCGGGTGCGCTGCGGCCCAGAGTCGCTCCCCGTTGGTCTGAGTGGACAGCAGTGCCGCGACGTGGATTGCTGCGCAGTCTCGTGGGTCGACCATCCAATTCGGGGGGTTCATGAAGGTGGAACCGTGGCCGCCGGCCTTGCCTTGGAAGACGTCTTTGATCCAGTTATGCGAAGAATATGTCCCCTTAGTGGGATTGGCAACAGGTCCGACAACCATGACTGGCAAGACGGTGTTGAATGCATAACCCGGCTGGTGCAGTGGTCAACGATCACGCCAACGCTAGAGTATTAACACGGACCTTGGTCTCCTTCCAATACTTCCAAGCTTCCTTCTGTCCGCATTCGTGCCGTGCGAGTCCCGGGTTCCATTTACCGTCGCGGTGCGCGGCATCGTACATTTGCAGCTCGTGGCATGCATACGTCGGATTTAGCCAGGATTCTTTAATCACGCGCGACGGTGCCGACGTTGTGTAAGCCTCTTCCAAAGCCTTGCTCTGGGCTTCCTTGTTGAGGGAGCCATTGCGAACGGCGTCGAGAACAAATCCGATGAACGTGGTGCGACCGGGTGGAGGTTTGACGAATACGGAAGCGATGATCATCTGTTCATCGAACATGTTGAAGTTGTAAAAAACTTTGTCGCCTTCACGAACGGGCTCGGTCGTCCGGATCCTCGTAGCGTGCGCCTCGTACGTCTCACAGACATGAACGATCCACACGTCGAGCTCGTCAAACGTGGCATCTGGCGACATCCAAAGCCCTGAGCGTTCATGGCCGTGAGCCGCAGTCGGCCTGTCTTGTGTGTCGGCTTGCCCTCGGTCGGGACCACGTCGAACATAAACCCACGGACAATGGGATAGTCGATGCGGTACATCATATGTGTCTCCGCGTAGGTCTTTTGCTGCCCCGCCCCGTGCCTTTTCTTCCGTTTGCTCTCGCTCACGCCGGGCGATTGCTGCCAGAACGCGATCACGTCGGCAGCCTCTTCGCCCGAAGCCACCATGACGGTTGCGTGGTCGGGCCTCACATCCGCATTCATGGAATCGGCCCTCAGTGATGATTGCTCATGACGAACCCATTCGACTCGTCCTTCCCGGCCAAAGCTGAGCTGAGTGTCGCCGCGACTTGTGGCGTACTTGACAAGAGCTTTGCTAATTTCACCCAGGAAGTCGTCGATAGACTTGTACAGCTGTGCCTCTTTCGTCGCCTTCTCTTCATCTTCACAGAGCCGGGTGAAGATGGCTTTGAGGTCAAGGTGCTGCAAGAGATGTGCCCGCACGCCCGGCAGAGTTTCTCGATACGCTCGTGTGCATCCGTCCAGTAATCCGAATACTGACCGCTGGTGATCCTCGTGTCGTTGCTGCAGTGTACCGAGCCAGCACTCATTCCCCGAGCAAGTTTTGAGGCGTTGGCTTTGACTCGGGGTTGGTTGAGGAACGTTTGGTCCAGTGGTTGTGGTGGTGTGTGGGTGGCGACGGGCTGACCGATGTGAGCAGCTTTTGAGCAAGTAGTGTATTATTTCAGCAACCAACAGTACTGATAGGCAAGGAGCGGTGTGGTGGAGAGTGGCAGACGTCGCACCCGGTATGAAAACAAGCCGTGGATGCGTACGGCAAGTGCCGTGACTCCGCTTTCTCCACTTGTTCCGAGCCCAAGTGTCCCATTCTCCGGTTTTATCCACCACCATCGACCCATCCGGATTGTACACGCGCAACACACGCCCAGAGCCTTCTATGGGCGAAATCGGGGATCTCGCCTCAGGAATGTCTGGCGGTCGCTCGTCCACTGGCGGACCGATGCTCGAGTCAAACCGATCTTGGGTACGATTTGTGGCGACGTGTTGACGACCTGCTGTATTGTCTATTGCTTTTTTTGAATCCGGCATAACTGTTGTCTTGCTCTTAGACACGTTCCATCAATTGCGCGCGCGCAAGGGAGAAACTCTGCGAGAGTCACGATTAAGCTCGAGCGTAACGAGGTACTGTGAAGGTTTCCGAAAGGTGTATTGCGAGGTGCGTGAAACAAGTCTGCTCCGCGGTGAGCACACGCCAGGGGAAAGTGAGCAATACATTACGGGCAATGCATTTGTACAAAATGAAAATACAGTATCGAGCGCCGGGATACGCGACTAGCGCAGGAACTTGATGTAGATGAAGACGAACAGAATGAGAGCGATGCCACCGACAGGTGCCCATTGCCGAATCATGGCGTCCCAGTTGATTTTCTGCGCCGCGCGCTTGTACTTCTGGCTCTCGCTCTTGAGTGAGCTGCTCAAATGCGACATCTCTGCGCGCACACAAAGTCATACCGCACGAGTCAGCACAGTTACAATGGGCGGGGATGAAGAGGGAACGGGTGCACGAACTGTCGAGCGAGTCGCCGCGCCAGAGCAGCTCCTCCATGTTCTTGGTCATAATGCGCGTCACGTCCTGCAGCTCGCCGTTGAGCCTGTCGAGGCTCGAGTCGGCCGCGGCTGTCCGCGTGTCCTGGTATAGCCGCGCGGTCTTGCTCATGAACGTGTCTGTCCGTGTACTCCACGTCAGCGACTTCACGCGTGTCGCGTGAATAGCAACACAACGCACCGAACCCGACGAATGCGTATGGCTTAACGGCCGAGTCGACCTTGGCCCCATACGATTGCTGGAACTCTTTCGACAACTCGTCCAGGTACGAGAATGCGAGCTTGCGCGGGTAGCTCTTCTCCGCGATCGTCAAGTACACAACATTGTCCGCTATCAAGTAGCTGGCACCGCGCGTTTCAGTGTAGGTCGAAGACAGACAGACAACTAAACACAAAAGACGCACTGGAGGGTGTAGGGCCCAGATTCGATCGAGCACCGTGGTTCGGAATTAGGGGTCATGCGTCGCACGATGAGCTTGCTCTGCTGCTTGTGCTCCTGCAGCGCTGTCTCTGTCTATAATTTGCAGCAGCACATATAAGGGACGCTACTAATGGGAGAAGAGCTAGGACAGTGCGCGGACCTGGTCGTCGTCGACGCTGGCGGCGAGCGGGAGCGCGTCCGACGCGCGTGCAATGAGGGTTGACCGTACCATGACGAAAGGGATTCAGGCTGAGTGTCGGAGTCTCCTGCGCAGAACTCCGCGACTCACTCTTCCACCTTCACCAAACCTCAGTTTCTCTTGCCCATACAGCAGAGTCCGGTTTGGCGGCCGTTGTGACCCCCGTTGGGTTTTCCCTGGGTCACAGCAATCTCCTTGAGCTGCCGTCGCACTGTAATCATGGATCCCCAGTGCCTCAACATTACCATCTCCCCTCTCAAACTCGGCAATTGTCTCCCCCTTCCTGCCTGGTCGCGTCCAATATGTGCCAGTGTCCACACATAGTTGGCAATGTCGAGCCGGTCCTCCAGGCTTATTGCCTCGTCTATCGCGTGCTTCGAAAGTATCGGAAATCGGGATTGTCCTACATACACCTCTCGTCGGGATGCAGGTCTGAGATTTCCAAAATATACAAAGCAATGATGATATGATCACATTCTTTCATCCATGCATACTCATGATGTACTTTACAGTAAAGAAACTCGCGATACCGAGAGCCTATCGTGACATCAAAACCCCTGCTCAGCCAGACCCTCGAGGTCACCGACTATATCGTTGGTCTTGTAATAACTCCACCGAGTCTTCGCGACCGTCGGGTCACGATTGTCGTCTGAGCCGCCTGCGTTGGCTGTAGCATCGGTCGGTGCGTCCGTCTTAAGCACAGCCGCGCCGCTCTTCGAGTCAACGGATTTGTTGCGGTTAACACGCGGTGGTGGTGGTGGTGGGGGAAGTAGCTGAAACAGACAGATCGCTAAATAGGTGTCACCGTGAATGCTAAGAACTTGGTCCAGTAATGTTTTACTCACGGTGGCGGTTTGGCCGAGCCGTTCAAAATGGCCACTGTCTGGTTCACCTCCACCCCATCAACAGTCCTCGCGACCGTCGAGTCATGATTGTCGCCTGAGCCGCCTGTTTTGGCTGCACCATCGCGTGCGTTCGTCTTAAGCACAGCCGCGCCGCTATTCGAGGTGGCGGATTTGTTGCGGTTAACACGCGGTGGTGGTGGTGGGGACGTAGCTGAAACAGACAGATCGCTAAATAGGTGTCACCGCGAATGCTAAGAACTTGGTCCAGTAATGTTTTACTCACGGTGGCGGTTTGGCCGAGCCGTTCAAAATGGCCACTGTCTGGTTCACTCTCCACCCCATCAACAGTCTTCGCGACTGTCGAGTCATGATTGTCGCCTGAGCCACCTGTTTTGGCTGCACCATCGCGTGCGTTTGTCTTACGCACAGCCGCGCCGCTATTCGAGGTGGCGGATTTGTTGCGGTTAACACGCGGTGGTGGTGGTGGGGACGTAGCTGAAACAGACAGATCGCTAAATAGGTGTCACCGCGAATGCTAAAAACTTGGACTAGTAGTGAGTTTTACTCACGGTGGCGGTGAGGCCGAACCATTCAAAATGGCCGCTGTCTGGTCCACTTCCCCTTCGACCCATCACGCTATTTGAGGTCGCCATTCCGTACGCAGCCTGTAGTATTTGCTTCGCTGCCGAAAGATTGTTGACTTCGTTTTCAATCACCATGCCAATGTCGTCAAAGCCAGTAATATACCCCCGCACGGGATTGATGGACTGAAAAAGCTCGAGTCGAATAAAGATGCAGTAAATGGTCCTGTAGGGGTATTAGCAGGATGTGTGATGCGTCATTGGCAAAGGAAATCGTACTTGAAGAACCGCTGAACTTGCTCGTGTAGCTGCTGGTTCCTCCCACCGGGCTGATCGAACTTGGTCACCAGAACCCACAGGCTTCCAACCTTTTCTATCACTTCGGTGATGCGTTCCCGAGATGCACTCGTGGTCTGCCACTTCATGATAAGCGAACTTCAAGCCAACATTCGCTAGCCCTGCAATGCAAACCTCGACATTCTTCAGAATCCGTAGCAGAGTTTGCGGGACAGCATTCGTCGGCCATGGTAGCCTGACAGTCTTGTCCACTATTCCACCAATCACTGCCTTGCAGCCCTGACAAGTGGCGCTGATTGCTGAGATTCTAGACCTGGTGCAGCGGAAACATCAGTGTCATGGATGAGCAAAAACCTGCCCCTCACCGCAACTCCTCCTGTACTATGGTCAGTGAGTGGCAGAAAAGACTTTATCGAAACGAACGTGCCTTGCTCATGTTTTTGTCTAGGCCAGGCAGCTTCCGTATCCTGGACCTTCTAGAAGAGCGCATCTCTTATCTCCAGACTATGAGAGAGTCAATGGGCTGGTAGTTACCAGAACAAGCTTACCACAAGCATCTTGTGCATTGCGCGGCAGGCGGTACGATAGTTGTCTAACTTGCTCTTCACCTGCGTGAAGATATTCTTGAACCTTGTAGCTTTCCCCATCACAAGAGCACACTCCTCAAACACCCTAAATATGTTTCAGATTGCGCAGAGACCAGCGGATGAGGGGGTGGGAGTACAACGAACTTGCGTGCGATTTCGAGTGCAGCTTCCGCCGACACGAAGATGACCACGGTCTGCCCGCTTTGAGCATACGAGTTAGTGATGCTGGTAGATATCTCGCGGGCCAGCCTGGATATCTCGTCTCCCCGATCCTTGCAGTATGTCATCGCCTGATGGTGCGAGCAGTAAGCCCTACGAACGAATGAACCGTGTTGCACTCACCCGTGCAGCATTCTGTAGAGCAGAGGATGCATTTATCACCCCCTGGATAGTTGGTGGATACCGCAACTTCGCGCTGCGACTCGATACACCAGACATAGTCGACACGGTGTAAAGGCAAGGCGCGGAACTGGAGGGAGGTTGCACGCTCCAGCCTGTCTGCACGTGTCAAGCAAGCATTCAGGGCTAGAACAGTTCATCGGACATGTTCATCGCGTCGAGTGTCATTTCTCTGAAAAGAGCACGGTAGTCGGTGGTGACGCGCGAGATGCAAGTTTAGTCGAATAAAGTACGACAAGTAGTACCAGACAAAGCCGCAACTCACTTTTGCTCCTCCCGCGGCATCAATCCGGAATAATCAACGTGTTGCGAAAGGGCAGATAACTTTCTGGTGCATGCACTGGGTATTTCTCCGTACGCTGGAATTTGGAGGTCCACAAATCATTGGTAGACTGAGAGAGAGTCAATAAGTGGTAGACTGAAAGAGAGAGTCAATAAGAGAAGATAATGATAGGTGGCGACGCCAGCATTCGACGAGTGCATAGCTTGGTCAGGCCATGTAGTTACCTTCGCCACCACCAACCTAGGATCTCATCCTTCACCATTATTGCAAAATCGTTTTTGCTATTCTTGTGGTGAATCGAGTGAGCGTACACCATGTGGTCCGAATTGAGTAGAGAAGAGGAAAGACTGCGTCGGACTCGCGATCTGCAGCAGACGTCGCAGGTTGTCTACTGCTGTCTGACCCTGGGCACAGATTGTCAACGTTGGTTGTCTTGAGTTATTATATTTCTGTGTAACCTTGAGGCTAGGACTCTTAGGTTGGGATGCATCGTAAGCTGCGAGTAAGCGAAACGAATCGTATTGCACGGACCTTGTGAAACAGCCGACTGCAAAACAAAAGATGCGACCCTTCACAGTACAAGAATCAGAACCAGGCGATGCGGACGTAGTAGGTGATCCTCACGAGAATAGCCTCATCGATCAGTGCGCCATCTCGATCTCTGCGGGTGCTAGTGCTGGTCAGACAGTCATTGAGGCCCCGGATGCACTGCGAGAACCTGTGTCTCAACCCTTAAGAATTCTTCTGAACCCCTCTGTAATTATCATTATTGAGGCCAGAACCAGTAGCGTGGCAGCGAACTCGCAGCCTCAAGCTAACGGCCGCGACTCCAGGCATGGATGGAGGGAGTATTGAATTGTAGACATGACGAAGGCAAAGATTGGCACCTGAGTTAGAAATTTGGAACAATCCTCTGCCCATCGTGCGTACGTCGCCGGCTACAGTTTTTGTGCGCGATGTCGAGCCCTCCAACGGAGAGCGTGCCATCTGGGCGCACGATGCAGCGTAGAAACTCATCGGCAGCGCAACGAGATTCGTCGCCCACGCAGCCAAAACACTCGCCTACGCTGCTACTGCGAATGCCACTAGACGACTCGCTCGCCCGCGAGCGCCAACGCACCATGGATGCAGACATGGCTATGCAGCTCTGTGCGTACTGCTGTCGCTTATTGATCAGACTCGACTGACGATTAGTTCACTAGCTCGCGCGCGACATACGAGTCTCGCGTCACCGATATCGCAAACTCCGTCACACCAACCGTTCGACGAGACATTCATGTCACTGTCTGCACGCGAAGAGGAAGACATTGATGAGGCCAAACATCCAGCAACAGAGTCCACAACAACGCTCGCAATGCTGTCTCCCGAGCCTCCCATCGAGTCTGAGCAAATGCTGCCACTCCCGCCTGTACCTCTCCTCGCAGGCCCCAGCACCTCTGCAATCCGTCAACAACAGTCTCCATTTGATTTTGCTTTGCTTGACGAGTTTGCATCGCTTGAACGTGCACGGTCTGGTCTGAGCTCTGTACCCGCAACTGCGACCGACGGACCGAGCGCCGTTGCCGCCGACTTGCGGGCAAAGCTCGCAGCAGTCATGCCCCCACTCGGCGCCGACGCAGCTGGTACACAACGTCGGGGCAAGCTTGCCATGTTCGAGGGCGCCGCTGGCGCACCTCCCCCAAGTCTACCACAACCTCCGACATTCCCTGCACGGCGCGCTGCCAGCATGTTTGAAGAACCGTACCGTGACCGACAGGAACCCACGGACGAGCGATACCGCTATTCATTCTACTCTAATGGTCTTGGTACTGCGATTCACGCCAAAACTCTGGCAGATCTGCCCAGCCCCGGGCAGAGCTTCGCTGACCTCTTCATGCACGGTACTCCGAGGGAGGCCGAGAAGTCTGGCGCAGCGACGCCCAGCGACGGATCGGCTGTCCCAGGAGCAGCTGGACTTGCAAATAAGTCTTCCGTAGGGTCGGCGAACGGTATATCGAGCACATTGCCGCAGGAAGACGAAGAAGAATCAAACACCTGGTGGCTAGACGTTCTCTGTCCAACGGACGACGAGATGCGTCTGCTCAGCAAAGTCTTTGGTATCCATCCGCTTACGACAGAAGACATTCTCATGGAGGAGACGCGCGAAAAAATCGAGCTGTTCCGCAACTACTATCTGGTGTGTTTCCGCGGGTTCGACCAGGACCCGTACTCGCCTACACATCTTGAGCCGCTCAACATGTACATCGTCGTCTTCCGCGAGGGCACGCTGTCTTTCCACTTTCACTCCACCAATCACCCGCAAAACGTCCGGCGCCGCATCAAGCAGCTCAAGGATTACATCAACGTCACATCTGACTGGATTTCGTACGCCCTAATTGATGGTCAGTCGTTTCTTATGCAAACTCAAGGCTGCAAGCTGATCGTTTTCGCGTGTGTAGACATCACTGATGCGTTCGGTCCGCTCATCCAAAGCATCGAGTACGAGGTCGACAACATTGACGAGCTGGTACTCATCCTATCACCGGATGACCGGAGCGACATGCTGCGGCGGATCGGGACATGTCGCAAGAAGGTCATGGGTCTGTTACGGCTCATGGGCAACAAGGCAGATGTAGTCAAGGGGCTGGCGAAGCGGTGTAACGAGAACTGGAGCATTGCACCGAAGTCGGACATCGGGCTCTACCTGAGCGACATCCAAGATCATTTGATCACGATGACGCAGAACTTGAACCACTACGAGAAGATCCTGAGCCGCAGTCACTCGAACTACCTCGCGCAGATCAGCATCGAGATGACGGACGCGAACAACCAGATCAACGACGTGCTCACCAAGCTCACCGCGCTCGGTACTATCCTCGTGCCCATGAACATCGTCACGGGTGCGTGCATCGCTGTTTCTTGGTCGTTTCTGTGGCCTGATGAGGTGTCCGTATCCAGGCTTGTGGGGCATGAACGTGCACGTGCCCGGGCAGGACGTCCCCGGGTTTGCGTGGTTTGGCGGCATCGTCGGGGTGCTCGTCCTGTTCGCGCTTATCGGCATCTTCATCACGTACCGCTTCATGCATCGACATTGACGCTCCTTCTCATCACTCATACCCCTCCCATTCCTTTGCACACATCCCTGCACATTCCTTCACGACGCATATCTTCTCTTGGTGTTTTGTCATTTCGTTCTCTCGCATGACCACATTTGTAGTTGTACCCTTCCACAGCATCACCTGCTCCATTCTTTTGGACTCATCTCGCGAGCCTAGACGACTTTTCGAACCGTAGTAGATGCCGGTCCTCACCAATGCGGCTTACGACCTTGTTGACGGTGCCCAAACCATAATACCGTCTCAGCTTGACTTCCGATTTATTCCTCTTCGCGCCCTTTCCAGGCTGGTGTGAACAAATCCTTCTACAAGACTTCACGAACTGTGGACCATGAGAAGATATGCTGAGAGGCGGAGATCTTTCGGTGACACTCAGGCGGCTATCACCCAGCCGCCAGAATGGACTCTGTTGAATACGCACCTGAAACTTTGCGCGTAATTCAAGCGCAGCTCGGTTTCAGGTGTCATCGAGCTGCAATTCCGAGGCAGCGTTACCACGGCCTAAATGTGTCGGTGTTTGGGCACCGCCAAACTCAAAGCAAACCTCCAGATACGTCGGATGTATTCCTACGCGTAGAATGCCTCAGAAACTTTGGAAACATCTGTTGTAATATTAATTCGGTATTCTCAAATCGGAGCAATGTCTGGCGCACAAGTCCATCTGGGAAGCAAATATATCTGCGTGGACAAGTATAGTACACTGTGTGGATGATAACAGCCCAGATTCAAGGGCCTTTATTCTTGCTTTCTGGACTCCGGCGATACTAAAGAGGTGCCTCATGTATCTGGACTGATCTTTGGCTGTTGTTATACACAGTGCGCCGTACATGATCCGAGCACAGTTGAATATAAGTGCATTGCAGATGGACTCGCCCACCAGACCTTTTTCAAATTGAGGATACTCGAGCAATTATACAACAGTTGCTTCTGGAATACTCCGAGGCGTTCTACAGTGTAATGATGCAAAACGGAGACTAAGCCCACATCCTCCGCGAAAATCACCATATTTCGGAACAAAATGACTTTTGTCAACCTTTTCGAAAACAGCTGTTTACTATTTCCCAATCGTCACTTTAGTTTGATTCATTCATTCAAGAATTGATGACAATACAGAGACAGGACTGGAAGCAAGATTACATAGGGATGACGGACCATGGTGCCAGGTCAGCGATGGCAGCAAGCATTGTGTGTGCATCGAAGCAGCAGCAGTACGCGAGTGTGTGACGTTGGGCGATACAACAAAGGCGAGACACCGAGGGAGAGGAGATGGGGTGGTGTAGCAGAAGCTGCGCGTGTCGCGCAGAGAGTGGCGGATACGAAAGTTGGGACAAACAAACATGTGTCAGGGCGGTGACGAAAACGGGGTCGGGATCGGGATCGGGGCTGGGCTACTGTTGGTGGTGGAGATTGCCATTCAGTTTGGGCACGGCAGGGATCGGCGGGACGGGCGGGATACCGCGACGGCCGCGCGGGGCCGACTCATTCTCGTCGTCGTCGTCTTCCATGGCATCGGTGCTCTGGTTCGTGCCAGACTCATTCTCGTCGTCGTCTTCCTGCTCCATGAGTTGTGCTGCCAGCTGGACATGGGCCCGTTAGTCCTAGATCAATGGGCAAAGCAGGCGCGAGACGGACCTTCATGGCCTCTGCCTCGTTTGAGTAGTGCCGTCCACGTGCTCGCACAAACTCAGCATGTTTGGCAGCAGCTGTTGGGCAGACAACGGACATGACGGGAAAGAGAGAGAGACGTGAGCATGAAATATACAGGACTCAGACCTGAAGTGGCAGCTGACCTTCTGGGCTGAGCTCTTCGTCCTCTTCGACTTCGCCACTGCCGACAGTAACGACGTTTGCTTGACCGGCACGGAAACCGCCGAGGGTCTCTGCAGGGAGCGAGAAGGACGTGGAACGCGAGGAAGTGCCGGAGTTGGAGACGCTCGGTCGCCGCCCGCTGCCACTCGCCGAAGTCGTCGTCGTCTCGGGAGACTCAATCGCAGTCGGCGATGTGGGACCTGAGGGCAAGTTACGGCCCTCCAAGATAAAAGCCGGAATATCTGCTCACGGCGTCAGCATCGCGCACGCTACGACGACGACCACCCATACACACCGCCGAGGTTCTCGATCTCGTCGGTCAGCGCGTTGTAGCGCACGTACGGTGTCTTGGGCTCGGTAATCTTCATCAGCGAGTCCTTCTGGATCTCCGTTAGCGCGATGTTCTCCTCGTCCCATGTCAGGCTGCACATCTCTTCAGTCAGCGCTCATTCCCCGTGATGATGACGTCCCGTACGCACTGCTGCGGTGGCTCAGACGGCGTCGCGCCAGAGTTCTTAAGGATACCCTTGGGCTTTGACCCGCTCGTGGAGCGATGCGGCATGCGCGGTCGTGACGGGCTGGTGGGCGATTCCTCCATGTGAGTTGTCGGGAGTGCAGAAGTGCGAAAGGAAGACGGATGCAGCGCGGATGCTCTTGCAATAGGTGCAGATCTCCGTCGCCGCCAGCTCACTCACCAGCCCGCCCATATATATATTCATAAGCAATCGCTCGCGCTACAAGAGACGCCGGACTGATTATGGAGGGTCAAGGAGACGCCGTGGCTACGGTGGCGCGTCGCGGCCTCGTGAGTTCCACGTTCCCCACGCCCCGCCAGCGTGAGGGAGCCGCGCGCTGGTGTCATCCTGGACATACACAAAGCAACGCCGTCTAATGCAAGCTACGAGGTCGCACAAAGTTTGGTAGCATCTCAGGGATCGAGTGATCAATATTTGTGCCTACTGCCACCACGAGGCCAGTGGCACTCTTCCTCGAGTCTCGACGACACCACCCTGCCTTAACTTCCTTATCCGGACCGAAATTGGACAACAATCCCCATTATGATATCGTGGTGCAATCGTAATAGTGTAACGTGGTAACGAATGAATGAGTGAATGGGAATGGCTATCCCGTGGGTTCATCGGCTTTAGTAGAACGCGACACCGTTCAGCAACGCCGTATCCAGTGCTGCATTCTGAACTAGAGGTAGTGCAGTCAGGAACTGCTTCATGAACAGCCCGACCATCCGCCCGAACAGTGTCGAGCCTTTCGCATTTAGGTCTAGATTAAGTAAATGCGATTAGTGTCGCTGTTTAGCGCGCTCGCAACCTGAATCCTGCGGCCCACTCACGCGTCTGGTCAGCAGGCAGCGAGTTGAGCCGCCATGCTGCTGTCTGCCCAATCTCCTGAGCATGGCGCCACAGAGTCTCAGCAACGTCGCCGCGCGTCGATCACACTCGACTCACGCTGATGTACCAGGCAGAGTGTCCGGTGAGGTCGACGACGTTGGTATGCGTGCTCTCGCCGACCACCTTCATCTCTATCGCTCAAAGTTCAGTGTCGCGTTCCAAATACGACGAAATGTAGTACGTACGCTCGGCCCACGGGGTAAGGGTATTGTTGAGATGCCCGTTGCTGAAGAACATCCGCCGCGCCATGCTGTGAGTTTCTTCTTCAGTACCGGAGTTTTTTGGGGGTCGAGCCTGAGACTGAAACAGTAGTAATATACTCACGGCGTGACTAGGATCGGCTCGGCCTTGATCGCACGGACGGCGGCGATCATCGTCTTGAGCGCGCTCGCATATACCGCCAACTACACAACACTCTATATCAGTCCCGCCACGCACGCGAAGGAGAGTTGAGAGCGACGAGACGCACAGTCGACGTCTTACTATCGTTGATCCCGAACTGCCCACAATCCGTCAACCCTAGCCTCAATACACACAACACGAGGGGGATGGGGCGAGAGAAAGCCGAGACATACCGAGATAGTCACGTACGTACGCCGCCCGGCACCGACGAGCGTGCGCGCACTCGCGAGCGCGGCATCGAGCTTGCCCGAATTGACATACGCCGCCGCCGTTGCGCCGTTCTGCGCCGCGTTCACGCACGCGTAGACCGGCGTGCTCTGGAGAGCGTCGCAGAACCCGCCACCCCAGCCCAGCACGAGTGTTGGGCTGTGAGTGGGTGGACGAGTGTGAGTATGAGTATGAGGAGGGAGGAGGGAGGGATAGGGGTAAGGCTAAGCGTACTCGTGGTTCGTCGTGCTGTCGCCCATGAGCACGAACCCGAGCGGCGGGTCTGCGCGCGTGTAGGACAGCCTGAGGCCGGGCGTGCGCGGTGAGCGCGGCCAGCGCGATCGAGAGTAGCGTCGATATTCGCATCTTGTGGTCTGTGGTCTAGATTCCTTCCCCCACACGTGCGATGCGACTTGCGCAGTAGGACTGGCCAACGAGCGAATAGACGACGACGAAAACAAACGAAGGGAACGAGCAGGAGAGCTCAAAGGAGACCGCTAGCGACGCGACGCCGGTTGTAGGTTTATAATTGTTGCGCGAAGACGCGGCGGCAGCGACGGCCGCTGCTGCATGTGCATGTGGCAGCGCAATGATCAAGTGCGGTTGCTGATGCGCGAGAGAAGTTCTGATAATCCGCCAGCAGGCCCCAGCGACTGCGCTTCAGACCATCATATTATGATGCACTAGCACTTGAGGGCGCAGTCACAGTAGGTTGGGCCTAAACCATCGGATTTGCGGCATATTCTTACACTCAACAGACAGGTAAAGCTGGTGACACGCCAAAGAACCAGTCCAGAGCAGATCATATAAGGAAGAGTTGACGGGGATGTAGGTATTGCCATTTGATTGCAGGGGCAGAGCTTGGGTTTAGGACGAGGCAGAAGAGCAATTTCGCGGATGCAACCGCGCCGCATGAAGTTGACTGCTTGGCGTTGCAAAGCCCGAAGCACGACAAACCAAACTTGAAAATCCCCAGAAAGCTTCTATGGGCATTTAAATGCTTGGAAATGAGCCTGTGTAAGGGCGGCGGCGGTCTGAGCTGGATGGAAGTTGAGAATCTGCGGCGAGTGTGCTGCGCCGCTGACGATCTCAAGCCAGTCCACGACCCATAAGACCCCGAAGGATTTCTCAAAAGGTGAAAAGACTGGTAAATGAGATATTTCAGGCTTGTAGGAGCTTTCTTTGCGGTCCGTAATATCTAATAAATAAGGGTTACTCGGACAGCGAATTAACACACATAACCGTTTTATATGAAACGAACTGAAAGTAACAAAAGAGGAACGAGGCTAATAGACAAGAGCATCGTGAACCGGATGAACATGCAGATAATATACCTGTTACATGGACTTGGCCGGAGCAGGAAGCGGAGAAGGAACTTTAGTATAAACTTTTGCATTGTTAGAGGTGAACAATGTTGACACAGCAGCATCACCACACCGATCGACATTGTGGCAGGTCGGGACTCGCGTTGTCTGGGGCTGGGAAAAAAGGTTGCAGCCGATATTGCCACCGCATGGATCTGACACGGTGACAGTGACGGCCCTTGCATTAGTCAGGGCGGCTTTTGTTAATGTTGAATTCGAAGATTCGCCCGGTGAGTTGCATTTTTGGACGAATAGAGGACATCGTTGTGAGCGTCATGGCGACGGGTGTTGTGGCTAGCGGATGCATCCTGAGTGTCCTCAGTCCGTGATGGCTCGTAGCTGACTGGTGCACGAGCGCGATGTGCACGGCCTTGGAGGCGTTCTTCATCGCTGGATCGAGGGGTCCGCCGTGCGAACGCCGAGGCAGGCGACGGAGAAGCCACACGGTTGTCAGCATTTCAGCGTGGGCTGTGTCGGTGGTAGACCCAGCATTCGGGTATCATTGCAGTATTTGGGCTGCGCGCAAGCATACGTCCGGACCCTCGCGCACCTTTCTTTCCCCGTTCTTTGTTCAAATCGGTGACCGCTCGCTTTCCTTTTCCTTTTGTTTCTGTCCGCTGGGGTTCGTTGTCTCCCGTTTCCTGCGTGCTCTCGACACCGCGCTGGGTTCGCAATGCAGCACACACTCCCCTCGTCACGACCCGACAACGACGACCACGACAGCAGGCTGCTATTTGCTATCTATTGTGCACTCTAGCCTTCGCAGCGTCCTCTGCAGCATACATCATTGGCGACTCGGATCCGAGCGTGGTCTACACTCCGTCTGAATTAGGAAATAGTTTTGTCTGTGTTGCCGATGGCCAGAACTCGGAATGCGCCAATCGCTGGTACCGTCGCTGGCTGTTCAGTATATCCACCTCTCTGATACATTTGCTTGTGCAGGTGGGTGGAATCCTTAAGCAACACTTACCACGGAGCCGTCAAATCCACCAATGGGCCAAATGCTTCGCTGCGGGTGACCTTCAAAGGTGCGCGTGATCGGCGTTGGCCTGCGTGTACCCTTCTCACAAAGCACGCGCGAAGCTTAGGTGCCAAAATTGAAGTCGTTGGGGTCACCGACCGGCGTGGTGGCAGCGCGCGCGCCTCCGTTGATGGTGGTTCGTTCAGCTCGATCGGCAGCCGTTCGCAGGACCGCGGTCTGCACACCAATGCAGTCCTGTTCTCAGCGGGGAGCTTGGATCCCAACCTCACACACACCTTGACGATTGAGTACGACCCCACAAGCTCAGCTGGCAAGAACAATCCCCATCTACTGCGCATCGATTACTTCGATGTCGCCGAAGCCGATGATGGGTAAGTCACGCAACATCGCTATATGTGTCGCCAAGACTCGCGAGTCTCATGAGATCACGGTTTCAGGAGTGTTGGCTTTCCGCCCAATCCCCTCCCATCTTCCTCAGCAGGAGGTTTGCCTATAAACTCTGTGCCTAGCACTTTGCCAAACACGCCGGCTACGAACACGTCCAACGGTGTTCCCTCACCGTGAGTGACATCGCCACGCCGTAATAGCATTTGGCTGACAATATCCAGGACCGGCTCCGTTGTCAGCGAAACAGAACCAACAGACAAATCATCCTCCTCAACGATCCCAATCGTTGCAGGGCTGAGCACAGGGGCGGCGACGCTCGCCATCGCGAGTGCGGTCATCTTCTTTCTCCTGCGTCGCCGCCGTGCGGTACGCATCGAGTCTATGCAGCTACCCCGCTCAACACCACAAATGTCCACGAGACGTGATTACTCGAACTCGCGCGGGATGGCGAACCTGGTGTATGCCTTCAACCGTCGCGGGTCTAGTGTAGCCTCTTCTGCAGAGGCACCCGCTCCAGGGCCTCCGCCCATGCAATCCCTGCCGCCTGTGCCACCTTTGAATACGTACATGTCGCCATATACGTATCAGAGGCAAGGTCGACCGTACCCAAGATCGGTTGACTCGAGCATTGGTCCGCCAGTGGACGAGCGACCACCAAACATCCCTGAGGCGAGATCCCCGATTTCGCCCATAGCAGGCTCTGGGCGTGTGCTGCGCGTGTACAATCCGGATGGGTCGACGGTGGTATCTAGTAGCCAAGGACATTGAGTGGCTCATGCATGAACTTTGCAGTTGCTGTACTTTTTCACGCTGGATGCGTGCCCTGCTGTCACTTCTCTTCACCCACTGTAGCGCGCCAGTGAGGTGTAATTGCTTGCAACGCGAGCTGTACTTGTTCAACATTAACCGTTAGAATGATCAAGGAGTGCCATAACTGTGTCGCTTCGTCAGGCGGAGTGCAAAGCGTGTTGTAGTCTTCTCTTCCTCTTAATCTGAATGGCTTGGACCATGTTTTATTCAATGTCGCCTACTGAGCCCAGCATACAAAGCATATGAGATTGTCTGCTTGTCTTCAGCAGCATGCCACATCTTCACAGTTTGGGAATAGAATCATATCGAAGCAACTGTAGCAACAGAAATGTTTGGATCCTACTTATTCTTTAATGTTGTCAAAAATCCTCTTGTTCTCAGCGTCTTCGCTTTTGCGCTCTCGCTCTCGCTGTTTCGCGGTTGTTACCTCTGCAGAGTCGGCCGGCTTCTTGTCGTCCGTCAGAGGCTTCAAACCCAAAAACACGAATCTCGTTGATATCATCAAATGAAATGGAAACTCTCATGCTCGTGATGGATAACACTGGACAATGTACTTGCGCTCGGAACAAGTGGAAGAAAGCGGAGTCAGGGCACTTGCCGTACGCATCCACGGCTTGTTTTCATACCGGGTACGACGTCTGCCACTCTCCACCACACCGCTCCTTGCCTATCAGTACTGTTGGTTGTTGAAATAATACACTACTTGCTCAAAAGCTGCTCACATCGGTCAGCCCGTCGCCACCGCACACACCACCGCAACCACTGGACCAAACGTTCCTCAACCAACCCCGAGTCAAAAGCCAACGCCATACGCTCACTCAAAACTCGCTCGGGGAATGAGTGCTGGCTCGGTGCACTGCAGCAACGACACGAGGATCCTCAGCGGTCAGTATTCGGATTACTGGACGGATGCACACGCGCGGATCGAGAAACTCTGCCCGGGCGTGCGGGCACATCTCTTGCAGCATCTTGACCTCAAAGCCACCTTCACCCGGCTCTGTGAAGATGAAGAAAAGGCGACGAAAGAGGCACAGCTGTACAAGTCTATCGACGACTTCCTGGGTGAAATTAGCAAAGCTCTTGTCAAGTACGCCACAAGTCGCGGCGACACTCAGCTCAGCTTTGGCCGGGAAGGACGAGTCGAATGGGTTCGTCATGAGCAATCATCACTGAGGGCCGATTCAATGAATGCGGATGTGAGGCCCGACCACGCAACCGTCATGGTAGCTTCGGGCGAAGAGGCTGCCGACGTGATCGCGTTCTGGCAGCAATCGCCCGGCATGAGCGAGAGCAAACGGAAGAAAAAGCACGGGGCGGGGGAGCAAAAGACCTACGCGGAGACACATATGATGTACCGCATCGACTATCCCACTGTCCGTGGGTTCATGTTCGACGTGGTCCCGACCGAGGGCAAGCCGACACACAAGACAGGCCGACTGCGGCTCACGGCCATGAACGCTCAGGGCTTTTGGATGCCACGTTCAACAATCTCGACGTGTGGATCGTTCACGTCTGTGAGACGTACGAGGCGCACGCTACGAGGATCCGGACGACCGAGCCCGTTCGTGAAGGCGACAAAGTTTTTTACAACTTCAACATGTTCGATGAACAGATGATCATCGCTTCCGTATTCGTCAAACCTCCACCCGGTCGCACCACGTTCATCGGATTTGTTCTCGACGCCGTTCGCAATGGCTCCCTCGACAAGGAAGCCCAGAGCAAGGCTTTGGAAGAGGCTTACACAACCTTGGCACCGTCCCGCGTGATCAAAGAATCCTGGCTAAATCCGACGCATGCATGCCACGAGCTGCAAATGTACGATGCCGCGCACCGCGACGGCAAATGGAACCCGGGACTCGCACGGCACGAATGCGGACAGCGTCTCGAGGGAATCGAAGTCGCGCATCCCCTCAACCCTACCCACAAGGTGTTTCCAGAGATCATCCGCCTGCTCAGCTTTGGCGAGCCCCTCTCTGAATGTGAGACGCCACGCCAGCTGTTTGAGGTTATCTATGACGCCTGTCTAAGTGCGTATTTGTCCGCGTTCTCTGCCGGCTCTCTGACCGCTTTGTAGCACTGGAAGACATGTACGTCGCCAAGGTACTCCATCGCGACATCTCGGGGAGGAACATCATGTGCCGGCCAGTTCACAGGGAAATCAAGTGTGACCGTGTTGTACCAAAAGGACTGCGTTCCATCAATTCTGTGCTGTGCGGGGTGTTATATACCGACGGGCTGCTGCTGACGCTTGCCGCAGTTGCCGCGATACCGAAGCCTACCAATGTCTCGTGGTGGACTTGGACCGTGCGGCGCGAACAGTTGGGGACGGCACTGGTCCTTACCCTGAAGCCACGACAGAAGCCACCGGCTTCCGTGAGCGCACCGTAGGTTGTTTGCGTGCCCCGAGAAAACAAAAATCTGACTGAATTCTTGCAGGGCACTCCTCCTTTCATGGCTTATGATCTGCTCCTAGTATCACAAGGCTCCAGGGACATCACCACCATAATTGCCAGACTGCCGAGCGCGTCATTGCACTTTGGTCATGTCTCCGCGACACCAGCGACCGTAGATGGGGCCGCTATCGATGCTTTCGATCGGGCATTTTCTCGAGACGCAGCGGAAACGCATGTATATCAAGCCTCCGATCATCTGAACCTGTATAATGCGGACTGGTTCAAAAAGAGGCTCGAGGACGTACATGAATACTTGGACAACACTTCTTCCTCACGGAAAGACCGTCCCGAAAAGGAATCTACGCCCCATCACCAGCTGCGGCACGACATTGAATCGTGTTTTTGGGGTATGAGCTAGTTGTCCACGCTTTCAGTCGTGCTCACATTCCTCCAAGTTCTCTATTTCTATCTAGCCCGCGCTGTTCCTGCGTCACCTCGCGAAGCAGACGAGATCAACACGTACTCGCACTTTATCAATGCTTTGCTTCGGGAGGATGGTGTTGGCAACGCTAAGGAGTCTGCCACCATTCAGTATCCGCAGATGGTTTTGCATCCAGACTTCATTGCTCTCGCGCCCGCGATCAATGACTTGCGTAGTTATCTGCTGGGCACGCCGTGGAGGCATATCGAGGATCCCGACTTCCCGGTCCATCTCCGCCTCCACCCCGCTCACGTCTCCGTCGCCATGCGCCGAATCCTGTTGGCCACATTGACCAATCCAAAATACCAAACAGTACTCGATACCGCGCTTGTCACCAGCTATCCCCGCGACCCCCGAATCCCGAACAGTGAGTTCCACCAACAGTCCCATATCACACGATCAGGCGTTGGCCAAAGATCCATTCAGCCAACCAGCTCCGGCAGTCAGGCTCCCAGTGGCAGCCAAGCAGCAGCCAGCACCGGCAGCAGCAACCCAAATAAGAGACGTTATCATTCAACTTCGGACTCGGAGCAATTGCCTCCGTCTGCCAAGCGCCAGAAGCAAGACCCCAAGGTCAAACCTGGCTCGGTCCTCGATCTGTCGCAGAAGATTTGGAAGGATTTGATGTGGCACTCCGCCGGTCAACTAAGACAGGACAACGACTCAAGTGTAGCCACTTCCTCGGCTTGGTAGCCGCGGGTCCTCCTGTCGCACCATCTCACCCTTCTGGCTGACGCCGAACTGGATGTTCCCCTTTGCTCTGGCATCGCTCGTGTATTGTTACGCTTCTGGTTTGTGATCTTTGATTATTCAAGTATTTGTCAACGTCGATCGTATACTACATAACGAGTCGAGGACGAGTTCAAGTGCCTCCTGCGTGTCGACATTGCGTCAAACTGGACGAATTTCTATCCGCAACCCGGGGCGCATTTCGTACTTGCCAAACCGCGATAGAGGCAACGAAGGACCAATATGCAGAGCAGGAGCCCAACTTCCTACAACTGGGGACAGAGAGTCATCTCGCTTCTGCAGGCAGCTCGACCCCTACTGAAATCAAACGTGTGTGAGCGTTGAGTCGAAAGTAACGGCCGATGATTAGGCGCCCGTGTGGCTGGCCGAAAATCTCCGCCTCGAAGATGTCTGCTCTCATACCTACGCGATGCCGCCAGCACCAGGATCTGGAATTCTTCTCAAGGCAGAGAATGTTGCGAAACCGTTTCAGGAAGAGCTAAAGCGCGCTCTTGAAGGCCGATCTCGCGCGCCACGATTGGTAGCCATCCTCGGCACGTCTGGCACGCCGTCGCGTATGTATGCAGAGTTCACGCGTAAAGCATGTACAGATCTTGGATTCGACTTTGTACTTCGCGAGACTGGTGCGGCGATTGCCAACAGTGGTCTCGGAGAAGGCGAGGGTGTCGAGGAGGCAATCCTTGAAGCCAACGAAGATCCTGCAGTTGACGGTATCATGGTTTACTATCCAATCTTCGGTCCAACTCAGGTACGTAGCCCGCAGCTGTGCTGATTGAGCTGTTGCTTACATTGAACAGGATCAATACTTGCAGCAGGTTAGCGCAGCGCCATTCATCTCATTGTCGCTGAATAGGAGCCAGGTCGTGTCGCCTTTCAAAGACGTCGAAGGCTTGCACTTCCAGTTTCACTACAACTTATATCATAAGTGAGCTGTTTCACGCGATTCTCAAGATTTACCTTCACGTCATGTCCAGCATTCGATACATTGAACCTATGTCGTTGCTTGCACCAGCTGGCAGGTCAGCGCCATTGTCGGACGCGCCTCCCTCAGCCGCCCCTCCCCCTGGCACCGTCAAGTCTATTCTACCTTGCACTCCGTTGGCTATTGTCAAGACCTTAGAGTCCTGTGGCGTTTACAACAGCCTACTCGCCTATGGCGACCGCGCATATGGCCGCACTATCCTTGTTATAAACAGGTAAGCCCATTCTTAGGACAAAATCGGCCATGGTATTCTGACTGGATGTCAAAAGGTCGGAGGTGGTTGGTCGCCCGTTAGCTGCTCTTCTAGCAAACGACGGTGCCCGAGTACTTAGCGCAGACGTTGACTCCATCCAAGAGTACACCAAACGACCACCGCCCGACGCAAAGGAGGGTGTCAGCGATACAAAACGGCGCTTTCACGCTCGGCATGTTGTGCGGGCATGCACACTGAGCCTTCGAGAGTGTCTTGCCGCAGCCGACGTCGTCATCAGCGCTGTTCCCAGTGCTGCCTATAAGGTGCCGACAGCTCAGCTGAAGGATGGCTGCATTTGCATCAATGTTTCGAGCGAGAAAAACTTTGAAGCAGACGTCCGCGACAAGGTAGGCCATAATCTCCAACATCTAACTCGCTCATTCTGGATTGCAGGCATCGATGTACTTGCCTGCCGTTGGCAAAGGTAAGCCGAGATGATGTTCCGACACGTTGCTAACACGATCCTAGTAACTATTATGATGCTTCTTCGTAACCTGTGCGTATTCGCAAACCACGTCGAGCTCTGCTAAAGATCTATGTAGGCTGCGCCTCCAACAGTACGCCGAGATGCTGCATCATTCCTCACAGAGGTAGATCTTCTAATTCTAAGAGCGATAGAAGAGCATGTCGGTTGTTCATACAATGCATGCGTGTAGAGAACATACGAATACAGGATCACCCGGGTGGACGGCATGAGAACGAGGATATCGTCAGAGAGTGATACGTACAATGACAACAACTGGAATAGAAAAGAGGGATGGGTAGGCTGGCCGATATAAACCAGAAACAAAAACATCAGAAGGGATGCATCAGAAGGAATGCTACGTGAGGTCTATCACGTCTGTGCTGGGTGGTGGGACTCTTCTTCCTTCAGGTGCCTTGACCAACAGCTTCACTTTGCGCATGGGGGGCTGTCCTTCAGCATCCGGGGGTCGTGCCGACAATCCATGAGACTGAGTCGAGTGTGCTCTACTTGCCGCTTCCTCTGCCTCCGATAGTTTGCGTTTCCGAGGGGCCGTAGGTGCTGCAGACATCGGCATAGAATAAGCAAGATGCGGAGGTGGTAGACTGTATCCATAATGCGGCGGTGGAGGCGGAGGCGGAATGCTAGGTCGTGGAATTGGTGCAGGAACGGTTTCAGAAGTGACGGCATAGCCAACGAGCTCCAGCGTGATACATTCGCGGGTCGCCGGGCCCATTTTCATACGGCGCAGCTGACCGTTTGGATCACCGACGCTGGTAATATCGATGAATATGTTCGGGTTCGAGTCTTCTGGCGTGCGAATTCTAGAATCTGTACAGCAAAGATAAGCATAATGCATTATGGAAGAGACGGACTGCGCGTTACGCACCAAGACATTTGATACGAAGCTCTGCGTGAGGATATGGCTTGGCCTTCTTGACAGCACATGCCGGACAATACCATATTCCTCTAGACGTCCCGGAAGAGTAGCGCACACATAGCTCGTGATATGACCGATTGCAGATTTGGCAAACGACCTGCGCGCCGCGATGTTCGCCGCGGCAAAGACAGCGCGACCCATCTGCCTCGCTCTTGTCGTTGACATCCTGTGCGAAATGAATCTTCACCTTCTTCTTCTTCCGGGCTGCTGGCGCAATTGTGACAGGCGAGCCGGCAATTCGGCGATGCAGACCAGCGAGATCGAGCCCGTACGACACATCGGGATGAGGAGACACAGCAAACTGAATGCGGAAGAGCTTGCGCATATAATGGCGAACCTGTCCAAGGTATTCGCGACGCTGGTTTCCGGGCTGCGCGACAAAGGCGAGGAACTGGCTGATTGCGGCGCAAAGACGATCGACACGAGCGACGATGAACTCGAGCTCCTTCCAAGATGTCGAGTAGAACTTGGTAATGTCCGGTGCGGTCACGAGCATCGTAGGCAAGAAGCAGAAGTGCCAGTTGCGCTCCTTGTGGATGGAGCCGTTCCAGTGATGATGGTCGCAGAACGGACATGATCCTCCACTGGCAGCGCAGGCGCCGTGGAATCGAGCGAAGCAATGGTCGCATTGCACGGCATCCGACACCTCTCCAGGCGGCGGAGGTACCACCTGATTTTCACAAATGCACGAGATGGCTTCGTCCTTCGGTGGGAGGTCTTCCTCTGGACCAGTGGTCTCTCGAACGTCGCGCAGGATTGGGTCTGAATGCACCGCGTTGTGCTCGTTGCAATACCACGGAAGACGCTGAACCCACTGAGTATGCGCCTTGAGCTGCTCGTCCAACAGCCGGAAGTTGTTCATCTGGAAGTACGGCAGATGCGTGTGGGCATACGCGACCCACTTGTGGAAGACCGTGAGCGGGTTGCTGTCGTTTTGCATGACGAAGCGCTTCGTCAACACGAGCTCGCACTTGTCTTCCAACTCGCGGGCAAAGTTCGCGCAGCGGTAAAGCTCCTCCATGATCGGGATCGTGAACTCCTTGCTCGCCCGTTCGACGAGCTTCAGCGCCTCGGATGGCCGCGGCAGAACGGCGCCTTTCTCCGGCGCAAGCATGATACGAGCTTGCCGTTCGATGTCTTTGGCCCGACTGCGCACGGCACTGATCCTCTCATGCAGAACGAGATCAAGAGGTACCTGCGCGTCGACGTTGACCGCTTTGTCTAGATCGGTCATTGCCTTCTTGTCCATGGTTAGCAGAGTCTCCGTGAACTTGCACCACTCAGTCCCAGCAGCCTCCTTGTCAAGGAGAGTGCGCATAATCTTAGCGTTATCTGAGATGCCCGCGGACCGTGCACGAGCGATGAGCTGTGTGATGTCGTCCAGTGTGGCATTGTTGTCTTCGAGCAGTTCAAAGTCTCTGGCAAGCTTAGCTCGGAGAAAGACGTCACGCATCTCGTCCAACTCAGGAAGTCGCATATTGAGACCAGCACCGAGGGTGATCTGAGTCTCAAGTTCATCGATGTTGATGTCACGCTCGTCGAGTGTGCTGCCTTCTTCGATGGCGACCCGAGCCTTTTTGCGGAACTCCTCTGCAGTCTGGGCAACACGACGCAGCTGCTCGATCTCAGGACACTCGAAACCGAGCTCGTCGACCTCGCTCAGCAATGAGTAGACATCGTCCAGTCCACGAGTCGGCGCGTCGTCCATTTCAACATCCTGGCGGGGCTTGGCCGATGGCAGCTTTCTCGTGCGTTTAGTGACCTGCTTGCGCGTGGTGAAGTTCGTGGCGGCTTCCACCCACTCGTTAGCACGAGTCACGCATCTACGCAAGTTGTTGAGCTCGGGAAGATGGAATGAGACGCGTTCGCCCTCTGCTAGCAGCGCACGAAGAGCACGAAGGTTGGGCCGCGCTGATTCCTGTAAAGTGCGCCGCAGCTTGGCTTGCCAGTCGGCCGGAATCGCCGCACGCTCGGTGACCTTTGCTACAATGTCATCCAGCTGCTCGTCAGAGAAACGTTTCCGCAGGACACGAGTTGTAGGATCGCATCCGCAAAGCTGCTTAGCATGCTGCAAGCATGACACCTGCTCAGTGTGCGATGGGCAAGTCACCTGCGCAAGGTAGCAGAAGGCGTTGCAGAAGCTGCACTGGTACTGGTTCTCTGGCGTGTCGTACTCCTCCAGACTCTCCTGGATACCTGGAAGCTCCTGTTGAATGTCGGCCCGCTCGTCCTTCTCTCGGTCTACCATCTCCCGCAAGCTGTCCAAGACCCTTTGCACGACTTCAGTATGATCGATCATCCTGCAAAAAGAAGGGCCCACGAACCAGACGGCAGTCTTGATACTATGCGAATGCTGGGTGACCGTGATGAGCAGCTCGTCGTGAGAGAACACCGGAAGCTTTCGGTTTATCTGATAGCGCTTCACGCAGTCCAAGCCGAGCGGCAGCCAGTCGGGTAAAGCGAAGTTAACCGCTTCGTTAAAGTTCAACTGCACACTTGGTAAGCTCGTGACTGCTCTGCGCAAGCAACATGCTTACCCCGTGATTGAAGCCGGCATGATATGCTTGAGGGAATGTCACTACGTACTCGCCCGCTCGCTGGTTGCATGCATAGACTCGGACGCCAGCCTTGCGGAGACGACCGGGATTCATGAGCGTCGTGAGTTGGTACAGAAGGTCTGGCTGTGCGTCGAACAGGTCGGGTGCCTCCTTGCGCAAAGCCGCCTCGAACTTCTCTGCGTCAGCGCCTGGAATACCGTACCATGTCTTGGTCTCGCCCCAATGCATGTAGTTGATGCTGTGAGTGTAATGATCCTACGAAAGAGTCAATATAAATTGAATCACAGGTCATGGCAACAAGTGCGGACCTCGTTGTGCCAGCAGAATGTCGAGAAAATCATGCCGACATAGGTCCAAGGAACGGTCATCCCAGAGATATCAGACTTGATGTACCGCAAGAGCGAGTCAGCTAGAATTGGGATATTGTTGACGTTCCACGGGTCTCGCGCGTATGGGTCCCGCGGATGCGTTTCGACGGTGGGCATTGCGCTGCCATGCGTCGTTGAATGGACGTCGGCACCATACTCGACTTCAACCGTCTCCAATGGCTCCTCCACCAGCCGCCAAAACTCGTTCTCGACATCCGCTTCGGCGTAGTGAACGTCGTCGATTACGGTCTTGGTGACCTCGTCGAACGCCGTGGGAACGTGCTTTGGGGGATGGGCGTCGAACCACATCTTGCGGAATGTGCGATCACGCAGCATGAAGGACTGCAGGCAATGCTCCTCGCCTTCGTCGAAGCCAAAATCGCCGCCGGTTCCAAAGAGACATTTTGAACAAAACCACTGGCCCTTTGGCACAGTTGGGAGAGGCGGGTCGAGGCAATATGTATGGAAGCCTGTTGCAACAGCTGAGCACATCACCGGCATGCTTGTAAACGATACCCACCAGAGTCGCAGCCATCACACAAAAGCATTTCAGTGCCGCGTTCGGTACTTCCGCAGGACTTGCAAGTCATTCTATCTTCCTCTTTGGTTCCCTCAGCATGTGATGCAGGTGCCATACCGGCTATGTATTGATTAGTAAGCAACATACTCCACTGTATGGGACGTACCCATCATGCGCTTCCGCGGACGAGCCATCTTGGCTCCAGGAGCGTTTGTATCCGCCATATGCGTGTCTTCCCCGGGCAACGAGGCGTGGTCCGTCTGCGGGCTCGATTCCTGATGTTTTGTCGAGGCGTGCTGCATGAATGTGTCACGGTGCTGCTCAGAGTAGGCCTCGAATGGCAGGATGATCTTGGCATAGGCGCTTTTGAGCTGCGCAGAGATGGTGCCGTTGGAAGTAAGGCTCATTGCATGGCAGATATCCGACCACTTTTTGTTTTTGATGACCTGTCGATCATATATCAATTATATGAAACAGCAGCGGCGCATAAAAACCAACAGCATCGTAACCGCCGTGCCTTTGGACTTCTTTGCGCAACAGCCACAGATCTAGTCGCCGGGCATTGACATTTGGGACCTCGACTGAATGATTACCTTGAGAGCTGTGGAAGCGATACAGCTGTTCAAGAAAATTGAGCTTTGCCCTTGAGCTGGCCTCGATCGAGTTCAGGCGCTGCAGCCGCGTCGAGAAACGGAACGTCTGTACGAGTCACAGTCAGTGGGCCGCGCCGGAGTCCATGAGATGAAACAAACCTCGGTGTCAGTGTAGAACGGCATGCGCCAACCCACTGGCGGCACAATCTTGCAAATGCCATAGTCCTTAGCTTTTGGACCTATAGTTTGCAAGTATTTCATGGGGTCCTTGAACTCTTCTAGACTCGGATAAAAGGTTGGACATTCCTCCAGTGCAAATGCGCGTGGGGTCGTGCGCGGTGGCAGCACCCTTGGCGACTCGGACTTGACGAGCGACCAGTCAAGCTTGGGCGCACGCTCGATAGCGAGGGGCATGTCGGCGTGGTCCGCCGCAGGGGCCGTCGCAGGAGGGGCCTTGTCTGCGGCACCAGGCGATTCGCCGCGCGCGATGGCGGCCATTGCATCCGTTTTCGACTTGCGAGGCGCTCGTTTCGGCGGACCAGGTACAGCAGCACCAGGAGCGGGAGCAGTAGCAGCCGCAGCGGGCACTGCGGGTGTGACATTTGACTTTGGCTGCTCGCTGCGGTCTTCCAGGTCTTGCTCCCGGGGTGGATTTCGGAAGTCGTAAGGGGCCGGTGAGCCGTCGGTAGGGACATCCAAGGCACTTGTAAGGGTCGAGAATGGGCGCACAAAGTCATCAGCGGTGCGGTGGGTGAGTGAACTTGTATTGCTAGATGAAGTGGGTTTGGTGGTGGAGAGTGCGGCCGAGTCGGGCTGGTCAGCGTCCCGGCTGTTCGGCGGGCGCACTTCGCGCGGAGACCGGGGGGTCCGGTTTGAGCCTCGCCGCGACGGTGTGCCGCGCGTGGGCGTAGACGGTGTGGCTTCAGGGGCAGACATTGTGCTCAGCGCACGTCGACCACTGCAACCTCGGCGAGTGCGCACACAAGGTTCCGAGTGGTTGCAGACTCAGAGGTCAAGTTGCGGCGTCAGCCGCACCGCCTGTCAACAATTTGGTTCGCCACCCCGATCAGTATCCGTCCGGATGCCTCTCTAACCTCTCAAGCCATCGACACTTGCCAGCGCGTCTATGCCATTTTTCTGCACCTCCCACCTGCGTGGCGTGCCTTCCTACCTCCGACTGAAAATTGCTTCCGCGCGTGCTAGATCGCTGACAGAAGCTTTCAGGCGGATCAAAAACCAAAAGCGGAGGAAAAACACGCAAAACATGTCAACTAGGATAGCAAGTACCATAAAAATACACTAGAGTGTAGTAAGTCATCAAGCAGGTTTGGACATCAATAAACAACGAGGGGACGACTAGCAAGCCGAATAGATCTTATCAAACGAGTGTGTTAGGAGCTCCTCACCTCCGCCGAAGCTGTTCCCGCAGCCCCGAGTTATCTCTCTGCAGCTCGTTAAGCTCGTCGAGCAGCGCAATCCGCTGCGTCTCCTGCACCATACGATAACGATCAAATTCGTCCTCTGCCTCCTTCAACTTCCTATTCAGCTCGTTGAATTGGGCGGGGTCGGCGCTGGACGAAACCTTGGCGCTTAGCGACTCGTTTGCCTCGCGCAAAGTCCTGCACATGTCCTGCATCTCGGCCGCCGTCTTCTCAGCCGCCTGCTGTGCTGCTATCGCCTGCCTGCACTTGTTCTCCACCTGCGAGAGTTCGTTTGTGCTGCAAAACACAAGTCAGTACACGACACAAGCGAGAGAGAATGCGAACGCACAGCTCCGTGGTGCGACCACTGAGCATCGTCGACCGGTCCTCGAGACCGCGCATTTGCTTCGCGTACGTCTCGAGGCCCATCGTGCTCTCCTGCGCAAGCTTTTGCGCTCGCTCTGCATTCGTCCTCAGGTGCTCGTGGCTCTTCGCAAACCGAATGAGTCTCTCGATCAACGCCCGGTCGTCCGACAGCAGCGCCTGCACCCGGTCAACGAACGCGTCTACCGTAAAGTCGCCCATGACACCCGGGCTCGGGAACGCGTTGCGCGGGTCGTACAGCGCCTTAAGCTGACGTACGTCCAGATCCGACAGCGACGTGCTGCCGAGGTCGCTCCCGCCGGGACTGACGGGCGACTTGGGCCGCATCGGCGACGCCGCCTTGAGCCCGGTCTTGCGCGCACGCGCCTCGGGCGACGGTAGCATCGGCCAGATTCCGCGCAGCGCGTTCAGCACGCGGTCCAGGTCCGCGTCGCCCGTGTTGAGCGGCGGCGACATGGACAGAATCGGCGGGCTCTTGGTCCGCGACTCGGACGCAAGCTCGCGCACCCTGCCCTCGAGTGTTTGGGCCTCCTTGCGTGCGAGCTCCCGTTCGCTCCGCGCAGCTTCGAGCTCGCGCTCCATCCGGCCGGTTTCCTCGGCCAGCCGCTCTTGCCCGTCCGTGGCATCCTGCATGCGCCGTCCCATGCCGTCGACATGTGCGGCAATAGCTGCGACAAGACTGGTCATGGAAGGTTCGCGACTGATGGGCGTAACAATGTTGTTGCTGCGAATGATGGACTGGATAGCATCGCGCGCGTCGGTAAACTCTTCCATCTGCTTCATATCTTCCTCACGCTGCGTTTCATGCTCTTCCTGCAAACGCGAGAGATCGTCCATCTTTTCTTCCTCGAGCTTGGCGCGTTCGTCGTCCCATTCGGCGCGCAGATCGTTCCACTTCACGCGCTCGGCATCCCACTTGGCCTGCAGGTCCTTCAGCTCTTGTTGCTGTTGTGAGCTGTCGTTGCCGTCCAAAAGTGCTCTGTCTAGCCGCGACTCGAGATCCTCGACGCGGCGGTTGGCGGTTTCCAGTTCTGCGCGAAGCTCCTGCTCGAGCTGATCCTGCTCCGAAGCAGCAAGGTCTAGCTCGCTCTCGAGCTTGACTTCCCTAGCCTTTGAAGCGTTGAGCTGCTGCTCAAGCTCCTGAACCGCGGAACTAGACCGTGCGTGCTGCAGCTCAAGCTCCTGAATGGTGGCACTCGATTCGGCTCGCTGGTGCTCAAGCTCCCTAACGGCAGCATCAGACCGCGTATCCTGCTGGCCGAGCATCACGGCATCAATATTGCCCGCGAAGAGGTGCGCGCCGTCAAACCTGTCGTGCGCTTGTGCGGCATCGCCCTGTTGTTTCGCCTCGAGTGACCGAAGGGACAGGGCCAGCACTGCCGTCCTGTGCTCGAGCAGCCGTCTCCTGACGTCGTTTGCGCGCTCCGATACCTTGAATAGCTCCCTCTGCGCAGCCTCAACCTTACGGTTGGCGGCATCAAGTTTGTCCGAGGTCGGCTTGGCTACTTGCGCGTGTGACAAGTTGAGATTCTGCAATGACATTGCGGCGTCGCGAATTTTAGTTTCGAGTGCGAGTTTCTTTGTCTGCGCTGCGACGCGCGACGAGAGCGCTTGTTGTTCCTGAATACAAGCAAAGCGTGAATACAATGTGCAGCCGAGCTACATTGCAAGAACGGGTGGCGTACCTTCTTGAGCTCTTCGACCTCGTCGAACGACAGCACCTGCATGTCGCGGCTGTCAATAGCGGCGTCGCTCGCCAACAAACTGATGACCATCTCGTCGCGGGTGTCTAGCGTGGAAAACAACCGTACGGGACTTGACGTTTGCGACCACGGCGGCGTGAGCCTCGGCCCAGTTGGGCCATTTGTCTTGAGAGGCGGTCGCTCCGGTGGGGCTGCTGCGCGTGAAGAGCTAGCAATCTTGAGGGGAGCCGTAGCCCGGCCATTCAACGGCATTGTCGTTGGCGGTGGAAGCGGGGGCTCGTCTTGCATCAGGTCATATGGTATAGGCGGTGGGGGTACGCGCGGCAGTATTTTAAGACCTGCGGGGGTCATATCAGGACTCCTAGGGCTCAGAGGGCTCATAGGCGAGTAAATAGAGCTTTGTATGTTGGGCGAAAACGAGCCGTCGCCGGGGGTCATAGGCGGCCAATTGGGCCGCTGGTTCGACGAATATAGCGGCATTGTAGTGTCTATGGGCGCTGGTACACCCTTGTCGACTGGGGCGGCGACGACGGCGCTGCCTTGTTCCCGCCGCCCAACAGTCTGCGTACGCCGTTCATGCGCGAGAGCGGAGAGAAAGGTGTGTGACACTTCCAAATGCGGCTGTGACTGATCGTCGTGCTCACGGCTTGGCACCCTGCCGCCAATTGTCAATTAAAATTATGCGAAAGGCAGGTGCAGACATACTAAAAGCATTGAATATATATACAAATACAAAATGCACGAGACCCGGCGGAGTGTTGTCTGAATGTCCTTTTTGGGCCTTACCACATCAAATTCCGACTAAAAACCTACATATATATCTCAAGGTCTGTTTACATATTCCCCATATGCATGCGTCAGTTATGCTTATTGCCATCGTCGACTGAGGCATTGCCTCGTGGGCGTGACGATTCGACGATACAAGCACATACACTTGTCACATTTCTCACTCAAAATCTGTAGTATTTTCTTCATTCTCTTGCGCAAAGTGGAGTTTTGAAACACGGCAAAGCTATCTCTGAGCTCCTCGGAGGAAAAGAAGATGCGGCTGGCCCTAAGCAAAGCGGAAAGTGGCTGACTGTTAATAGCAGACGTGTCACTGCTGGTTTGCAAAGTCGCAGAGCACATTGATGTATTTGCTAAACTTTCACAAAGGCACGTCCTAAAATTGAGACGTGTTCTCCAATTGCTCGTTCCTTTTCAGAGGCATTGGGAGTAAACTGGCATTTTTGTCAGTCGCCGGCAAAGGTAATTGGAACAACGTACAATCGTTCGAGTACGTGCATGTTGTACCACTTTCGCAGGTTGTGCAGCCAGTATAGCCCTTGGCAACTATCAGCCAACGCATTCATTTCAGCGGAGCATATACTTACTGAGCCACCGCACTGAGCCCAGTGTGCAGCGGTACATCCTCCATCACCTGAACTGGTGGTGGTAGTTGTGGTCGTGGTCGTGGTGTTCGTCGGCAGCGAGCCGCTCTTCGTCCAGTACACGACATAGTTGAAACCTTGTGCATCGTAGAACGGTCCGAGATTGACCGTTGCGCTGTTCGCAGTGGCCGTGAATGCCAGAGAACTGGTGCTCGTGCGCTTAATTGTCGACAATGTCAGAGTCGGTGCCGTGGTCAAGGTCGTGCTACCATAGTTGCCCGACAGAATAGTTGGACCAAAGGCAACAGCCACAAGATTGGCGTTGTCGTTCGCCGCAATGAGGCGGAGCGACATGGGCAGTTGTACAGTAACGACGTCGCCAGAAGTCCAAGTGCGCGACAGTACAGCGTACGAGCTGGGTGTCACGCCGATGCTTTGCGCCACACCATTCAGGCTGACCTTGGCGCCGCTTGTCCAGCCAGGAATACGGATGCGCATTGCCCAAGTGCCACTACCAGTGACCGTGAGCGTAGTGGTGTCGCTAACCGGATACGTAGTCGTCTGTGTGAGAGTGACCCCGAACTGGGACCACGTAACCTTCGCTGGGATGAACAGGTTGACGTAGATGGATGACGAGTCGTAGAAGAACACAGAGTCGGCGAATTTGGTATGAGTCTCGACCCCGGTACCCTGGCAGCACCTAAGAAGGTATTAGGATAATAAACAAGGGAAATATGTGCAAGTATCTTACCAGAATGAATCGTAATCAGTAGACCAGGTACCTCCGCCCCAGGCTACGAAGAACCGACATGTCGAGCACGTGAAAGAAGAATAGTAGGAGCGTTGGTTAGAATATGTAATCCAAAGAAGAAACTATATACCTGGGCCTTATAATGGTGAGATAACGGCGGAGATGGAACAACGAAATCGACATGTCGCACATGGGCAAGAAGAGTAGGAGAGAATATTTCGTCAACAGTTTCAACAAATGAGAGAGTGCATACCTAGTCCTCTTTTTCCCCCGGGGTTCAGGGAGGTAAAGTAACTGAATTTTATCCTTGAGTTAGCTATTGTTTAGCAATGCGGTGCGCTCACGTTACATGACCATGAGAGTCGCTAGGGTTCTGTTGACCAAGCATTTGGTTGAGAACTGCCCGCTCGTAGAAGTCGAAATACGCGGCATTGCTTGGACTCATGGTCCATAGCTCTCGGGTGAGCTTCAGCATGTTGTAAGTGTTGCAGCTCTCCGCAGTGTCCGTTGTCAGATACCCGGCAATGGCATTCGCGGCGCGGAAGTGTTCGGCTTGGCTGTTACCCCCGATAGCATATGTGTGTGAGTTGACAGCCATGTTCCATGCGTTTGTGGCAATCGTCTTGTACCGAGTGGTGCCCGTCGCCTACAAGATTCAGTCCCGTGGACGATCCAAGTAAGTGCATTCTCATGCGCACCTTGTACTCCCGAGCAGCACCAATCCATTTAGGTACCTGCGTGTTTGCGTGGAGACCGTTCAGCGAGTCGGTGTTGGCGGCCAGGGGATCAAAGACGGCAGCGTGGTCGAAACGGGCCGCAGCAGTGATCCATTTAGAGTCGCCAGTCATGTAGTAGATATCAGCAAGAATCTGGTTCATTCCGCCGAACTCGGTGTTCATAACCGACTGCATTTGACTCGTACTGAGTTTTGAGGTGCGAGTATCAACCCAGCCGCCGAGTGCGAGAGTCACGCTCTTGGCAGTGGAATCGCCCGTCCAGCGCCAGACATCCAAAAGTCCGGAGAGAGTCTTGTGCAGAGCATACCACGGAACATTCCCTGCCAATCCAGCATTCAGCGGTACTTTAAAGATGCGGGAAATGGCACACCATTGGAGAGAGTCCCGTTCTCAAGCGCATTAAACTCGCTCTCTGGGAAGCCGGACAGATATCCGGTCGCAAACCCAGCCGCGGCATTGTTGGCCTGACACTTAGAGAGTTCTGCGACGAAACTGGTCGCGCGGTCCCGGCAGGTTGTATCCTTTAGCGAGGCCCAACACTGAGACCAGGCGGTCAGCAGGTGACCTTGCCTGCCATATCGTTCAGCCAAGAATCCAGCGCTCGTTGAATATAACGTACATATGCCTATAACAAAGTAAGCATGTCATTTTGTGAGCACGGAGGCAATCTCACGAGCGGAAAGGAAAGTCTGGAGCGTCCCATCCCCCATTCGCCGTTGCGCCGTTCGTGGATAGTTTATGGTTGTTGCGGAAAACGTACAGCATGCGGTTGACATCGACGAACTTCAGGTACGTGAGAGTCCGCGCCTGATTGTCCATGAAGCGGCTGCTGGTGAGGGTGACTGCGGTCAAATCGAATGGCCATGCAGATACACCAGTTTCGTTCTTCACGGGAGCCGACTGCCCTGCGACCAAGCTCGATAGAGCAAGCACTGCGACGGTGATTTGATTCAGAGGTGCCCAAGAAAGCATTTTGGCCTAGGTGCACGGTCGACGGGATCGACGACAAAGGCAAATGTCTATCTGGTCTGCAGCTTAAGTATAGCGGCTCGGAGTTTGGCTTGCCACATCAGCGAGGTTCAGCTGACGGAGAATCTAGCAGCGATAATTGACCGAAAATCTTCCCGCGTTAGACTTACTGAAGCGCTGCACTTAAAGTTGCTTCTCCCGCTTCCCCGTGTCGGCCTTGGACACGTGAAGACAGATCTTCGCTCACGTGGCGTGAAGATGGCCCGGCTATCTACAGAGCATATCTAATCCATAGATGAATCTTGGAGCTGTTACGAGAAAAGGCTTTGGCCAAAAAGACTGGAAGCTCCAACTGGAACAGAACTGCATGATAGCTGCATCACCTGCGCATTGCCATGAATAGTTAAGGATAAAAGGTCTACTTTTGTAGCCGTGAGGTAAGTGCATCTGCCGAGTGTGTAATATAGGATCTCGCGGCTTCCCGGACGGTGCCTAATATATAGCTAATGAACGACAGTTCAAGATAATAACGTGTCAGACTATCTCACAGCATACCTAGACGATACAGTGCATTCCCTGCATCAGCCGAACTTTTGGAGATCATGAGCTCCGTCACGTTCAACACAACTCCATGGTGCCAAGACACTCGTACAACGCACAATTTCATCATAAACTTCGTAACTTGCCAGTTCTTTGGCTTGATAATGAAAAGCAAGTAGTTCCTCAGCACCTCGGTTTGGTTAATTAAGCAAGTTCAAATCCTCAACTATTACTCGTTCTAAACTCTTCCATGCGACACCTGTACTAAATTTGCATACACCGTGCTTCCGAAAAGCACATGCTGGTTTTGAGAATAACAAAGCGATCTAAAATGCAAAGACCAAAGGTTGCACCTGGACTCAGCCCACGCCAGGCGTGAGATTTGAACAGAGTTCGGCGCTCTGGACACCGTGTATTGTATACGCACTCAACGAGCTCAAAAGTCAAAGCTAGTGAACCCAGTCAACAGGAACAGCTGAAAAAACTTCTTCTTCTCGATACTCGAACACCAGTTCCACGCGCTTGTCAAACGCCCGTCGATGCAAGACCCAGCATCGAAAAAGTTGTCTGCGCCGCTCCCATCGAAGCCGTGGCGGAAGAAGTCGCCCAGAATCGCGATGTACGCACCGTCGAGCGAGCCAAATTCTGCGGTGATGTACTGCTTCAGAGCCGGTTTCTCCATGAGTTGTGGTAATTGCGAGAGCGTGTTGCAGATGGGCAGCAGAATGCGGTAGATTTGTGAGTACTTGTCGATGAACATAAGCGCGTTCGGCACGTTGTGGTCGCCCATGTGCTTGATGATGCGTCAACTATAAATCTCAGATGAATGTAACAAGCAAGACCTACGATTACAGAGCTGCCCACCCAGCTGCCAATCCGCCTTTGTGCTCGGTTCAGAATGGCGTGCATAGCACGAGATGTTTTGGGTGCAGGCTGGACGCGGTTGAGGCCTTGGCCGGTGTCGCGCAGCCTGTAAATTGTGTGGTTGGAGGTGAGATCCTGTTCTGCCAGGCTCCAGAGGTAGAAGAAGTCGTTCAGAATCTCGCGCCACAACGTCAAGCTCTGAAGCACGTATGCATACTGCGTCGAATGGTCATGGCTGAGCCGCGCGCCGCTCTTTCCGCTCCGGATCGCCAACGACCGCCCATCAGCAGGTTTCGACGAGGTGAAGTACTGCTTCAGATACATAATCATCTTCTCGCACGGGTCGCGGTTTACGCGCAAGAACGCGTGGTTGTCGCCGATGCTATAGATGCATTGTCGAGCCTGTTCAGCGGTGAGGCCCTTTTCCCCAGGCGCGCCTGGAGCGCGTGCATACTCGGTCGCGAGCTGCTCTATTGCGCGCTCTTTTGACTTGATCGATTTGTCGATGCCTCGCCGCGATATCCCAGGTTCGGATGTGATCTCCTTCGTGGCTGCCGTTATCCGTGGGTCTCGCAGCATGTCGAGTGCACCGGCGGCTTCTAATACTGTGTAGACGGTCTTGAGCGGAGACACGCAGACGAAACCCAGAGTGTCCGAAATTTCCGGTATTTGCGCGTCCATTAGGCAGTACATGAGTTTGCCTGTCAAAAGACACGGCCTATGGTCAGTGCATACAGCATAAGCAATATACAACGGCAATACCGTAAGTTTCCCGCATCTTGTCGGGGTTCATGATCTTGTGCCGCCGACTGTACGTAGCGCAACAGATAATGAATGTCAGCAGACGACCCTCGAGCTGCGAGGCGTGACAGCCACGCACCCAAGCTCAAATATAGACTGAAAGAACTCGCTGTTGGAGGCAAAGTCGCGGTCCGCAAAAAGTTCCTGTCCCTGCTTGTAGTCGGCGGCGAGGACGAGACCAGAGAGAAGTGTGCAAAGCTCCTTGATTTGATACACAATGCGCTTTGCCTTTGACACATTGTAACCTAAGACGTCAATCTTGTCGGTGTATTCGCTTAAAGACACGCGTCAGCCTGCTGTTCAAGAGGCACGCGACACTTCACGTTGTTCATTCGTGACTGAACTTGCCTGACGGTCAAGGCGGCCTCCAGTAGGCGCAGGTACTTGCGTTCCGTGAGAGTGAGGCGCAGCGGAATGCATTTTGCCCGCTCGATGAACCACTCGCCAACAGGCGCGTTATCGTCAGGCTGTGGCCCGAGAACCACGGCTTCCCGCTGCACGGGTGGTTCGGGTTCGGCAGTCTGGCCGTCTTCGGATACATCCATCTGTACAACGAGGAGCCAGTCAGCCATAGCAATGCTGATTGAGGATCTATAAACCTGGCTCGATGATGCAGTCACACCATTCTGAGTTGCAGCCTGCTGGCGGAGGAGGAGCTCAGCGCCTTTGACAGGGGTTGTCGTGTGCGTCTTGCGCGAGCCCTTGCGATGCTGGCTCTGGAAACACACGTCGCAGAACAGATCACTGCACTGCTCACATCGCAGTTGGGCAGATTGGTCTGCCAAGAGTTTAGATATAGCACAATCGACTGTGACTGTCGCAACCAACCTTCGCACTCGACGCACGCCAAAGGGTTTACCTCTCGCGCAACTTCCTCCTCGTCAGCTTCAGGCTTGTCCTCTGTAGTCGCGTCGGGTGCGAGCTCGTCTGCGTGCGAGTCGAGGATTTTTGAGAGCGATGCCTTGAGGCCGTTCTTCAGCCCAGACATTGCGAGAGTTCAACGAGCACAAAGCGGCGCTAAATTTCGTTTCAATCACCGGCCGGACATCATCCCACTCCGGCAATCCCACTGCTTCCACTCTCCCACGCTGTCACTTCGGAAATTGCAGTACAAACAAGCAAAACACTCAAGAACGGTAATAATGCACACGAGGTGCCGCAACTCCCATTGTCTGGAGCAAAGCTATACCCCAAGCGAGGGTCGAACTCGCGATTTTCAGCTATTCGGCAAATAGAAGGCTGACGCCTTAACCACTTGGCCATTGGGGCTATCATAAGCAGGAAAACCCGTGTCACCTAGAATTTGATTGTACTTCAGAGTTTCGATTTTGCAAAATTCACGGCAGACCGGGGTCGAGTATTCTACTGCATACCGGATGAGTGCCATATGAAGTGCATCCCGCTCTCAGACTTCGGCCGTTTTGTCAGATAGCCGAATTGTTGATGTGGGAATCGCTGCGACGCGCCCCGTCGACAGTTCGCTGCCGGTGGACATATGTTCGCAGTTATCCAAATATTCGTGAACTACAGGTCAGGTCAGCATCTCAAATGACTCGTCTATAGACCGGGAGCATCAGTACGTGTGCATGTGATGCGTGTTAACCCGACCCTAATGTGATTTGATTTGTGGTAGAATTCGATGATTACGGTGCTGCTGCTGCCGCCCAGGTCATGTATCATAGCTTGCAGCCCCGCGAGGAAATTTTTGTCGAAACCTTGAAACTATAACATTCGCGCACTCAGAAGACTTCATTTAAAACATTGAATGACCAAATGCGTGGCTCCAGGTCATTTGTCGCTCATGCAACAGGAGAGTGTTCAGTTTGAGCCCCCCGCAGGTCGACTGTGACAAAGGAATTGTATGTGCTGCGCATGTCAATATTAGCACATGAAGCGTTCGGTAATATAACTGATAAGCTAGATGTGGAGACAAGCAACAAGACAGAACCTTCACCAACAGACCGTAGCACAACATGCACGGTTTCCTATCTGCGTTGAGCAGCCATTCGCTTTTTGAATCGTTCCATGGCCTGCGAATTCGTGAACATTGAATGACAATACGATCTGACCAAGACGCACGATATCATCCGTTGCAACCTGGGTGCGCTGGTCACGCGAATTCTTGTTGTGCTGACGCTTGGCCGGGTCGGGCTTTTGGCCCAATTCGACGGCGATGGCACTTTGCAATCGCTCGTCATCGGTCTTGAGCTTATTGCGGTCTTGGCCACGGTAGACTGAGTACAGCGTTAGCAAGATGGCCAGGTGTGGAAGATATTACTCACATCTACTTGCGACGAGGTCGTCGCGGTCGACCCATTGTCGGTCGCGCTTCGCGTCTGCGGCGTCGCGTTTGGCCTTCTCGGTCTCCTCAATGTTCTTCAGCCGTGTGCTGAGGGAGTATTAGTGGATCGATTATAGTTCGTCACTTAGGTACGCACTCCATGCCGAGGTCAACTTCAGGGATGGCGGTGAGCATTGCGAGACTGTTCGTGACGCTGCCCTCCTCATTTGCCTTTTTCTTCTTCTTGGCAGCTTCCTCCTGAGCTTTGCGTTCCTTCTCAGCGCGAGCAGCAGAAACCGCCGCCGCAGCTGCCGCTTCCTGAGCTTTGATCGACACTGTTGAAGTCGGGAATATGGGCTCGACCCGGTAGAGCTCGGCTTCAGGATCCCAAGGTTCGTCCTTTGCGTCCGCAGACTCGTCTTCGTCGCCTGGACGCGCGCCGTGCCGTTCGCGCATGCTGTCCTCGATGTACCGCATCATGTGCTTATCCACGTCGAGCGCGTTGGTCTGTTGTGTGAAGTTATTGGCGCGCACCGCACGGCGCGCCTTGACCTCATCGCCCTCCAGCTCACTCGCCTCATCAGCATACACTAAAGCAGTCCGGAACATAAGCTGGACTTACTCGTCCGCACCGCCTTCGCGTGTGACCTCGCGCAAGCCGGCGTGTGAGACGGTGCCTAGCGTGTCTGGGTCTATCTTGCGTCGCTTGCGCTGGTCTCCGACAGCAAGCTTGCTGGAGTCAATACCACCCCGCGCGCGCTTCATTCGCCGCAGCTCGAGGAGGTCTGCAATGCTGCGCGTTCCAAGGTCGGTCAGAGTATGGCTCAGCCACCCTGCTAAATGAACATACTCGATGGCTTCTTCAGCTGCCTCCTCGCTGGCTGCAGCATCAGGGGTGGGGTCCACGGGTTGCTCGCCCTCGACCTCGCGCTCTCGTGTGGTCGTAGGGCGTGTTCGTTTCTTGAACATGTTGGCAAGAGCGCAAGTTGCGTTTTGCTTCCGGATTCTCGCTCACCACTCTCTCCTACAATGAACTGGATTGGCTCATACACCTAGGATGTCCGTGCTCTTTGCTTGCACGAGGCTGCACTCGCAACATGGATACTGCTTAGGAAGACCCTGAAGTCGGCAGTTTGGCTCTCGCGGGGCTGGAATTTCACAGCGGGTATCGTGTCAGTCTGGCCTTGTCTTTTGACCATCACCAGTCATGTCCTCCGACAATGCCACCACAATAAATCGCGTGGCTTCCGCAACGGACTCGTCTTCTGCGCGTCTCTTTGCTGCGCAAGCCCTCGTGGACGAGCACCGGCTCGCGAACCGAAAGGGTCAGTACTGTACATAATGTTCCAACATGGACTCATAATTCTCTTTCTGCAATAAACAGCCTACCTGCACCCGTATACTATCGCTGGATGGGTCGTACTAGCCGCTTTCTTAATCTACAGCCTCGAGTGGTACCCCAAGGACGATTATCCCGGGTGGTACGCGCTACTCGCATACATGCGCGTCCTACGCGGACCTCTCGTTGCTGCTGTGCCCATCGTCATGCGGATCAATCGCATCCATAGGGAGCAGTTTGAGGAGCGGGCAGAGCGGCGTGTCAAGGCGCGCGACATGGTCGACCCGGCCGCATTCTCTAGGTCTGCGAAACACGGCGCCGGTGTGTGGGTCATGCAGACGAGCAAGGGCAAGACGCTCGGAGTTGTTGCGGTCGACATCGACCCTGACCGTGTAGACCCTGGCGCGACAGCCACTTCAACAGCCATACAAAAAACCACGAAGCAGGCAACGCAGCCTGAGACAGCCATCATCACCTCGCTCCATGTAGATCTCAATGCTCGTAGGTCGTCCCCGAACGCTGTGGATGAACTGCTTCGGTTCGCACTCGTGCAACTAGCAAAGAAAGCCCCGCTCAGTGTAAACAACGTTCGGATGCTGGTTGCTCCTACTCTGTCGACATACGTGGAGAATGCGCTACAGCGTGCAGGTTTCCAACCAGTGAAGCCCGAAGGTCAGCCTCCTCTGGAACCATTGGGTGTGTACAGCTGGCCACAGGAATGGTACGAACTCCGTCGCGAGCAGTGGCCGATAGCGAAGGAGTAGTAGGACGCGTAGCGTGGGCAACGCTTGGGTCTCTGGCATTTGTCATATACTCATTCAGATTCGTGCTACTCGGCTGGGCAATGTATGTTCTTGACCACATGCTAAACAAACATGAGAGCAACAGCAATGCACTGACAGAGCATACTCAAGCAATCGACGTACGAGATAAGCAATTCACGATCGAGTACAACGCGGTTGCCGCGCAAAATGGCAAAGCGTACATAGAACTAGGGTCATGATGTGGTGCTGACGCAAAGATGTGGCCAACGTGTGCAGTAAAAATAATCGAAAAGCATGTTGACAGTAGGCCTGAGAGTGGGAGGGTTTGAGTCGTAACTCAAGCCTTGTTATGGCTCTTGATGAACGCCAGAGCCTTGGTAGGGCTAAGAAAAACGCCGCGTCAGCGATGGACATTTGGCACCAAGCCGTGCAAACGCACCTGTCCTCTGGCTTGACTGGAATCTTCTTGTCAACCAGCTTCCCGCCCTTCTCAAAAATGAAGTGAGAACGCTTGGTTGACTTGCCGCTAAGTGCGCCTAGTGCCTTGACGAGTTCCCTGCTCGGATCAGAGAGGAAGGAAAACTGAAGATTTTTCTGAGAGAGTAGACAAGTCGGCAATCAACACGGTGACCTGACAAACCTTCAACTATGTGCCAACCGGACGAACCTTAGTCTGCCACTTAGTCGTTGCGGCCCCACTGTCTCCGCTAAGGCCATAGACAGTGTATCCATTGGCGGGAAACTCGTCGTAGACGTCACGGAAGCCACAAGCCTGGTGAGAGTGGGGATGAGCGGTGTCTCAACATGGGAGCAATAATCTAGCATACCTGTTTGGTGCAGCCAGCTGAAAGTTGAACCAATGGAACCCGCGCCTGTCAGCCAAACGCTACCTAGCACCCTAGCAAGCCAATACGCACGTGTATCTGCCTTTGGGAACAGGAACAGGACGACGCCAGTCTCTTTAGCGAGATCCTTGACTGAGACATCCTCGCCCTTTTCGTTCTTAAGCGCGATATCTGGCAGGATGTCGCCAATTTCGAGCGGCTTGAAGTCGTCCGTTGGGTCTTCTTCTGCAGGCTTCTTTTCCGACTTGGCCTGGGAGGTAGAAACAGGCCGGTCATTGCCTGATACCATGGCATGGACAAAGCGTGCATAGACATACCTTCTTCGCAGCAGGCTCCTCGCTCTTCGCCTCCTCGTCATCAGCATCGACAGCGCGTTTTCTACTCTTCTTTGCAGGTGCCTTTTCCACGGCGTTGTCGGCCTTCTCCTTCTGGGCCCGCGGTTTCGCAGGCGCTTTCTTTTTCGGTGCGGCTGCGACTGGTTTCGCCGCCTCGATGGCCTTGATCCTTGTGGACCGGCGGGACTCGCCCTCGGTTTCGGTAGCAGTGGCTTTGGCGAGGCGGGGCATAGCTGAGAGGCGGAGGATGGGCAAGCGAATTCGATTGGTCGGAGGCGAAGGACGTGAAGGGCGGCGCTTGAAATTGTGAACATCGGTTAGCCTCCGTTCGTTTCCTTCAACCGGCTGTCTTGTGTGACCACTTTGCTGTGCTCGACAACATCTTTTATCGAACCGAATTTAGTAGTAACTGATGCCTCAGGGTTGGCTGTGACATTCTACCATTCTCGTGCCTCCCGATTTGTGACAAGGGTTCGCGCCTCAACTCGCAACACAAGGTTGACCTATTGCCGGCTGCTTCCGATCTGTATAATGGTTGGCACTCCCGCTCAGACGGATTATGCATTGTGCGCTTTTGTCCTAGTCCCCATGTGCTTGTTGAGGCTGTATTGCGCATCAGCTTTGGCCGTAAAACGCATTGGCGGCAAGTCTTTATCTCTCCCTGATTTGATATAAATAAGAAGCTCGATCGGTGTTCCAACCATCTCGAGCTTCTGAACAGCGTGAGTTGCTTGCTTTGATCCCATTTTCACAAGATCGCAAACTCCAGAGCACAAGAACATATTACCGTTTATCCAGCCGTCGACTCATTGTATGCCTGCCCTGCCACTGTACGTTTTCCAACATTGTCGACTTGCGGCCAGCTGCTGGAGAATACCCGTTCATGGCCGACACAGCAAGCACCACTGAGTGGAGACAAAGTTGGCTGCCCTACGAC
The DNA here is from genome assembly GCA_020744175.1 of Auriculariales sp. MPI-PUGE-AT-0066. Taxonomy (NCBI): domain Eukaryota; kingdom Fungi; phylum Basidiomycota; class Agaricomycetes; order Auriculariales; species Auriculariales sp. MPI-PUGE-AT-0066. Next base: position 187,810 of record JAGTJP010000014.1, read on the forward strand.
CCACAAACGATCTTAAGTTAGCGTTCACGCAATATGCGGGAGCTGTGAGGCTTCTTCATTCTCTATGATCATTCCGCAGCTCGCCAGCTGCGCCGGAAACTTTCCAAAAGAAAGACCGGGCAGACAATTGCCGTCCCCCCGGTCAAACTTCCAAAATAGGTGTACTACACAGCGAACGAGCATCAACGCGGGGCCGGGCGGCCTCGAAGCAGTGCACGTCGATTCGCCCTCAAATCACAGAAGGCCATCGCCTCTTTGACTTGTACCTTTTCTCCCTCTTTCTTCTTTTCGTCTATCTTAATGGTCGCAAAGGGTGCGATTATCCTTGCGCTTGGGACACTGGCCAGCTCGGCCAGCGCTCAACAACCTGGCACATTCAATATTGTCGGCAAGACTTTGGGTATGGCACCTGATCGTTTCTAGACTCATGTTCTGACCCGCTCCTTCAGTATCCGCAATGATGGTACCACCATAATTCCACTCATTTAATTTGAGGCTGACGGAAGCGCAGATGTTCTTAGGAAACGAGGAGAATGTGTATATTCTGGGTGCGCAGCAGCTTCCCTGTCGTTCCAGTCATCGGTCCCACGCTGACATGTGTCTCCTTTGCTGCAGACAAGGCCGAAGGAAACGCCGTGCAGATTAAAGGGCATCCTGCTTGGGGATCTGTTTGGTAAGTTACTTCATGTGCAATGTCCGCCCGTGCTCTGACAATCGTTGTACATACTTCAGGAATATCAAGACGAACAAAGCGACGGCTGTCGATGTCGTTTCAAATTCCTTCTGCGCATCTGGTTACTTCTTGCCAGATGGAAGCTGGATTGCGCTCGGTGGTAACGGACCCATTGCGCCTGGTCCTGTCGACGTCCAAGGCGAAGGGAACATCGACCCAACGTATCAAGATCACGATGGTAGGAAAGCAATCCGTTTGATTAAGCCGTGTAAGGGCGATGCATCTACGTTCTCAGACGAATGCCAATGGTTCGACGACGCCGCGACTTTGCACATGCAATCGAGACGCTGGTACTCTACAGCTGAAGCCCTCGGTACCGGTGAGATTCTGATATTCGGCGGCATGCAAAACGGCGAGTTCATTTATATCCACTTCTTTGTTGACTCTGAGACCTCACGTAGGCGGGTATATCAACCGGCTGAGCCCCAACTCGAAGGATCCACAGACTCAGAATAATCTTGCGTCGAACACCTTTGAGTTCTATCCTACACGGCTCAACTTTGAACCTCCATATAGCCAGTTCCTCATCAACGCGGGAGGGCTCAATACCTACGCCCACGCGTTCCTGATGGCCTCAGGCAAAGTCCTCCTCCAGGCGAACGTATCCACAATGCTCTTCAACACGGACACTTTTGAGGAGCAGTCGCTTCCGAACATGCCTAAAGATATCGTTCGCGTGTATCCCGCGTCCGGTGGCGTAGCCATGCTGCCTCTCACTCCAGCGAACAAGTACACCCCAACCCTTCTCTTCTGTGGTGGTACCAACTCGCTCGACGATCACGCTTGGGGCGGCTACGGTGGACCTAACGCAAACACGTGGGAGCATGCGGCATCTGCGGACTGGTGCGCCGCATGACCATACTTATCCGAGGCTTGTGCTAATGCAATATCTTAGCCAACGCTTAACTCCTGAGCCGCTGGGTGGAGAAACTGCCGCATACGAACAGGACGATGATATGCTTGAGGGCCGCACCATGGGCCAATTTACAATCCTCCCCGACGGCACAATGCTCATGATCAACGGCGCAAAGATGGGCACGGCCGGGTACACCGAGCATACTGAGGAGATCGCCATCACAAAAGATCTGCCCTACGGTATGAGCCTGGCGTCCGACGAGGTGCTCACACCCGCCATCTACTACCCGGATCGTCCTCGCGGCCAGAGGTGGGATCGCACAGGTCTCGCAGCATCCACGATCCCCCGCATGTACCACTCGACTTCTCTCGTGCTTCGTAAGTTGTCGACACCTCGTATCCGGCATGAGGCTGATGGTTTCATAGCGGACGCGTCGGTGATGGTCGCAGGCAGCAATCCGCAAGGGGATGTCAATCACACAATTGCCTACACGCTCAAGTACGACGCTGAGTACCGCGCGGAAATCTGGTATCCGCCGTACTGGGGCAAGCAGCGACCGGAACCGACCGACATCCCGACCTCGGCACTGACCTACGGTGGCAATTACTTCAACATCACACTTCCTGCGGGCAAGTATGCGGGTGCATCCAACACAGCCGCGAGCAAGACGAAGGTTGTACTCCTGCGCTCGGGGTTTAACACTCATGCAATGAGCATGGGCCAACGCTTGCTCCAGCTCGACAATACGTACACCGTCGCGGAAGACGGCACAATCACTCTCCACGTCTCTCAGCTGCCGAACAATCCCAACCTATTTACACCCGGTCCAGCACTATTCTTTGTTGTTGTCGATGGTGTACCAAGTATGGGCAAAATGGTCAGCATTGGCAGCGGCAAGATCGAGAAGCAGCCTACTGCGACTCTTGCGACGCTTCCTCCTATTACAACAAGCACTGCTAAGGGTGCAGACGACAAGGACAGCGATGGGAATTCAAATGCGCCCGCAGGTGGCAAGAAGGATGATGCCAGCCCTTCAATGCCAAGGAAGACCATAATCATCATTGCCGCGGCCGGTGGCGCAGGACTGATTGCGCTTGCCTCACTTCTCTGGTTCTGCTGCCGCCGCAAGAGCAGTGACAAGGCGTACAACTCGTTCGAACATGTAGCACCGGCGCAGCACTCGCAAGCGGCGTTCGCTGCTCCTGCTTTGATGAGCCGTGGAGATGAAGCGTACGGTAGTTTGGGCTCGGCACCGCCAACGCCACAGCGGTCGAGATATCTCCCACCGGCTGGACCACTAGCGGGCGGGCCGCCATATGGCTCGCAGCACCCATCCGCGGCCAGTCTGTCTCGGATGCAGCATCAGCAACAACCATATTACGACCCATACGCTGCCGCTCAAGTGTCGCAAGGCCGTTACGCAGCTCCACAGTCCGCAATGTCCCCCAGTGATGCGTATGGCGGGATCGAGAAGCCCAACCCAGAACAGAATTCGCACCAATACTCCAATCAACAGCGCAGGTAGCCTGACTATATTCACACACTTCCTTTAAACTGGATGTATCAACCATCACACTCTCTCAAGCTTTTGCATATCGTGCGCACACATCTCTGCGTTCTCACTTTCATGGACTCGTTGCACACGACATTTACGGACGTTTGTCACTGTAGACCACGGACTACCCCACCTTCTGCCTTACTTTGTTCTTATGCTCGTGCTGTGCTGGCGATGACTATCTAATTATCTGGTTTTCCCAATAAGATCAGAGTGAAACAAGTCAGGGCGTCGAATCAGCACCTCAAGTGTCAATAAATATTGTCGGCAATATACAGGTACATTTTCTCTACATGCGAGAGACAGAGGATGTGCACAGGGGAATCAATTGGATATGAGCGTGTGGATGTGTTGTGTGATGGCATGCGTGTGAGGGTCGTACAGACGTGTAAGAGAACGGGGATAACTTGAGGCCCAGATGGGTGAGATGCAAGCGGTATGAATGGAAGGGTAATGCAAAGAAGTGACAGTCGATGTGGAATGAATGGATAATTAGGTTTTCCAATGGGATGAAGAGTGAGGCAGCGACAGCAAGAGACAAGGAACCCGAGAGAGCAAGACAGGGGTAGTTCATGCACTCGGCAACGAGCGAAGCGAAACAGGGAGAGCAAACAGGTTATACCGCGCCATATGCGCGCAGCTCCTCGGGCGTTGCTGGTCTCCTTGGATCTTCTATGATCACGACGCTCACTTGACTCCTCTTTTGATCCTCGTCCGTCATCGGCACACCCAGATGCCCACCCTTCGTTGTATGGGGTAGATGAGTACGGCTACCGGCGTTGTGGAGCCCTATGACACTGGGCTGCCTACTGCTGGGTCGGCTGCCATGGACTTTCGTGTTACCCCACTTGAGCACACTCGGTCGTCGGGACGCTGAGTCTGACAGATCGTCCATCGCAACCTCAAACGTCGTGGTCTGGTTATTCGTGAAATGCGTGATTCCGCTTTGGGCGGCCCCATTTGACGAGTTGACGGAGAGCGGATGGAATGAGGATCCAGAATCTTTCTTCGTCGCACGCAGATTGATGACAAGCCGGCATGCCTGGGTATCACAGAGAAGTTAGAGCTCAATATGAGGCATCATGTTACCCCACGAACCAGGACATTCGGGAGCAACAGACTCATCGGAACGTTGACAGTAGCCATCAAGATGTTTGGCCTACAGATGATCGAATTTATGGTTAACGAGACTTGATCGATAAGATCTAGTACAGCGACGCACTGGTAGTTGAAGTACGCGTTGATGATATTGATGGCGCTGATGGCGAGGAAGTAAATAGCACCTTCCCGGATGAACATCTTGGTGAAATCGGTCATACTGCTGAAGCTCGTGTGCATCTTCGTGATTGTGAACTGTTGGAAAGCCCGATTGTGACACAACCAGGTACGAAGTGAACAAAAGGCGAGCGGGAGAAGGCAGACCGTCGACAAAGATGGCAAAGTAAATTCAGACATCTTCAATGGGATATTCATGCAAAGTAATAATAGGAGCGTACCGTAATGAAAGTTCCTGTAACAACGCAGTCGAAGAGGAGAGCGGAGAGCTGTTCAATTGAGCAGAACGTGGTGAGCACGAAGCCCGGTGCCTTGAAGAATCACTCACAAAGTACCCCTGTGAGCAATGTCTTTTCAGTGCTGGCTCGCGGAAGGATGTATGCGCGCAAACTCACGCTCAAGTACTTTAATGGCCCGTTGTCCACGGGATAGCACCCGATCGGCAGTCTAGATAAGCGTAAATGGTCAGACATACCGCTGAGACTTGAGGAGCAAACACCAGCTTACGGGATCACTGAATACCAGAAACCCAAAGGTGGTGTGCGCATGTTGGAAAATTGCGAACAATCACAGTGACGGATGAGCCATGTACCCGAGGATCGCGAAACAAAGCATCAAGCACATGGAGAACACCATTTACCAGCGTTAAGTCGATAGCCAGCGAATGTTCGGAATGCAAGAGGCGTTGCGTAGACACGACGTGGCGTGTTGCGAGGAGACAAGCGCGCGTCGCATGCGACCGATGGCGGTGTTAGGAACAAACAGCAACACGAATTGCGGATTAGGAGGATGCGCGACGTTTGCGGAATATCCGGCGGCGCATCGAAAGTCGAAAGCACAATCATGGAAGGCAGAGTCGGGGTTAACGAGCGGCACATAGAGCGGAGACAGGAGTTTGGTACGCACAGGAACTTTTGGCGCCAGCCACGTACGCTTGGAATGTTGCGACCGCTGCAAGACATGCACATAAGAACCAGACCACAGAGATCTTGCCACCGGTGAAAGCATAGATGCGCAGGATTAAGATGCTCGCTGCCCCTGCCAGCTGCTCGGTGTAATACGGTTGGTCAGGTTGTGAAAGTTGGAGCAGTGAGGTCGCCGCGAGTTTGGTGATGCGTGCGCAGCCGCCGGTTTGAATTTGTGGAGTGGCGCGCGAGCGTGTGAGAGGAGCGAAGAGGGTATAGCGCGGTGCGTATTTGTGTCCGCAGTAAGCGCAAAGCGCAGGAGTGAGGGAGTCGGGAAGGGTAAGGTACGATCAAGCTCAGGTCAACATCCAGGTACTCCGCCGACAAGACTTTGAAACACGCACGTTCAAAATGATAAGGAACATAGGAACGCTGAATATGTGCGAACAGAGCTCCGGATTGTGGTCGTTCATTTGAATCCACATCGTGATTGGGTATGTGAGCAGCGGGTAGTATCGGCAGAAGAGATACGCCAGTTTGCCACGCCAAGAACCGCCCTGCGTCAGCTGGCTCGCGCGGTACCCATTCGGACGTACACAATGGGTGAGATGTGGATGGAGAGTTCCCGTGAGCGGGTCGAAGTGGCGGAGGCGTGTGTTGTTACGGGGCGAGAGCAGGGTCGAAAGGAACGGATAAGGTGCACAAACGAAGGTACAATGTATCAGCGTTTTGCACAAACCAGGCTGCCCAGAATGTCGATTACACACCAGGTCGATCTCATCTTCAAAGCTGGTAAGCGGGGAAAGTCGTTAGATTGCGTTGATGAAGGTCGGCCGAGACAAAGGCGACTCACCATAGCAGCCAGTCCCAGACGAAAATGGAGTCTAGGAGTATGCGTCAGCACTGATGCATGCGTTTTGCGCAGGTGCGCGGGAAGATCGGATGATGCATACATGCGGCTATATGAAACAATGCGATGCATCAGTGCTACACGGCTCGTGTGTGCGCAGGACGACAGTGAACACACCAACATGTGAATATCGCGTTCTGCAGAGGTCGAGCGACGATTGAGTACGGCAATGAGACGAAAACGGAACATGCGTACACATGGCTGAAGTGCACGGCTTCGACGAGGAGAGCTTGTTGTGCCGCCGGAGGGAGCGTCGACGGGTCCAGCATGAAGAACGAGTGCAGTCGAGGGAGAGACATCCGGAGGAGTGGGTCGTGCACCAGGCGTGCGATCCGGAGAAGAGAAAAGCGGAACGGCGGGCCCGTCAAAGCCCACTTAAAAGGGAGCGGTGGGGAAGAGGAGAGTAAGCAAAGGATGGGAAGAACTGCGTGCTGTGGTTAAGCATCTGGTGCATCTGGAGTAGAGATTGACCCTATGGTCGTGATCTCGATCGAAGCATGCTTCTGGATGCGCAGAATCTCGTCCGCCGAAAAGGGAACGGAACAGCGGTCTCCAGGACCACAGCTACTTCGGACGCATCCGCAAGGAAGTCATCGTCGGCCACCCTTCGCTCGGTCGAAGCTAACCAGATGCGTTTTCTCTCGCCCCTCGACGGCGGAGCTTTCGCAATCGAATATCACAGAGAAGTGTTTCGGCTTTCTCAAATTCACCTGACTGTGAGAGACGCATGGGCAAAGGGACTGCTTGACGCATGTGCGCACTTCCTCATTTCGCAAGGATGCGGAGCGACAACGTGCAAAGGACTCGCGGTCGTCCATACTCCGGCGGCGATGACGCGAGATCAAGAAGATAGCGTGTTTTCTATATCTTTGGATCCCGGGGCCGCACCTCTCTCCTAGCTGTTCAGGCATCATGCGCTCGTAGTCAGCGGGCTTGTAGGAGCGCAATCTCCGCCTGCTGTGCGTGGCGAACAAACGATGGCTGCTGCGCCTGCATCACTGGTTCCCGGCTCCCGATTTGGAGGTGATGCCGCTCTACAGAATCGCGGGGATCAGCACCGGTTTTGGCGCCCCAACGAATATCAGCAGAAATGTTTCAGAACCCCAAGCTTCGACATCTTGTGATGCCATCGCGTTCTTATGGAAGAGCGAAGACCTCGATGGCCGGATAAGTCTTGGCTTGGTTCTTGTGATATCTTGCGGTGAGCATGCTGGGAAAGACAAGCAGTGGGGAAGTCGAAACAGCGTTTGCTGTTGATTGAGCACGTCGGATACACCGCAGGTTTGGTTACACCAGAGTTGAACCGGAACGGTCAGTCATGCATAGCCAAGATCAGAAGAAGAGAGGCTTATTAATTATCAGATTTTATCTTTACCATTTACCACTGTCTCGGAGCATTGAAAGGTTTTGCCGCTGCCATCTCACATCGCACTGATGAGCCTCAAATCCGAGTACTCTGACTATAGTCCACTGACTCACGTTAGCCACTGTTTGAAGTTTATCCTTAGTTGAAGAGCTGTGTTGTTTTGCTGCAACTCCCATAGATTCGCATCGTCGGGGTGCTTTGGCGGCATTCTTTACACAACGTGCCGCGGAGATAATCTAAGTGATAACGATACACCCGCGGCTAGACATGAGCTATGAGAGACGAGATGCATGGGTTATTGTAGAAGTCGAGTGTACAAGTAGTCGCAGCTAGGCACACTAACTGACCTCGCCATTGCGTCGTGTTGGTCGCTTTTTCACCAGTCTTCCCCAAAGTACGAGATTGACTGGACCCAAACAGCGGCGCGACATTTTAATAAGTGTCATAGCGAATCGTTCCTGCAGAAGGCTTCGGGGAGAATCGGAGTTGTCACGTCCGCGGGGAAAACCGGAGATGGTTTCGAATGCAGCGAGCCTTGGCTTTTATGAAAGGGACGACCCTGCCTGGCTTCTGGAAGCGTGCGCATATTAGACCCTTACAGATCTACACTTATTTGTTGCGCGATAAGGTCGGGAATTTGAAATGCTAGAACGTTGAACTGCCTGCACCCCCTCGTCTCGCTCCTGCAAGTCGATGGTTATCTTTTGACCATCGATGAAAACTGACATCCTGACTCGCGGAGGGTTCAGGATACCGAGCCGGGCATGATGTTGCCTGCGATCCCACGCCGCGTCGTTGTACATTGTCCAGATTGGGACTAGGCCATCTTATTCAATTCATTTCAGCCGCCACATGTTAGTTCGGGAAATGCCTGTCAGGCAGTGTTATGGCGCGAAGTGACAGCAGCGGGATTCTTGAAGCCATTCCGCGAGCGAAAATTCGGGCACCGCTGTAGCAATCCACCAGGGCATTTTCGCAGAGTCGTGCAAAAAAGGGACGTGGGTGCTGGTGGCAGCGGAACAATTGGTGAGATGTGCCTTTGAGATACGCCAGTTCTGCTTGCGGGCGTAAATGAGGCCAGCCGACCGCGTGAAGGTCACGCGATTAAACCTGACATCACCTAAAAAGAGATAAAAAAAGTACAACGAGTAAACTCCGCGCATCACCGCGTCGGCGATTGGCCGCTCCACGCGCACCACATGGCCATTGCTTTAAAAGGCCGGCACCCGTTGATGGTCCTGGTCGGCCAGACTCTCCCTCCCCCAGCCAACTAAGTGCTAACCCACCGGTCTCCCTCTTCGTCTTCACTTACCCACCACTTTTGCAATTTGCTTACTATGTTCGGTCTCCCGTCGCTCAGCAACTCTGGACTCTGCTCCGCCCTGTCCATCTTCGCCGCTGGTCATGCCCCGCACGACTCGCGTGCGATGCGCGATGCGCTCGAGCCCGTGTCGCTCTCCAGCCACGGTCACGGTCTGCGCTCGCAACGTAGCTTCCAGCTGCTCTCGGGCAAAACGAGCATGGCGTCGATGCGCAGTGGCGGCAGCTCGCGCAAGTAGAGCCGCCCCGCTGTGATGCATCCGTCTGCTCCAACTCCAACTCGCGGAGACTCGCTACTAATGCGACGAGCCCGCGTCAAAACCCAACAAAACAAAAAACACACTCGCACACGCGCAGATACCCTCTGCCTTTGCCTCACACAGCCCACATGGCTGCCCTCGCCAGCCAGCCAGCCAGCCGGCAGCCTAGCCGCTCCCACGCGTCGCTCAGGTCTTATCTCTCTCTCCCAATTGCTCATCGCCTCGTAACCGCAAAATCGCCTTGAATGTAATAAACTAGACTATATTGTACGCCTATGGGCAACTATATTCCTGTATCAAATATGCTTTTGTCGGAGTCAAATTCAAATGCACATTCCTTTTGCCTGCCTGCGAGACGAGAGAAAAGCGGGCTATTGATTCTATTTCAGTATAGTGGCAGCGGAGCGACGGTAAGAATACATCGACATTGCAGGGAAACGGCGATGGAGACGGGGATGCTTCGGGAAGCACGACTCGGAAAGACACACGATCACGGTCAAACAGTCACAGCTTAACAAATGAGACTCGATAACACGCAACACGCAAAGGGGGGGGGACGGCCAGGGAAACATGGGTACGATTCACAGTGAGAGAGACGGAGGATGTTAATTGAAACAGCAGAGAGGACAGGACAGCAGCAGCAGCAGCAGCGGGATCAGTCGCGACGCAGCCCGGGGTAGTTGCGCGCGTTACGCTCCATGATATCGCGCAGCGAGCCCAGCAGGCGCGTGAACGAGCCGACGGGCAGGATGGCGATCCTGAGCTTGGGCTCGATGGCGGGGTTCTTGCGCACGACGGCGCGCACGGTGGCCGCGCGCGGCTTGATGTGCAACAGCGAGAGTTCTGAGACGAGATATGCATGAGTATCCGAGATTGAGGACGAGAAAAACTTTTTGAAGAATGACATACCGCCAAAGTAGTCGCCTTTGCGGTGGCGGCCCACTTCGACTTCGCCGACCTCACCGTTCTCCTTGGGCATGCGCTTGGTGGCGACGGCCTCGCCGGCCTCAATAAAGAACATGGCCTCGCCCTTGTCGCCCTCGATCACGACGGCCTCGCCATCCTCGACATCTTGGGGACGCAGAGCATCGGCGATTTTGCCACGGTCGTCGTCGTTGAGGGACGAGAGCAAGGGCACGCTGGCGAGAAACGCCTTGTACATCTCGCGCAGACGATGGTTGCTGGAGAGGATGACGGTCCTGAACGTGATGCGGTCGATCTGCCAGACAATCGCGGGCTCTGCGCAGACGACGGTGGCGCCGCGGGGCTGCGAGTACATGAGTGCGAGCTCGCCGAAGACGTCGCCTGCTCGGATCTCGGCCACTTTGTCACCAAGCTCGGGATGCAGACGCATCTCTGCGTTCCACGTCCACGAGGAAGGTGGCTTGGGAATGGAGTTGTTGTTGGAGAAACCGTTGGTGAACGGCGAGCCGGGTGGGAGCTGGGACTCTGGTTTCTTGTAGCAGTAGAAAGTGCCTGTCTCTACGACGTATGCGACGTCGCCATCGTCGCCCTGACGGATGATAAGCTCGTGTGCGGGTACGCGAACCTCAGCCATTGCGCCGACGACGGTGGCGACCTGCTTGTCGCTGAGGTTTTTGAAGAGAAAGTGCTTCGAGATGGCGGAGCGGATGCGAGCGGCCTGTTCTGCGGACTTGTGCTGGGAGGGAATGGCTTGGTCGGACGACGCTGTGACCTCGATCGACTCGGCGCTGACTGAAACGCGTCGACCGAGTGCTGACGGCGGTGGCTGCAGGAGGTCGGTCGGGTCAGCGGGGTTGCCGAGCGCAGACACGCCGCCGCCCACGGTTCCAAACGGCGATGCGTCATGGTGGAACGAGAATGCTGGAAACGATGACGGCGGAGTTGATTGGAGAAGTGCATTTCCAGGCACGTTGAGGGTGCCAAATGGACTCTGCGAGTTGGGCATCGAGCCGCGCGTGGTGGACGAGAACGACGGGTAGTTGGACGAGGTCTGGTCCTGCAGCACGTGCAATGGGACCTCGGGCGGGAGGGACGTGCGATCGAGCTTGTCGCGAATGAGCGTACGTTGCTCCTCCAGTCGATGCTGAAACCAACTGGCGCAGTATTGCAGCGCGTCCTTGGGTTGCACTCGTCGAAAGTCGCGCGAAAGATCCTCGACCAGCGCGTCAAAGGTGGACATGGTGGCGAACGGGCGATGAGAGAGTTGAGCCACTCGTCCGGGGCTCGCCGTGCGAAAGGTGTACCGGTCCATCTCAGCTAGAGTGAGTTCTGACAGCTCGCCGGCCCGCCACTTTATACTTGCTGCCACCGCGGCTGTACTGCGCCCCTAGGCTGAGTTGGCTTGTCACCCCTCACTGGTCCCGCGAATGTATATTGCACAAGGAGAGATCCACCACACGTGCCCCGTGCAGTTTCCAATCGCGGTCAATGACTGCCTGCATCGAATGTTGACGCAACTGCAGGCTAACGCACAACTCTCGCCTGGCTTTCGTTGTACTTTTACCGGAAATACGTCCGTTACCGAACGGCAGCCTTGTGCTTATTACCCCCCAAAGGGTCGCGTTGTTGACATTGTTCTCTGCAAGCAATGACCCTCTCCATTGTGCGCCAGCTGCTGGTGACAACACCAACACGGCTAGTCGCGTGCCGATCGGCAACATCACGTTTGCCGCATTTCCGTCACTTGTCCGTTCCCAGGTTCTTCGCGATGACTACCAATCCCGGCACAGTCGTCACGTTCGAGAGTATCGAGCCGTACGACACGGGCTCGCTCAAGGTCTCAGATATCCACACATTGTAGTCCGTATCGCGTGCCGCTTTGCGCTTTGCCCCCCTCACCCCCCTTGACCCCCCCCCCGGATTCCCGCAGCTACGAAGTCAGCGGGAACCCTCAGAGCACCAACGCTGTTGTATTCCTCCACGGTTCGTTCACGCATCGCACTGCTGGATCTGGCCAGATTCTGACTTGCATGCGTGCCCGTCGGTACAACAGGTGGTCCGGGTGGTGGGACGTCACCCTCGGACAGGAAGTATTTCAACCCGCTCAAGTACAAGATCATCTTGTTCGACCAACGTGGCTCCGGCAAGTCTCGCCCGTGCGTGATATCTGCTTTTTTATCGACGCGCGCGATCCCTTAGCCTCGTGGTGTTTTGCTCTCATGATCAAGTGTGGCGTCCGTCGAGGACAACACGACTTGGACGCTTGTCGAGGACGTGGAGCGAGTCAGGAAGCATCTTGGAATCGAAAATTGGGTTGTATTCGGTGGCTCTTGGTATGTTCAGAGCATGCAACAACACACGTTTTCGATTTCGCGTCTCTCATTCACGGAAATAGGGGCTCGACTCTTGCCATCGCTTACGCGCAAACGCATCCGGAACGCGTCAAGGCCCTAATCCTTCGGTATGTTCGCTTATGTTCCAATTTCTCATCATTTATTCAAACTCGATCCATCAGAGGTATCTTCCTCTTGCGCAAGAGGTGCGATCGGGCCGTCGTCTCAATACGACGACGAATACCAATCACCTACTACTTTCAGCGAACTGCGCTTCTTCTACCAAGAGGGCACAAGCCATCTCTTCCCTGATGCATGGTACGCTCATACTACTATCTACCATCGCGCGAAAGCTCATCCCAGCGGGGGGCGGGGCGCAGGGAGGAATACATCGCACCCGTACCCGAAAACGAGCGCGACGACATCCTGAAAGCGTACCACAAGCTGCTCTTCTCATCCGACCGTGCCGTCGCGCTGAACGCTGCCCGTGCATGGGCTACGTGGGAGTACGTCAGGCTTCAGATTCTGTTCAAGTTGCATTGTTTTGTTGAGAATGCTGCAGGATGAGCACGTCGAGGCTGCGAGTCTCACAGGACGATCTCGACCGCGTCAAGTCGGACAACTTTGCGGACGCTTTTGCGCGCATCGAGAACCACTTTTTCGTGAACGAGGTTTGGCTGCGTTTTTGTTTTTGTTTGTGGTCAATCTGACGGGGGCATGGTGTATGTAAGGGATTCATGCGCGACGGCCAGCTGCTCGAGAAGCAAGCCATCGACAAGATGTACGTTTTACTTCTTCATTGGAACCCGCTTACATATGTACGATCTGTTGTTCCTCAGCCGCAAGATTCCCGCCGTCATTGTTCAAGGCCGCTACGACGTCGTTTGTCCCGTACGTATCTCCTGCCTTCCCCCTCTCCCTCTCTCGCTCTCAGGCGTTTTGTGCGGTGTCTGCCGGATCTAACGACCAACTAAAACCGCTGCAGGCAAAATCGGCCTGGGATCTCCACCGTGCATGGCCCGAGGCCGAGTTCCATATCGTGCCGGATGCCGGGCATTCTGCAAAAGAGCCTGGCATCACCGCGCTGCTCGTCAAGGTGCGTTAACCATCCCGGGATCCTGTGTCACTTTTACATGGCACGAGCTCACCGCCGACGTTGTGTGCACTGAATCCCGCAGGCCGCGAACAAGTACGCAGATCTGTAAAGAAGCGCGACAGTCGTGCAAATGGAACGGAAAATATATATCGCGTCGGATTGGACTGTAAGCTTTTTTTTCGGGGTGTGTTGCCGCTTCGTGGTTGGTGCAGTTCTCCCGAAATTCTGAGTCTTGCTGGCTCCGGTTGGCGGCGCCTCTGCACGCAAGGAAGCTCACCTCAGATCGGCTGCATGTGACAAAGTGCTCCTCTTCACGTTATGACGCTGACGGGAGGCGGGCCACCGTTGTGAGTCAGCGAGGCTTAAGCTCAGGCTTAGGCCACGGCACATTCATCGTGTTTTGCTAGAGGACTTGGATGGCAAACTGTAACTACCCGCAACTGTCACGATAAGAGCGCGTGCGACTAAGATGAGCCTGTGACAGCTTATATCGTGTGGCGGCGGCAAAGTTTCAACGGTGTTCGCCGTTCGGACGATCTGTCATCTGACTGGTGTCAGCACTCTTGCAGAGGGTCCAGAAATTGAATTTTGCCTCCTGAGAGTCAGTTGTAAGCAAGTGGCGTTTCTCCGTGGCGAAGTCATGCCATAGTCTGGAAGGCCGAGATGATGGTTTTGGGGGACGCCGTGAACGGTCGGGACGCAAAAATATAACAGGGACTTGTCTGCCTCCTGGCTTCACGCCTGCACGGCGCAGCCGCCTGCGCAGTCCCGCGCAGTCCCGTGGCGCTACATTTGCCGAATCCCGTGGAGCTGCGAGTCTGCAAAGCTCTTTCCCTTTGGAGAAAAGCAGCGTATCAAGAGGTCATTGCGAGGGCGTCATCAGTTGCTCCGAGAGTCCGAAACTGCCCGCTATCCAATAATGTCGGATTCTAAACGACGGGTCGAGACTCGCGTGCTTGTGCACTGTCAGATTCGGCGGGATACTCTTCGGTCGCGTGATGCTTGCAAATGGGCAGGCGGGCGCCGTCCTCCGCCAATGGCTGTGCACGCGCCTCTCATCGGCGACCAGATTCAGCTCCGATATCCACCTGACATGTCGAAGAATGGCTTGTTGGGGCTCAGAGGGATTTGATTTGAGGTTTGTTGTGTTGTGTTGATTTTGCAGCTCCAGATTCATGCGCGCGATAAGATCGTCCTGCCGCATCATGTCGACGCCGGATTGCACGAGGCTCAAGGTGGAATGATGATGGACGCCGTGTAGAGCCATAACGTGACTCTTTCTGTACTCTTTTCTTTATTTGAGCGTTTCTCAATGGATGTCCAGCTCTGACCAAACTCGTCTTATTATCATAGTAGATCTACGACGCGCTTGATAAACTGATCGCAGGCGCCAAATCGAGCAACGTGACTTCGGAGTGGCTCGGCATGCATTCATCCATCCTCTCTTAGAGTCAACTTACTCAGCCGCCTGCTTATAAGCCCGAACCGTACTTTCCAACTTTTTTTTCCCTCTCGTGTACAACCACCCCCCTCACTCCCATCTCGAAGAATTCAACTCCTACCTTGATGGAGTACTCTCAGAGAGGTGGCGGCTACGAGCACCACAGCGGTCCGATGTTGAGTACGGAAGAGTACCTCGAATCGCGGCCACTTCCGCCACCGTCCTACATCTCCCACGATCTCTGGCCTGACAGTGACTCGATGTCAACAACATGGCGTTCACTGATGTTCCTGCACGTCGCAGCTTTCACATTGGCGTTCTTTGTGCTGCTACCAATCTGTGAGTGTTGGCCGAAGTTTGCCATATCTCGGCTTTCTGCGCAGCACGAATTGCTGACGCATCCTGTCCCGACAGCTATTACCCTCCGATCCGCAAAACACAAGTGGCACGTGCCAGTCTGGGTCGCCTTTCACTTGTCGGCTGGCGTTGGCGTGTTCGCGGGGACCCTCTATGTTAAGCTAACTCCGAATCTGTAAGTCCTCGTCATCCATATGTTGCCCCGGTGGCATTTGTCACGCGTGCGGTTCCCGAGCCAAACACGTGCCGCCCTCACTCGTGCTGAGCTCGAGCGTCTATTCTTCACGCAGATACGAAGGGTCTAAGCACGGGCGCATGGGATGGGCTACCGTCGCGTTGGTCGCTGTTCTGTCAACTGTCGATTGTTTCTTCTTCCTCCGCAGGCTAGTCCTGTCCCTCGTGCGCCACCCCAATTGCCGGATGCTCGGCGAGATCAAGCTTCTGTTATTAGGATCTCATGTCGACCCATCCGGCCACACCGCGGAATATGCGAATTTGGTGCATGATGACGATGAATTGCACGAAGAGACGATCGAAGCTCAGCCTCAGCGTGTTTCAGGCCAGCCTGCTGCCCGGCCTCTACTGGTGACGATCTCACCTTCGCACTCACGGACTGTCAGCTTCTCTGAAGACGTCGAGAACGGTAGTGTGGAGGAGTGGCGTCATCACAACTCGCTGTACGGCTCGCCGACATCCAACAACTCCGACCTCACCCTTCACGGGTCCAGTCGGATTCCTATGACACCAAAAAAGTCGCGCTTTGCGATAAATGAGCCGATCTCATGGCGCACACGCTTGCAACAGGCCTCACGTATTCTTTTTCACACGGTTGAACACGCGCTCGTCGTACTAGCGTTTGCCACGAGCGCCGATGGTGCAGTCACCTACACCGGCATCTGCCGCGCGAACGAGCTCAACGGGTGCCTGGCACATATCATCAAGGGTAGCATTTTCTGGTGCTATGGTCTCCTTTCCTTTGCACGCTACCTCGGCGCTTGGCGCAAGCTCGGCTGGGCTTGGAACCGGCCACTTCTCCGCAATGCACCGTCCGCCGAAATGATCGAGTGCTTCGTCATTTTTACCTATGGTGCAGCCAACGTGTGGATGGAGCGATTCGGCGCTGCGCCCGGCGACTCCTTCACGACCAAGGAGATTCAGCACATCTCCATTGCGGTTATGTTTGCGTTCGCCGGGGCTATAGGCATAGCGCTCGAGTCGCGGACTCTTCGCTACTGGCTCTCTGGAACGCGCAGCCCTACGCTAACGAATGCCACGATGGAACCTCCTTCCTTCAATCCGATGCCGGGTATGGTCATTGGTGTGACCGGCCTCGCCATGAGCGCACATCACCAGGCCACGCAATTTCTCGTTCAGATTCATACGCTTTGGGGGATGCTTCTTGCCGGGTTCTCAGCGTTGCGGTGGATTACCTACTTCTTGTTGTGGGTCAGGAACCGGTCTGGACGCCCAATAGCCTCGAATGAACCCAGCCGCCCACCAACCGAAGTCCTCGCATCTTTTTGTCTTTCTTGCGGTGGGCTCGTATTCATTCTCAGTATGGAGCCTGTTGGCACCGCAACCATCCGCGCTGGACATGGTTAGTCTCACCTCCTTTGCCGAATCTTACTTACTCAACTGACTGGCATGTCCCTATTTAGACGACATAATGATGTTTATGAACCTGGCAGTGTCGTTGACATGCTTCGCTTTCCTCTGGACGTTTGGCGTTTTGGCGTTCAACGGGTATATCAAGACACGCAGCCTACCCACATCCTCTTTCCACCGGCCGGCGCTTTCTGCATCCCCGCGCCGTTCTGAATCATTCTGATCCCAACCACTGCCATCTTTTGCACGACAAGCAACATTTCCTCAAACACGTATCATTAACGCCGTTCCGCCATTCCCCTCTGACAAGAGTTTGCAACATCCCCGAGATGCTGTTATTGCCCTAACCAAATAATACCGCTGTCGTGCAAATTCAATGAATTTAGAATGTACCACCAGTATTGTGGCCTACGATGCCTATAAAAACTACATAGGGATAATGAACTTCGTTGTGCAAGTGAACTTGACTCGGCGCGTGAGTGCACAACGATGCCCCGAAAGCTGTTTCGAAGTGGGGAAATTAAGTGATCATAGTATGCTACTCAAAACCAGGTTTCTTGTGAGGAGTAAAAAACCGCATGGCAACCCCGAAACCAAGCACACTTTGGCGTTACACCTCGAAGCATGATCAATTGGCGCGGCAGCCGGCCAAGAAGACACCGTCGGCCGCCCCATCTATCATCCCAAGGAAGGTAGGAGCAATGTGTTGCCATTTCGAGGATAGGTCTACGTAAACGGAGCTAGCGAGATGCTGTATAGGCACCGCGGACCTAGCACTGCGCGGAGGTCCAGACCTGGCTCAATTGACTTCCAACAGTCCAACCGAAAAATAAGTGGCCTCACAAGTCGAGAGCATGAGTCCAGAATTACAGCTGTTTCGTAATATTTCGACGTTACAAACGGTTTAAGAAATGGCCCCTAAACACTTGCGACTCGTGTGGTTCGCTCAAGCGACGGTTGTACAGCATGTCTTTACTTCATTATCAAGTACATGAAGGCATGTCCTCCGAAGATCAGCTCATGCACAAATAAGGTCGAGAACGGGTTCGATCTTGTCCTGGAGCGCGGAGCAAGCACCTTCAGCACTAGTCACAGGCTGGTGTGGCTGGTGACGAGATTAGGACTGTGTTGAGTGGCCGGGTATCTCAGTTCGGGATGTCGTGAATTTGCGCGCGAAAGGCTGAAGATCTTTCCAAATGAGCATTGGCCCAATCCATTTGCGCCTACGCCTAACACCCCAGAACCTCTGTCTGTAACCAGGGTATCTATGGCCCCAACGAACGAGGCTCGATCTTGCGAACGATCCCCACGTCCATCTCGACGCTCGAAGTGGTCGATGCCTCGAGACCCTGCTGTTTGTGCTCGTCCCAGTTGCCCTGCGTCTCCTCCAATTCTACGCGCCTGCTTTAGTACACTGTCGCCAAGAATAAACCCAGTGACGGATGAACCAACAGAGACCATGTATTTAGTACGAGGGGTACGGAATACAGGTAAACAAAGGATGCGCACCTGACGGATGAACCAACAGAGACAAGGTTCATCCGGCAGGCTGCGGCAGTGAGTTTTATATCACGGAACAAAAGAACACGGAACGGCTCGCATCCAACACTCCCCCGCGAGCTAGACAGTGTCAAAGAAAGATACCCATACCAGCGCAGTGGCGCTCAAAGAGTTCGCGAGGCGGGTTCTTGGTGAGAGCATCGGCAATCATGTCGCGCGTCGGAAGGTACTCAATTTCGATAATTTTCTGCGCCACCTTTTCGCGAACGAAGTGGTACTGGACATCGATGTGCTTGGTGCGTCCATGAGACGAGGTGGTGCGCGAGTATGCGATTGCACCTTGGTTGTCGGCGAAAAGCTTCGCGGAGTCAATTTTTACTCCGAGCTCCTTGACCAGCCGAAGTAGCCAAACCGCTTCCTTCGTTGCCTGTGTCATGGCCATGTACTCGGCCTCGAGCGTCGAGAGGGCCGTGACGTCTTGTTTCTTGCTCTTCCACGTAACCGCGCCGATGCCAATGCAAAACACGTAGGCTCCGGTCGACTTGCGATCGTCGCGATCGCCCGCAAAGTCTGCGTCAGTGTACGCGCGAAGGCTGCGCTCGCCTCCAATGACCAGTGGCACCTTTGCAATGGTGAGCATAAATCTGATGAGGTGCATAGCCGCATTCCAGTGCATGCGGCCGGGGTTGCTGAGTGCTTTACAGAGCTGGCTAACTTGCCATCCGATTTGCGGTGCACAGACGACGTGCATCCAGAGCAGACGTCCAACGACCTCGCCGTAGGGTTTCCGCGCCATTTCGGTGCGCTCTTCATCGCTTTTAGGAGCCATGTCGGTGGTGAGGTGCGTTCCGGCTGCAAATGGTGTGTCGACGCGAGCTGACTCCTCTTGGCCGAAGAGACGCGCCGTCTCGCGGATGTACGACTCCAACGACAGCGCAACAGTGCGGCGCTCGTAGTCGACGTCGAACTTGACGCCCAGCTGCCAGTTCAGGGGTCCTGCACCGGAAACGCCATACTTCTCGGCGAATTGTTTCTCGAGCTCAAGAAGCCGCTTCTCGTCGCCCGCAGAAGTCGCGTCATCGACCCAGAAACCTACTGCAGCTGCCTCCCCCGTCTCGGGCCAGTGCTTGTTGTACACGGAGATGTCAGCGGTGAGTTTGTTCCAGCCGTGAGTGGCCATGAACTCATCGCGTTCCTCCTCCCAGTACGCACCACCCTGCACGGTTCCGTACAGTGGCTTGTGCAGTCGCCAGACCAGGGGCTCGCCAGATGGAGACTTAACGCCTGGCGGTGGACGCATGTAAATGGTTTCGCGTAGCTTGCGGTGCAGATAGGCTGACTTCACGTCGAATTGACGAAGCACGGCACCCTGGCGCAGCACACCAAGTGCGACCAAGACGCGCAACGACTCAAGGCGGATGACCTGCGCTGGCTTCTGTGCCGGGTCAAAGTGGACACCAGGCTGCTGAGTGAAACCCTGCGCACAGAAACGCGCCTTGCGCTGCGTAATCTCCCCCTGCGCGTTGTACTTCGTGCGCAGGACGGTCGTCGATCCCATGGCTTTGGCGTCAGCTGGCAGTGGCACCCACGAGAACACACCGTGAGTTTCCATGTTCTCGTACTCGCGGTCAATTGCTGACTGCCATTCTGCAGAGTCTGGTCCACGAAGCGCCTCCGCAACGGTCGGATTGACCTCACCAGGCCCAGGTGGCCCAGCAGCGAGCGCGAGCTCCCCCGGCAACTCGCCATTCATCGCGCTGAGAGCAAATGCGAATGTCGAGCCGGTATTCTCGCGTGTGCGACCCCCACGGAGCGTGCCCACTGGGAAGTCGTACACAGTATCGACGCGGCGCGAGTCGTTGCCGGCAGTGGTGTCCTGCTGCCGGCGCTCGACCATGGCTCGGACGGCCTCCGCTGGGATGCGGATCGTCAACGACTGCTGTTGCTGCACGGGAACTTGTTGCACAGCGGGAACTTGTTGCACAACAGCTGGTGCTTCGTCGTTGTCATCGCCCTCCCCCTCTTCCACCGCACCCATAGGCACCGGTGGTGGGAGAGTGTCCTCGCGGAAAACAACATCATAGGCTGGGAAGACCTTGCGACGCTTCGGGTCGTAGACTAGGTAGCCGTCGTCAAACTTCAAGTAGCCCACGAGGATGCCCGACCAGCCCTTTGCCGCAAACTTGCGCCGCTTTGTCTTTGGCTCGATCAGTACGTTGACGTGGCAGCCGAAAGGACGAATGTTGCTGAGATCAGGTTTCTCGCCAGTGATCACCTCGAGAGGGGTCTTGCCACCGCTCCGCTTTGCTGGCGAGCGGTTTGCGAGGTAGTTCTTGGTCTTGCACGCAAGCAACCAGAACTTCCGGCTGAGCTGGTTTTCGATGATCATGGCTGTGGCACCTTCGACAATGTAGCGGATGCGACGCTCGGCGAGACCATTTCCTTCCGGCGAGTATGGCACCGAAGTGAGTACGAGAATCCCTTCCGCCTTGCAATAGGCCTCGAACTGACCCTTGGTCAGCTCCAGCGCACCATCCACCATCACACTTCGGACCTTCCGTCCGCTCGCGCGCTCAACACCAACCTTCCATTCCTTGAAGGCGGCCAAGGCACCGGACTTCTCACGCAGCCCGTCAACATGGCCTCCGCCCGAGTGCTCGTCGACCATGACGATGCCATAACGACTGCCATCGAGTGCAAGCTCGTCCATCGGACCAAACAGGTCAATGTGGATGCAGTCGAGGAAACCTTTTGCTGACTCGCGGCCGGGAGGATGTGGTTTGGCTGACTGCTTTGCGCCAATGCAAGCTTCACACGAGGTGAACTTTGGGATAGGGCCTGGCGATGCATCAAGGCAAGTCTTCGCTGCTGCACCCTTGACCAGCTGCTGACAAGCCGGTAGATTGAGGTGGCCCATTGCGCGGTGGAACCACATCCAGTCGCGTTTGACACCACTGACTGCCGCAAGCGCGATGGGGTTAAGCCTTGCCATCAACTCGCCATCCGACAATCGTGCAACATGTGCAGCCCCTTCCTGTGGTGCCTCAAGCCGTAGATTCCACGGGTACATCCGACCCTGGACAGGCAGAGCAACTTGGTATCGTCCGCTCGGGCCCGTCATACGCAAACCCTCTCGCGACACGGCGACCTTCCAGCCATCCTCGACGAGACGTCCGAGCGACAGCATGTATGTCGTGATGCCAGGTATGTGCTTGACATTCCGGATGATGCCCTGCGTGAGATGACCATCGTCGCTAACTGCGGTAAAGTGCAGATCACCTTGCCCGATAGCCTGGAGAGTGCCGCTCGCGGCCTTAACAACGATTGGCTGTCCAAGTGGCCGATAGTTGTGGAGCTTCTCACGGTCGCCCGACCAGTGGTCCGAAGCACCCGAATCGATCAGGAACGGTATGTGGTCGACGGTGCTAGCTAGTGCAGATGCCGGCACCTCTTCGATCGCAGCAAACCAGCGACCAGTCGGCTTCGCGGCTGTCGTGCTTTCACTCTGAGCCGACCCGCCGCCATTGCCCCCATTGCCGCCGCCGCCACGACCCCTTTTCTTCTTATCGCCACCAGAGGCCTTGGCCGACTTGTCCGCCTTTGGGCAGGCATCCACATCGCGCTCCCAATGACCCTCTTGGCCACACTTGTTGCACGTGCCACGTCGTTTCGGGTTCGACTTGCCGCTTGCGCTACTGCCCTTCCCGTTGCCGCGGCCCTTGGCCTGCCCGGCGAACGCGGAGCCGAGCTCCTCACGCTGTTGACGGCGGAGCTCCTTTTGACGGAGCCTTGCAACGATATCCGAAACCGACTCGGTAGCAGCAATCCCATCGACAAAGTCTTCCATCTCGATCGGGAATGAATTGATGAAGTGTGCACGGAACTCGTCGTCCGACAGGGTCCCGCCAGCCTGCGCGTGCTTTGCACGGGCCTCCGTCATTGCATTGTAGTGGTCGGAGATCGGCGTGCTGGCATCGTAGACTGCGCGCGACATCTGTGACAGGTAAAGCGTGACTTCCTGCACATGCTTCATCGTGCCGTACGTATTGTTGAGAATTTTCCAAGCTTCGGCGGGGTCCTCGGTGCCGATGATGGGCACCTTAGCCGTGTCCTCGATACGAAGCACAATCTCGGCGTACGCACGGTCTCTGCGCAACAACCAGTTTCCGAGGTCCGTGCCACTGGACGGCTGCGGGATCTTGCCCTCGAGCATGGCCATCTGGTTGTATGAGCGCATCAGGGCGCACATGCTGCTCTTCCACACGAAAAAGTTGTCTTTCGTGAGCTTTGGGAACGTATTAAAGCCATTACCCTGGGTGTGGGAGTAATCGGAAGGAATAACGACTGTTTGTGTCGAAGCGGCGCTCGACGACAATCCCGTGCCGCCGCCGGACGCAGCAGCGCCAGTTCCACTTCCAGTCGTATCAGGCATGTGTGTACGCTAGCGGGGGCTCTTAACCTGACGGATGAACCAACAGAGACCATGTATTTAGTACGAGGGGTACGGAATACAGGTAAACAAAGGATGCGCACCTGACGGATGAACCAACAGAGACAAGGTTCATCCGGCAGGCTGCGGCAGTGAGTTTTATATCACGGAACAAAAGAACACGGAACGGCTCGCATCCAACACCCAGAGGTAAAACGAGAACACTCACCAATCTCGTCGGCATGTTGATGCTGCGTGCGCGTGACATGCACGGAGACCTGCATGGCGTTGGTATTACGACTG
This sequence comes from Auriculariales sp. MPI-PUGE-AT-0066, assembly GCA_020744175.1. Taxonomy (NCBI): domain Eukaryota; kingdom Fungi; phylum Basidiomycota; class Agaricomycetes; order Auriculariales; species Auriculariales sp. MPI-PUGE-AT-0066. The sequence goes on from JAGTJP010000014.1 coordinate 210,978, forward strand.
AGCGCACCGCTCTTGTCCGCATTAGTCGTGCTGTCCTCGTCGACGGTGATCCCGGTTTCGCGGGCGACCTTGATAATGAGGTTGGACATTGTCATCTCAATGTTCAGCTTGCCGAGATATGCTGCACATAGAAGAGAGAGCGCGTAAACACCTATGGGCAAGTCGCACCCCTCGACACATACCAACTGGATGGAATGCCAGGTAGATCATCTCATTTGGCATAGACATCATGGAAATTATAAGTACGTCGAGCCCAAGCGAAACAATGACCATCTGCGTGTTAAAGCGCACGAGACGGCGGTATTTTGTGGGCCCACTGTGCTCAATGAGCCGCTGACGGACGGTGCGGATGAAGTAGTAGTTGAGGCCAGCATCCACGATAAGATAGATGACTTTCTGCTCCGCCACAGGTAACAGTTACTTTCGGCGCAGCAAGATTGGGGGAGACGTACCTCGCCACGATCCCAATAGATGTTGGCCATGATCCAGGTGTGGCTGATTTGTAGCTTGGCCGGCATCCAGACAGCGAACACGCTCAGGTTAATGAATGTGATGGCACCAGCGACCGTCACGCGAAGAAGCATCTGCACTACTCGTTAGCATGTCAGTCAAAAGAGCGCAAGGGATGATGAAGCGAACTCTTTTCTTGTTACTGTCGAGCAAGATGCAAAGCCGGTTGACGATAATTTGGAGTAGGAACTGGACCTGCAACGCCCAAGAGCTATTCCGGTACGGTCAAAAGCATTCCGACACGATATTGGGGACACTAACATGACAATGAAGAAGAAGAACCTGCTCGCGAGGCTGTTCAGAAACGTTGGCTGATGCCTAGAACCGCAGAACGCACCAGAATCCTGGTTTCCTGGTCTGAGTGTAGATGAACGCTTGCGCGGCGACGACGAGCGAGCTGCAAGACGAGATAGTATCCGAGATATGAGATCCGAGTGAGATAACCTACGCTATTAGCTCGCCCCAAATCAAAATACTGTAGGTATTGATTTTGCCGACACGGCGTGTTTCGCGGAGAGCTTTCCAGCCCACGAAGAAACCGAAGCCCATGGTCCACCCCAACACGATGCCGCTCACTTTAAACGACAGTCAGTGAGCCATGAAAGCGGAGGCACGTGGGTACGTACCGATTCGGTCGTTGACGGTGACCGAGAGAAACTCATACGGCTTCTCCGTGGCGAAATACATCCCAGGCAGCGGTGGGTACATGGCAAGCGAGCGTGGGGCCGTCGATTTGGACGCACGAAAGAGGGAGAACTCTCGTTGTAAACCTGGGGAAGCATAGCTGCGCTAAACCAGACTTTATGAATCGCAGACGGAAGAACTTGGACAAAAGCAAAAGTCGCCTAGCGGTTGATCTGATGGCTGGAGGATTATGCGGAGAGTAGCGCCAAATATCGGATAGTGTTAAACGCAAAATCGCAAAATCCTGAACGCAGGCAGCGAGCGGCCCGCGCGACCAGCCGGGTTTCCGGCCGTTGAAAGTCCGTTGAAGCAGCTAGGCGCACTCTCGAAACACGCATACGCTCAAGAGAAAATGTGCAAAAGTGGTCAAAAGCATCAAGCCAATGAGGACCGCGTCAAACCCGTGGACATAGCAAAACACGCCTTCAAGTTGCACTGTTACGCGCCTCGGAGTGGAGGCCGACCAAATTCACACGTCCATCCACGAAAGGCCAGATGCTGGAAATCGTGGTTGCTCTCGTTGCTTGGCAATTTCTGTCACCTCACGCGGCGCGCAGGCATCACTTCGCCGGTTGTTTGTTTGTTACCGTCGCTGTTTCACATCTTCCAACAACCTAATCACCTTTCTTGTCAGTTCACTGTCTCGCACAACATCGCCTATGTTTTGGAGCGGGCCGAAACGTGTACACGGCGTACTTCGGCTCTCTCTGTTGCGTTTCGCTTCGAGCGTGCGTTAAAAGCTTCCACACTCCGTCGCGTGCAACTTGTTGTGGCTATCGCAGCCATCTTTGCTCTAATTTTTCATGTATTTGCTCAAAATTCCGCTCCTCTGTTCCGTCGCAACATCATGATTCTCCTCGCTTGGATCTACATTCGCTGGCGATCCTCTATCTCCTAGACACGTATAGCACGATAACTTGGAAACTAGGGTTACCAGCTGGAGTGGGTCTGCCCAGAGTCAGATCTCGAAAAGCCAAGACTCTAGCACTGCGCAGAGGTTGGATGACTGGACGAGTTTGCCGACGACCCTTACCACGTGGCTTGTTCGGCTGGGCACATGGCCGTACCCGAGCCGGTCCACACGCTCGATACCCCTCAGGAGACCCTTTCGTGTTCACTCGCGCCACATCAGACTTGGCGGACGCTTCAACAGTGCACTCGATTCAAGTTAGCGTTTAGCCTGCAATAGCTTTGTCTGGCATTTGATTGAACAGTTCCACTCATGTACATCAAGGTCATCAATGATTGAACTCCGAACTACGATAGATGGCTACAGCCCCACATGCTCCGGCTTGTCGAGGTGGTCTGGAAGATTACAAATTGCGAGGACGTTGTCAACAAAATCTTGCCACTGTTTGCTTGCGAGCATGTCCGTCAAGCTAAGCTCGTCGAAGTCTGGCACATCAAGTTCCTCCTCCTTCTCGCCAGGCTTCAGAGGGAGGCGAACACCTTGTGCCGACTGGAAAAAATTGTCCTTATCCCAGATCGCCTTGACGCGGCGGAGCTCCTCGCGGTTGTCGCCAAAGTATGCCGACTCATGGAACCTAGAACTGAACGTACCGTCCGGGAAGTTGATGTAAGCCGCCTTGCCGTCACCGAGCGACAAGAACCGCAACGCCTGCTTGGTGTTGCCAAAGAACTCCCTCATATCCTTCTCCATCCACTTGTCCTCCCACTCGGCAGTCAGATACACATAGTAGTTGGCGTCTCGCCAGAAGATAGCCGAGTCACTGGACTTGATGGCTCCAGTCTTGTTGCCGGCGTGGAGGAAGGTGACTAGGAATGCGACGCGCTCGCCTGGGAAGGCTCCACGGAAAGCTATCATCTTCTCGCGTATCAGAGCTGTGACATTCTTGATGACGGCCTCTTCATTCTTGAAAGCGAAGGAGCTATAGAGGCTGTAGGTCCTGTTGGTTGGGAACGCCTTGGTCGTCTCCTCAGACCACTGGGCCACCAGCGTCTCGTGCAGGAACCGCGTTGACTTCTCGCACAGCGAGCGACGGATGAGTTGCGTGGCCAGCGTCTCGTTCGTGACGTGTTGCTTGATGGTTGCGTCGAAGGTCTCTTTATTGCCGTCAAAGTAGGTGATGAACCGCACGCCGTTACCCGAGTTCAGCCGCAGGTCACAAATCCACGTGCTATCGATTGTCATGCAGTCAGGCCAGTCGGTCGTGTAAAACTTGACCATAGTCGGCATGAAGTCTTGCTGATCAAACAGGTCGCCCTCTGGCGCGGAGGGGTTTCCGAACCACTGGTACCGACCGGCCACCACATCCGGGTCGTGCAGTTTTTTGACAGCCATCTTCTCAGCCAGTCAATGACGAATTTCAACGCAATAGGACGGAAGGTCTCACCTTCATCTCAACCACAATACCAAAGTTGCCAGCGCCGCCGCCGCGCAGTGCCCAGAACAGCCGGCCCTCGGGGGAGTCCTTATCATCAGTGTCCTTAACAGTGACGAGGGCCCCGTCCGCCGTCACTATTGTCGCTTCCAAGAGGTTGTCGCTTCCCATGCCGATGCTACGCGAGAAAGGCCCGAGACCGCCTCCCAGCACAAACCCGCCAACTCCTACGGAGGGACAGCGACCGCCATTGATCACGAACCCGTCGAGCCGCTCGTTGATAAGTGTCTTATAGACATGTCCCCACTGGGAGCCTCCACCAAAGGTCACGATCGTAGGTGCCTTGATATCGTCAAGTTTCGCTTTGTTCATCTTGCGTAGGTCAACGGACACGCCGTCGAGGGCCGTCGAATGCCCAGCACCTGAGTGGCCGCCGCATTTGATCGTGAGCTTCAGCCCCTTAGCCTTGGCGTGCGTGACAATGTCCTGAACGTGCTTGGGTGTCTCAGGTTGCAGCACAAAGTCCGGCCTGGCGAAGCGGAAGAGTAGATTGGGAGTCGCGACGGACCGCTCGTACCCCTCCTCTCCGCGCTGCAAGACAGGAATTCCCTTCGCTATGAACGTGTTGGCGATGGTGTTACTCATGATGGAGTTGAAGAGAGGACGAGGGGACTGGGCGTCAAGAGGAAACCCGTATAGTCGAACTCGCGAAGGAGGGTGACTGCAGAAATGTAGCCAGCAAGATGGACATTATATATAGCAATTACGATGCGCTAGATCCAAAGATGTAGCTTACCACGATAGGTAGGCCGCGGATCGGCCCTGTAAATCACTGAAGGTCGTACTATTCTGACCGCCAATAACTCTATGTTGCTGGTCTTCACAGTGACATACTGGTGCTTCTTTGCTTCTTTGACTACCTATTGCGGCGAGCCGTACCCTCAGTGTCATTCTCGACACCTTACATTACGACACACGCATTCAACCAACGGCGCTCTTGTGCCTTTGTTACCAACTCGTCTGCTCCGCCGCGCCTACTCTAGTAAGGAACTACCCCAAGACAGCACGCTAGAAGAACCCCATAAGCCACTTAGCCTTCATCGTAGAATCCACCGCTCCACCTGGACAGCGCCATTCCAGCCGCTACTCCCCTATGGCGGGTAAAATGCGGCGGCGCCGACGTGTAGCTCATCTTACTAGATGAAGGTGGTTCTGCCCTTCTTGATATCGCCAACCTTATCCGCGTACTAGTTGAACGCGCGCTTATCACCTGACCTTCGCCACAAGCGCCAACGGTGCAGATGACCTACACCAGCATCTACCGCGTGAATGAAATCAATGACCCGCTCGCACATCTTATCAAGGTCGACATTACGGTCTCATACATTTCTCGCATTACATTGGCACGCCAGGCGCAAGCTCGGCTGAAAATCATTGATGATACTTCAGTTTCCGTGCTCCCTGAGCCTACGCGGGGACCCTGACCAAACTGGGCGCTATTTATGACCTGTTTACCTTCCTCGACAATCTTAGTGTGTTGGTGTCCTGAGCAATTGAGACACGCAGCTTGCCGGGCCACACGCTCGTTACATCACTCGTCACAGTGTACTCGCACCACTTCAACTCGCGTCGATGACGTGAGATAGTCATCTCTCTGGACCACCAGCAGCATTTCCTCCAAGGCGTATCGCTATGTTCGCGCGGCCTTTTCCCTCGGATGCCGTTTGTGTGGCCGACGAAAGCTGATCAACGAATATCCGCCTTCTAGAGTCATCTGTACGTTCTTCTGAACCATGAATGTGTCAATATCGCTGCAATAAAGACCTCCGCTGCATATGCCAATGGGGGATTAGGTGTTAATTTGGGTACCGTGAATAGCTTCAATGATGAATAGTCGCTAGCGACTTGCCATGTCCCCAGCGATTGGTGCAAGCTCAACATACCGAGCGATTTGACGTTACCTGTGAGTTTAATTCGTATAACATTCCGCCAGCGTCAAAATCGAGTTGTGGTATCTGCCCTGGAGCGGCTATCGATGATCGATGGCGTGTCGAAAAACTCATATATGACCAGCAGACTGCGAGAGCTGGAACTGGTTGAGCGTGCACTTTTGAAGCGGCGTCTGCAGAGCGTTGGGAATTGTCTAGTCACGGTGTTCTCGGGAATCGCCTAATGCCTACCCATCGATGCTATAAACGAAAATAACCGTTGAATGAGCCTAAAGATGCGGACCAAGCATGAGATTTTGTAACTTGGCGCGATGGCTTGCTGGAGTTGTGAAACTCACCCAGGTTGCACTAGAGATAAGAAACAAAGTTAGTTTAAAGGCTGTGAGGGTGCTGCGAGGCTAATATGGGGTGCGATAATTGGAGTAAAAAGGCGGGTTGATAGTCACAGTATCTCTGCTGAGGGGTTCAGTGTCACGAAGTAGGAAGCCAATCCAGGCCCACACGACGAGCGCCTGGGGAAATTATTGAGCGACAGACAAGGCAGAAATATGCGATAGGTAGAGCGGGATTGAGACTGAATGCTCACTAGGCTACCAGGCGGAATTCCAACATGGCGAATAAACCTCCGAGGAGTTTCGGACATTACCGACACCGCTCAACTCACGTGAGAACACGATGACAGTCGGAGCCAGCTCTCAACGTCCAAGCTCTCAGGAGCTTCACATCGAGTGAGTGTACTGTTTGTTACAGAGCTGATAGTCACAGCTGCTTCAGCGCATTTGGTTCAGACGGAACAGCAGCAGTTTCAGTTGTCCGTTCTCTAGCGACCAGAAACGTGCGCGACTTTGTGAGTGTGTTGAGCGAAGAGCAATCGCAACGCCGGCGGGTTTCATAGCACCCCGATACACGTTCGTGCGTCAAATGATTAATATCCGTAACAAATGAAGTTACAGCTCCATGACGTGACAATTACTGGATCCAGTGCGTGGGAACGTTGCCCACTTGCGGAAGTCGGGATGATGCCTGATGCGCAAGTATGGAGTTGACTGGTTGGGTGCTTCCAGCGCTCGATTGCACGTCTGTTCTCGCGAAGATGCGAGGGCAGGGACTGATGGCACCAACTCCGCGGCGCAGACGCTGCATGCGGTGCGCCTCCCGGACATCTGATTCAGTATCGTCCCTGTGCACCTTTTAATGTCTTAAAAAACTGCACGACGGCGCGCGCGCTCATCCCCCGCCCATCGCAGAGGGCCGAGGAGCACACCACCCTACCGCGGCGCACTCGCCAGGTGGCGCCGGAACGGCTATCGCTACAGGAGCCGCGCCGAAAACCTTAGATTAGGCGATGGCCGTCGGAGAATGTCGGGTCTGCAGTGACTCAGTGGACGCAGGGTTGAGCAGCGCGGTGGTGACAGGGCGAATTAGCGTTAGAGGCTCGGCCTGTCTACTACCCGCAGGATGTGGGACCGCGCCGTCAGATCGGTTCAGCTCTGGGTCTCTGGTTAGAGCACAGCGGCGGGCGGCGCGCACGGCAATCGCGCGGCAGAGGATGAGAGAAGAACAGCCACTGTGAAGGAGGCAAACATGTGCAGCTAATTTGCAGTAAATCTCTTGCAGATCTTCTGAGCCGACCAGACTAAATAGACTGGACGTCGGACAGGGGCCTGTGAGGGTTCGAGCAAAAGGTGTCGCGATAAGAGTGCGTGAATGCTCGCTCGTGATGCGGGACCTCCGAAGGTGGTGGCTCGTGCACAAGCAGGGAAGTCGTCGCAAGTCAATGCGCCGGGAGGTGAGGTGACGAGTTTGTTGTTCGTGGGAGTCGCATGGACGAACGTTTGCTGACATGGCAAGGCTTGGACAATGCGCAGAGGAGGGCGTCCGGAAGTTTGCTAAACGGAATATGGCGAACGAAATTGGGCGGCTGCAGTGGTTGCTGAGGGTGCACGAACGTGGACAGCTGTACGCGCTGGCAGGCGCTCGCGCTTTCGGGAGGACGGATCGATTCGGGCTTGCCCAAGGGAAGAAAATCACAATAGCTGTGCATTATGTAGTAGGTAGACGGGGGCATGTACTGTACGAGACGAAGGAAGGATGCGGGCACGGGCGTGAAAATCCTTGATAAACGAAAAAATATAATCGCAGGGATGGGTGCGAACGTGGTCAGTTACGGATGAGGCACGAACGTGCAAGCCGGTAAACATTCCAAGTTGTTTGAATTGCCCGGCCAATACCGGGAGCTCAACGACACTTTCACTCCGTTCGCGCGCTCACCCGTCTGACCCTCCGCATCATTCTCGATCTTGACTCATCTTCCCGCGCGAAACGAACGCTTGAGTGCATGGAAGACCGCCATGACATGCACTTGATCGACGAAAATGAGCAGTCCATTGTGCGCTCTAATACCAGCGATTCTATCCACAGACGTCGCCGCTGGCCGTCAAATGATGATCCCTTCGCCTCCCATGTAGACGAGCCTAGCTCATCTACGCATCCCGCGCCCTCGGGTAGCAGCGTCAAGTTTGCGCAATCTACGCCTGGTGTCACGCCTCGCGCCATTGCGCCGGCCCAAACTAGCGCAACCAAGACATCTTCCACAGCGCGCGAACCTCTCCTGTCCCGAAGAGGGGTGTCCTCGGCTCGCTCCTGTACGCTTCCAATCGATGCGCTAACCTCTTCACCTTCCCAAACTGGCAGGCAGGCCCGGGCGCGATCATCCTCTGCGTCATCGTCATCCCTATCTGTGTCTCCACCCGCGACGGAGCCCTCGCCTCTGAATCCACTAGCAACTCAGGGTCTCGGTCGCAAGGTAGCAGATAGTCTGCAGCTTTTCAAAGAGACGACGCATGACGAGGAGGCACCACCCCGACCCGCGACGTTATCACGAAGCAGCTCAGTATCCGTCACCAGCCGTCGTCGCGCTCCGAGTGCTTCCGTCGTCGTTCCCCAGCCGCCGGTCGCTGCTCAGCATGAGGACGAGGAAATTGAGGGCTACGAGATTGTCAAGCGCTCTCACTGGCCCGACCGCCAGGACTCGGCAGTACGGCGCGAAAAGAGTAGCACCGCTCTTGGTCGGGCACGTGCCACCGCCGGTACAAGCATTAAGGACGGCTCTTCCTCTCGCCCCGACCTCGCTGCTGGTGTCCATGCCCGCAGGCAGTCGCAGAAGGATGTCGCGCAGAAAGATCTCGTTGAATGGCGGGATGAGGTTCAGCGGTATGATTATGAAGGTCGCGGTCGCCAGCGTGAGCGACGTCGCTCTCCGGAGCCTATGCCATCCTCGTCTTCGCGTCCCTTAATGCGCTCAAACTTCTCAACAGAAAGCGTGCCTCGACTGCCACACCAGCACCAGCAACCCCAACAACAAACGCCCAAATCCCCTCGCCATCCGCCTTCACCTTCCCCTTCTCGTTCACCACGTGCCCGGCGGGCGCGCACGTCACTCACACCAGTTCTCACACCGCCAATTTTGCCACCTACGCCATCGCGCTCTCCTACGCCAAAGACCCCTCGCAGTCTTCGTGCCACGAGGCAGTTGAAACATCCCGACACGCTTGCCGATGATTCATTCCCGTTGCTCCCTCCCCCGGCCCTGCAGTCACCTGGCTGGTCAACTGACTCGGATGACGAGTCTGCGTGGGAAAGTGCGTCTGTTGCAACAGATACAACATCGACCACAATGCACCGAGGTCGTGCAGGAGAACGCTCGCGTGTGCCACTAGGCGCATGGCACACCAACTCGATGTCGCCACCGGCAGCTTATCATAACGACAACCCCTGGCAAGTGCCGCCGGACGATGCTACCCCTCATCGCGAAGAAACATTGGGCGGCGACTATGATTTCGAAGCCGGCGTTGACACTTTCGAGGCGCCTCCAACCATTCCATTGAAGCCGTTTCGGAACCAAGTCGGAGGTCATAGCGCTATCTACAAGCTCACTAAACGAGCCGTCTGCAAGGTAGGCCCGTATTGGTGTTTCGTTAGTGGCCAAGAAAATGCTGACCCTTCGCGCAGCCATTGGTGTCACGAGAGAACCTGTTTTACGAGTCTGTGGAACGTGATGCGCCTCCGTTGCTCGGATATATCCCGCGGTATCTCGGTGTCATGTTGGTTTCATATCGCCGCGTCCGACGCTCGTCCAACTCGCACACTAATGGCGAGCATCATCCCGAGCGTAGAGCGGTTGCTGCTTTGCCCTCGCCAACACCTCAGGGGGAAGAACGGTCGGCTTCAATACCGGAGCCACTCGTGACACCGACACGGCCTATCCTCCACAAAGCTGCAACTGCCCAAGGGCTGGGACACATGCAACAGACTGCAACGCCGAGCCAATCTCCACCCCTGTCCAGAGGAAACACACCACCAGTGTCGTCTAGTGACACCGAGACGGAGATGCCAGAGGTCATGCTCGACCGTAACACTCACATACTACCCGGCTGGATGCTACGCCGTCGGCTGCCGCGCTTTGCCTCGACGCCTACATCACCTCCAGCTAAGCTGGTCAGCAGCGCAGACTTGTCGACAACGCCTCCAGGCATGCCGCCTCTGTTGATGGATCCCAAAGTTCGCCAGAACATGTTCTTCCGCGCGATCTCTTCCAGTCCCAACCTTGGCAATGGGCCTCAGCCACCGACCCCAAACGAACAACCTGCAGTGATCCCTTCGGCGCCACTGAACAGCCCCGATTCTGGGAGATTTGATCTCCGTCCGGCTGCAATGAAATCGGTCGTACCCGTCTCGACACCAAACACTGGGGTCGGCGCGTGGTTTCCTGGCACTGGTTCTACTGTCGTGAATACTAGGCTCAAGGATCATGTCTTTGGTACGATCTTGCGTCGCTTTCGGAGGCGAAATCGATTGAACTCCGGCGGTCGTCTCTGTGGCACGCGCACTGATGATGAAGGCGGGATCGCAGATTGTGAAGATGACGAGGATGGATCTCGTGAGAAATTGGGCCTCTCGGGTCGCCGAAGGCGGCGGCGTGGGACAATTGGCGGTCGTCATCCTGCGCTTGAACGGATTCGGCAGGAGGATGAAGGTGTCACGTCTGGCTCCGATAGTCCGGCCGCCGTAGGAAGCGCTTTGCGGCGAGTACAGAGCGAGACGACGCTAATCTCAGCTCCGTTGCGTTCCCGTTCGGCCCAGTCCCTGGCGAGAAGTCGGGCATCGGCTCTCAGCTCTGCTCTCACCGCCTCGCAAACCGACCTGAACGATACGCAAGACGACTCTCCCGGCGCTGTCACTCCAGTCAATACTGAAGCCGAGCATGTGCACGATCTTGACGCGCCTGACACCGTGCCGTATGACTCCATTCCAGTGCGTACGCGCAGCCGCTCGCGATCTCTTGGACCTGCGTTATACTCTGGCAGCTCACGGCCGCGATATCTTGGGTCTCCTTCGTCATCACAGGCTTTGAATGGAACGAATCTCCTGCTCAAACCGCTGTCTCCCCCGCCTGTCTCGCGGTTTCCATCGCTACCGCCTCTACCTGTGCCACAACCAGATGCACCGCGACAGGAGCATTTCATCTTGATGGAGGATTTGACGGGGAGACACAAGCGGCCTTGCGTGCTCGACCTCAAGATGGGCACGAGGCAGTACGGTGTGGACGCGACGTCAGCCAAGAAGAAGAGTCAACGTAAGAAGTGCGATCGCACGACGAGCAGGAGCCTTGGGGTCCGCATCTGCGGCATGCAGGTGAGTTGTTGTCGATGGGAGGGGAAAGAGCAATCCACGCTCCGACCTCTCCCGAGGCTTTTTGAAACCCGCGCGTCCGGAGCAGCGCCACTAATCGTGTGCCTTATTTCGCCCTGGATTTAGGTGTGGAATAATGAAAATCAGACCTATGGGACACAGAACAAGTACGCTGGGCGAGAAATCCGCCGTGAGGAGTTCCCTCAGGCTCTCGCCTCGTTCCTGCACGACGGCCAGCGTCTCCTCGTCCACCAGATCCCGTCTATCTTGCAAAAGCTATATGGGCTCGCACGCATCATCAACCGTCTCAAAGGCTACCGATTCTACGGCTGTAGTCTCTTGTTCATCTATGATGGTGATGCCGAGGTGCAGGACGCTGCTCTACAGACTGCTCGCGAGTCGCCTACGTCCCGGTCTAAGCGTGGCGAGTCGCTCGACCGGTCATCTGCTGACCGAAACCACGCACCGCGTCAAGCTGTTCTGCGGCGTGTGCACTCGGAAGACCTCCTCGTGGGTCCTGTTGCGAAGCGCTCTCACCGCCACCGGAAGCGAGGGGAAGTCAATATTCGCATCGTCGACTTTGCGCATACGACCTCTGGGCGCGACTACCTGCCTTTCCCCGACGGCGGTGAACCGGAAGGAGCAGCGACCATGCAGTTCTCGAAAGGATACACCGCACATATTGACCCTGAGTCAGGTCTACTGTACGCACGTTTCCCGCCCAAACACCCGGACACGCCGGACCACGGCTTTCTCTTTGGTCTGAAGAATCTGGCACGTGCGCTCGAGAAGATCTGGGACCAGGAGCGCCTGCGGCGGTTTCAGGCTGCGCGTATTGCGGCACCCGGCGCGCCGGTTGACGACTTGCTCGGCGTGCTCTCCAAGGAAGGCAAGGAAATATTTGACTCCATCTTCCCATCAGGGATGAACGCAGAGAATGACGGCGGATATCTTTCGACGTAACGGTTCCGCCCTCACTCACTCACAAAGCTCAAGTTCTTTATTCTCTCTTAATATTTGGTAGCATCCATCATTGCCCTACGGTCTCTGTGTCTCTCATGCATACGCATCTGCATTCCCCCCACACGCGCTCTCCCCCGCATCCGTCTTGGTCTCGATTAGATGTTATCTCCGCATCCGTCTCACTGTCACTGTGCGCAACGTTCTGTCGCCTGCCTGCATATCGCGCATCGTCTTGTCTCTCAACTGTTGTGTCTGTGGAACTGTCTTTTTGCTGTCGGTGCATTTCTCAGCGTGTAAGCTAGGAAACGTCCATTGAATTGAAACAGGGTCTCTCAATTATTCATCATGGCATGGCGGAAGATTTGATTCTGGCCGGAGCTTGGCCGTTTAGCCACTTTTTGCCCTCTTACCAGGCATGTCCCAGTTGCCCGAACGTGAACTGTCAATCGAACAGTCTGGCTCAGAGGATGAGGAACAGACCAACGAGTCTGGCAGCGAGTATGATAGCGACAGTGACTCGCTGGCAGGCTCGTCGAGTGGACCAGTTGTGAATCCGCTATCGCCAGCAGAGTTGGCCAAGTTCCAGGCTGCGCAGGAGCGCGCGGGAATCGTCTATTTGTCAAGGATACCACCCGGGATGCGGCCCACAAAAGTTCGCCATCTTATGAGCGCGTATGGAGAAGTTGGGCGGGTGTTTTTGCAGCAGGAAGGTGTGATTTTTTGCGATGTTGCATTGAGTGCGATGTAGTTTACTTATTATATACTGCGTAACACAGATGCGAAACGGGCGTATCTGCGACGCAAGCACACGAGCACGAAGAAAGTTCACTATACGGAGGGTTGGGTCGAGTTTGAAGACAAGAAAGTGGCGCGCAGCGTCGCGGACATGCTCAATGCGCAGTCCATTGGCGGGAAGAAGGGCACGCGATGGAGGGATGACGTGTGGACGATGAAGTACCTGCCACGGTTCAAGTGGCACATGCTCACGGAGCAGATTGGTATGTAGGCTATCTAGTTATGCAGCGAGCTGACTTGGATTCCGACTTGCAGCGCACGAGGGTGCAGTACATCGAGAGCGACTCCGGATCGAGCTTTCACAGTCGAAAGCGGAGCAGAAGGACTATCTACGCAATGTGAGCGTGGCGAAACAACTCAAGAAGCGAGAGGAGAAGCGGAAGGCGAAGGGAGAGGATGCTACGCCGGCCGTGGAGTCGCGCAAACGCAAGGATGTGGACGGGCCGAGGGACGGGCCATCGCAACGCCGAAAGCGACCTAAAACGGATGCTTCAAGCGCGGGACTTGAAAATGTACTTTCTAAGATTTTTTGAAATTCACGGTCCGGGTTGTGCCGCGCGGGCGGGGGTGAGAAAGTGGGTTCGGAGTCTGGTGTTGACTCTTTCTTCAATCGCTCTCGGCTACCAACAGTCGCTGCGATTGCCCAAGGTCTGTGTCACGTCCCCGTTCTCGAGTGCCCCCGCTTTCTCGCTTGTCGACACCCGCATTGATGCTTCGCTCCTGCTCTTCCTCTCTCAGCGGTGACCCTCTTGCACACGCAACCCCGAGGTAATGTCTACCAGCTGGGGCGCATATCCTCCTCCGCGCAACCACTCGCGCTCGCGCTCCCCCGGCCACAGGGGCTCGCAGCACGACTACCCACAGCCTGCGGCAGGCGCTGCGGGATGGGACGATCGCGGTTATGACCGTCGCGAACCTCGCGGTCGTAGTAGGAGCCCAACCTACGACGATGGTATTTTCTACTTCTCACTTACATAATTAGCGCGTCTTCTTACTATTGGACCTAGGGCGCAAGCGTCGAAGGTCGCCGTCACCTTCTTGGGATCGTGGCGGAGACCGGTATGAGCCTCGCCCACGGTACCAGGAAGACTTTGGTGCGCCTCTTCAACTCCAGTAGATGCTACTATCTCATTGTAGCTTATCAGACGCCCACTCGCGTTCACGGGCCTATTCCCCAAACCGGCGCTTTGGTCCTTCGAATGGCGGCGGACGTGGCAGACAGCTCCCGGACCCGTACCAAATGGACTCACCAGCAACCTTCAAGCAGTTTGCAGAATGGTTCCGGCACACCTTTCCGCGAGAGACTAGCGAGGACGATATTGCAGACAAGATTGCTGCAGACAATAACGAGACCAAGCCGAAAGGCATGCGCACTCGCTACGAGCGCTATAAGAAAGAGTTCCACTGTCGTCAGGTCTGAGAACGCTCATGCTGAAAACATATTTTGCCATCAACTCATGCTTGAGTGAACAGGTCCAAACTCTTTACGACTACCACCGGAAGGCACCATGGTTTCAAGAGCGCTATGACCCAGCACCAATCTTCGAGAACCTTAGAAAACGCATCCGAAAGCGCGGCTGGCAGGGCCGTTTGCAGCAGTTTTTGAGCGACCTCGAAGATGGCAAGTTTGACCCTGACACCAGCCCCGCCCTCGATGCTCCCAAGTCAGCAGGCGATGCTCCTCCGGCGGATGCGTCAGCCGAAGAAAACAAAGCTTCCTCGCCGCCAAAGGAAGGCGAAACGAAGCAAGAAGATGAGCAGATGTTCGATGACGATGCAGGTGATAATGAAGACGGCCGTGGCCGCGAGCCAATGCGACAGAGCACCGGCAGCGACGAGATCAGTATTCCCCCAGAAGGCAACGAAGTCATGATTCGCACTATTGCACCAGATATCGGGCGTCTCAAGCTCGAGGAGGTGCGCTGTGCCTGCCTTCAACTTTCGTTTATGTCTAACGAACCGCTCGTAGTCTTTGAAAACTGTTTCAGGATTTATGTACCTTGCCCTCGGAGAGCCTATGCAAAAGCGCAATTACTATCGTGCAGGCTGGATCCGCTTTGAGGACGGCACTGACATGGAAAAAGTTGTCGCCGAGTTGAGCGAGAGAAAGGTACATTGTCGATGGTTGATAGCACATCCTGCTTTGAGGCTCACCGGTTACAGATTGATGGATTCAAACTTCACGTCTCCCACACCACTCGCCCGTTTATCACGCGCATTAAGAACACGCCTGAGATTGCGAGCCGTCCCGACCGCATCCGCATTGACTACGACAATGCCAAGCTTCTGGCCGCAAAGCTCGAGGCGGAAGCTCGGGAGCTGCGCCACTGGAAGGAGCCTTCCACAGCAACCAACGGTGAAACTACAGATGGTGCAAAGAATGGCGAAGATGTTCAGATGAGTGATGCGTCCGCAAACGGCAACGGCGTCACCGCAGACGACGATCCTGAACCTGCTGAGAGCGGGATTGATGCCGTCGAGCGCCGCATTGCGAAGCTATGGGAGGAATTACCCAAGCCAGACACAGAAGATTCGGCCGCAGAGGAGGCATTTGAGACCCAAAAGGTAAATTTCGTGCTGTCACTGCATTCACAACATCTTGTTGACCTCGAATTTGTGTTTCGTTCCTGTTTTTGCCGCTGCAAAGTTGGCTGTGGCGCTGGACTTGTACGTGGCGTACCTCCGCGCAGCGTTCAACACGTGCTTCTATTGTGCGGCCGTCGTGGACCACATTGAGGAGCTCCATCGCAAGTGTGCGGGGCACAGGCGAAAGGCGTACGTGCCTAAGCCGACGGCGGCAGACCCGACGTCGAGCCCGCTCAAGACGGACGTACCGTTGGACGATGTGGACCGTGAGCGGGAGAAGGAACGCGATCCGACGGCGAAGGACAATCGCGAGGGCGGCCGCGGCTGGGTCGATCGCTCTGGTTTGTACTGCCGCAAATGCATTTCGAGCTGCAGGCTGACATCCGGGTCTTACAGACGAGCAGTTCGTGGAGAAGCTGGACGCACGCATGGCGCTTACGCTCAGGCCAGACAAGGTTGACCCCAAAGACCACGGTGGCAAAAACATCGACGAGTGAGTCCTCAAGAAGCCAGTCCTTGTATAGCCTCTGACAGGAAAATTGTCACAGGGAGCTCTCGAAGGCGGTCGAGCCTCACATGAAGCAGGAGGATGAGGGCAAGTTCCGCTGCAAGACTTGCAGCAAGCTATTCAAGGCGACCTCGTTCATCGAAAAGCACATCGCCAACAAGCACTCCGAGCTGGTCAAGGGGCTTGATGATGTGAGGGTTCTGCGCATCGCATTATCCATCTGGCTGACCGGTACATGCTCTCAGGTGACGTTGTTCAATAGGTTCGCGCTCGACCCGCAGCGCATCCAGCCGTACACCCGCGTACCTGCGCCAAGCGGGAGCAGCCAGCCGTTGGCGCCACAGGCTTTCGGACTCCAGGCTCCTGTGCATCCAATGCCAGACTTCAACCGTGGCTTCGCACCACAGTTCAACGGTGGCGGTCCAGGTTTCGGCATGAACGGCAGCTACGGCGGCCCCGGTGTCGACTTTGCGATGAACGGTGGCAGCAACTTTGGCGGAGGACGGGGCGACAGCTACCGTCCTCAGTACAGCCCGAACATGGGCCGTGGCGGAGACAGAATGTTTGCAGGCCGCGGACCGCCGCAGGGCGGGTTCGATGGCGGGCGGCAGATGGGCGGTGGGTTCAACAATGGCGGCGGCATGCAGGGTGGTCGGCCGCGGAGGGACAGCGACCGTGCTGGCCCGCCGCCGCCTCCTCCAGATGCGAAGGAGGACCCACGTGCGACTGCAGGCAGGAAGATCAGCTACCACGATATGGACGAGGTGGCCGAGGGCGACGTCGAGCTCACATACTGAACTGGGCCGCTCGCTTTTCTTGAAACTGTCGTGCTTTCGCTTCCTACATTTTGTTTGTCCTCTGTGTTATCTTGCACCCCCTTAGCTGACAACTCTAGTCGTCTTACACTGTACACCGAACCAAAACGTCTTAGACAATCTGACCACACCTCAGTTTTCTATTTATCACGTGATGTGTGAGATCTCTAAGATGATTCAACTGCGAACAATATTTTACGCCTAGGCAGCCTTCTTGGCGGCTTTTGTGACCTTTTGCTGCTTTGCTTTGTGAACCTCCTCGCGCTTGCCAAAGTCCGAATCGTGCAGCTCCATGTTGGCTAGCCGCTTGGCAGCGAAAACGGTATTGAGATCGTCCAACACCTTGTCCTCCGACATTGTGTACTCCTGTAGTTTTATCTCTAGCAATAGACTTAGAACTCCAAGTTGTCGTTATACGTAGCGCAACCACTCACTTATTCTGTCTTCGATCTTCAAAACCTTCTCCTCGTCCCGCTCAGTCACGAAACTGAGCGCCAAACCTCCGCGTCCCGCGCGCGCAGTACGACCGACACGATGTGTGTACTCCTCAGGCTCCTGCGGCATGTCCCAATTGACCACAAGCGCCACATCCTCTATGTCGAGACCGCGCGCACCGACGTCGGTCGTCACAAGCACAGGCACGACGTAGCTCTTGAACAGTCCAAGGTTCGTCAGCCGCTCGCGTTGCGTCAGTCGGCTGTGCAGCGACGTCGTGCGGATACCGAGCTGCTGGAGCAGCACGGTCAGGTAGGCCGCTGTGCGAGCGCGCGCGGCGAAGATAATCGTCGGCGGCGGCTGTGGTAGTGGCTCGTCCGGCGCAGAGGCGGACTTGGTCTTGCTTTTGGGTTTGGGAGGTTTGGAGACAGCATGCCCGCCTTTTTTCTTTGGCTCTGGGGCGGCACGGCGGAGGTGGATAATAGATTCAGGTGGGTTGCACAGGAGATAGTAGAGGTACGCTTCGCGGACTTGGGAAGGGACGAGAAGGTAAAGCTGCTTGAGCGTCTCTACCGTCTCTACGCTACAATTTTCGGTCAGCCAGTAATATTCAGTGTATAAATCCGCTTCGTACCCTTCAGGCATGCGATGGACAAAAGGCTTCTCCTTCCCCGGACGCGGAGTGGCGGCAGCAAGAGACTCGATCGCTGGCGTCAGAGTTGCAGTGAACAAGCATGTTTGCCTGTCCTTTGGCACTGCGTCCATGAGCACCTTGAGCTCATTTGCAAAGGTAGGTTGTAGCAGACGGTCGGCTTCATCGAGCACGAGGAAACGCACGCGCTTCAGGTCCCATTCGCTGCTACTATTGAGATGATCAACAAGGCGGCCTGGCGTGGCGATAACGACGTGTGGTCGATTGCAGAGGTCGATTGCCTGCTGCATCATGTCCATGCCGCCTACTACGACGGCTGTGCGGATGCCGAGCGAGCCGCCGAGGACACTGAATTGATCTGCGATTTGGAATGCAAGTTCTCTGCGAACATGAGTACGAGTTGTAGATAATAAGAACAAGAGGCAGACCTTGTTGGAGTAAGGACGAGCGCAAAGATGCCATAGGGGTCAACATAGAGCTTTTGTAGAATAGGCAGTGCAAAGGCCATGGTTTTGCCTGAACCTGTCTTTGCATTGCCTATGCAATCTTTGCCTTAAAAGATCGAGTTAGCCAGTAAGTTTGCCGCCGATGTGAAGCCGCACCTGCGAGCAACGGGGGTATGCAGGACGCCTGAACTGCCGTTGGCGTTCGAATGGCCATAGCAGACAACGCATCGACGAGTGGCGCAGACACACCCAGCGGCCCAAAACCCGTCACAGGCTTTGCAGCAGCCACTATTCGCGTTTCTGCTGGTCGCGGCCGTCGCTGTGCTAATCGCGAAAGGCCGTCATCATCATCAAAGTCTGCTAGTGCGATGGTTGGTTGAGGCTCGTCGCCGTCGTCTGAGGCCGCAAAAGATTCGTTGTCACTGGCCTCGTCGTCACTCAACTCGTCTTCCTCGTCGTCAGATAATCGTCGTCGTTTCCTAGGCAACTCGGCGGTTTGTGCAAGCTCGTCTGACGCAAATTCTTTTCGCTTAGATGGCATGGTGGAGTTCTTGAGGCTGAAGGCCGGCGGCGTCGGAGTCGTAACGCACTTGACCTCCGCACTCAACATGTCTCGCGCCGACCGCGCTGGCCTGTTCGCGTCGGTTCCAGCAAAGGAGCCTGGCGTGCAGTTCTCGCACAGACTCGTGAAGGCCGCAGTCGGAAACCCCTTTGAAGCGTTCCCAGCCGAAGAATGCGATGACTGGCTCGAGGGCCTCAAAAGCAAGCTGCGAAACGCGCTCAATCCAAATGTCAAAGGCAAGGCACGCGACCCGCGCGAACGCCCCAGTGCACGCCAATCTCTCCCAGCCTACGTCAGCACTCGCGACGACGATGCCTCGTTGCGGTACTCCAAGGACGACCTTGACATCGAAGGCATTTCGGATAGTGGAGCCGAGCAGACGAGCGACGATGCCTACGATATTGACGAGTCTTATGCATTTAATGGTGCGATTGCGCGTCTCGCAGCTCGTATTGCGGAGATTTATGTTTGGTTTCCTAGGTCAAGACCAAGCACAAGATACTGAGACATGTGCGTTCTCTAATACCATGGACCCTAAATACACAGACGGGTGACGCCCGAAGCAGCTCAGAACGGCGACTTGCAATACCAAGAAGGAGAGGAAGAGGAATATTATGCCGAAGAGGAAGAGGAACTGGACAAAGAGAATAGTGAGCCTTGGTCACAATGCTACTTCTTAGACTGACATCCCTTTGCAGCAGTCTATCCGCACGAGTTCTTCGCCGAAGATGAGATAGAACCGCTTGAACAAATACCAATATGTTTGTTCCTGCAACAGTTCCTTGACATTTGCTCCGCTTACACGTTTATTCTTCAGTTTCTGAGCTTGTGGAACTCCTCGACACCGATGAGGAGGAGCTGGCAGCTCATGGGTCTTCACCGCCTTGGGACGATGTTTCTGCGGAGCAGGACGCGTATGACGAACAGGCGCATGACTACCCCGAAGACAACGACGCCGAGGTGGGCAATATGACGAGGATTATGATGAAGAGCGTGTGGCAGGCGATGACGACCACCGAGAAGCCGAAGGCGACGAGCTCGAGGACGAAATGGAGCAAGATGAACTTTCCTCCCCTGGGCCTTCATATGCACTAGGTTGGTCCCTTTCTGACCTCACATTCTGCTTCATTCATTTTCATGTAGTCGAAGCGCAAGCGTCTCCACCCTCTGACCCATATTCAGCGGCTTCGCCCGAAGTCTTTGAGATCAGCGACGACGACGAAGATGACGCTGCAAACCAGGGTCCATCTGCACCCATGGCAGACACGCATCAGGAAGAAGACCAAATCGACCCGTCGCTCCTGGACAGTGCAGCTGATACATACGGCCTGTCTTCCCAACCACAAGCAGGCGATGCAGGAGCCATGTGGCTCGAGCCCCACCCTCTGTTCAATATACCGATGCCGCTCACAATACCCTCGGGAGTATCGGTGTCGGCTAGTGACTTCATCCCAGATATTCCCATCGATTTCTTTGGCGCCGACTCATTCACGAGCTCTGGGGCCTTCGCACCAGGACTTCTGGACGGACTGTCTGCTCCTGGTGCCACGCTCCTCGACGAGCATTCTGCACAGGCGATCCTTAACTTTTCCCAAGGCGCTCACCCCAGATTCGCAGACTCCCAGGACAGCGCGGAACTTTCTGAATCCGAGCAGGCAGCCACACAAGAAGCCGTCAGCACTCTTGCTGCTGAATACGACGACAGCCAGCTGCTTCACGAGGACCTGCAGTCGACGCCTATGAAATCGGTCTCTCCTACAATGACCGCTGATGCTGAGGTTATCGACCTCGATGCTAACGAGGACGCCGAAGACGATCAGCTAACCACCGAGAATGAGATCCAGTTGACGATTGAGGCACCTGCGGACGAGCCTCATACCTCCGCATCGACCGCGTACGAGCAGGTACCTGTGTCGCCTCTATTCATGCAGTCGGGCGAGCTGCCGGATCATGGCGCGCACGTTGCAGACGACACGCATCTCCTCCCAGGCGAACAGGACACCGACGAGCCGGTCAAGCGTTCCCGTTCGACAACGCCGGTGCCGCAGAGTCAGCCAGCACGCTCTGTGCCGGCCAGCCCGCATTTGTTCTTGGAACAGGACGAGACTGTGGCTCAGGCGATGGAGGCGCTTCAGGAGGACACATCTGAAGCGGCGACCGAGCGTGTGGCAGATGCAGATGCGGCGTTGGACGGCGAGGCTGACGATGCGGATGTGGAGACGCAGCTTCCCGGTCGATACGACGAGTCGCCTGCGGTGCAGCATGAGCATTCGGCGCTTTCACCTCAGCCGAAACAACAGGAGATCTCAAAGGACGAGGCAGAGGGGATAGTCGAGGAGCAGCAGCACGACCTCTTGCATCACGAGGACGACGATGCTTTCAGTCCCGTGGGAAACGATAGTACTATCGCTCTCAAGCAGTTCCGGAGTCAGAATTCGAGGTGCTAGCTACACAAGACGTACTTGAGGAAGATGGCTTTGAGCCCGCGTTAGACTCAGTCGACGACTTGATACCGTAGAAATCAGCGAGAAGGTCGAGCCCACCGAAATCCAGAGTGTCCAGGATCGGGAGGAAGCCGCCCCTGCCGGTAGGAATGAGGTCGACGCAGACGCTGACGCTGACGCCGACGCATCTGGGGAGAGCGAGGACGAAGCTTACAACGCGCCGATTGCCGAGCAGGGTGACGAGTTTGCTTCGCTGGACCCCACTCTTGCACCCAATCAGCAGATGAGGTTGCAGAGCGTCCGACGCTACGCACCTTAAATAGCGTGGACGAGGTCAGGCAGCAACTTGATGCCGCGACGTACGACGAAGAGGAAGAACTCATCTTTGAGTACGAACCAGAAGGCGTTTCGTCGACGGACGATACCCAGACTGCGGAGGCGACGCTGGCGACCCAGTCAGATGAGCGGCCAACATTGCGCTCGATGGACAGTGTTGACGATATCGCGCAACAACTCGACGCCGCATCGCCTACTGGCCATGATCTTGATTTCACAGGGATGCCGTCACAAATGTCTGCCTTCTTGCAAGAGCCAGACGTTGGCGACATTACACAAGACGGGGAGGATCTTGCCCTTGCGGTCGACGATGAAACAGCCCTTGAAGACGCTAGCATCGATTCTGCGTTAGAGGACTCGACAGTGGAGGATGAACCAGAGGCCGCTGATTGGTCGCCACAGCAGTCGAGATCAAGGAAGCGCAAGGTATGCTGAGTAGGTTAACGAATGCACATTTCTCTCATTTCGCCCCGTTTATAGCCTGTCGAGAAGCTTCCCACATCATCGCCAAAGCGCACCAGTGCTCGAAGAGCTCGAACAGTATCACAGACGTTCATGCCGGCTCCTGCATCGGCTCGAGCTGGACCTTCCAAACGGCGAGCAGGTAGCAAGACACCAAGCGCGGGCTCGCCTGCGGAAGACTCTGAGTTGGACGAATATGGTGCTGCTACTGCAGATGCGGATCCCGAGACGACCCCGCGGGGTACAAGACGCAAGCTCGGAGAGGACGCAGAGTTCGTGAATTCAAAGGATTCACCATCTCGCCGCGGTCGTGGCGTAGCTTTGAAGGGCAAAAAGCGCAAGCGTGATGCCACTCCAGAACTCGAGTTGACGCAGCCCGCCTCCATTGACGCTGACGCGCACCAAGTCGACACTTCTCGCGAGGCAGAGGTGTCTGCACGTCCAGCTTTGTCGCGTACTGAGGACTTCCGCCACTACCACGGCAAGAATAAGCAGGCAGGCATGGGACCCATGTGGAAGTCGCTGAAGAATGCCATCAAGCCGGTAACGGAGCTCTTGCGAGGAACCGCTGCACCAAAACCCATCAAACCCGTCCCAATTGTGCAACCTACAGCTCCTGCGGTCGCATCGTCTTCCACACTCAGCGAGGTGATACTACAAGCACCGGCGCCGGCACCATCAGAACTCGTCGTGGAACAGGAGAATAAAGTCGCTGAAGCCGTAGCAGACAATCAGCATGCTGCCGCTCCTGCGCCTGCGGATGGCCCCGCTGTTTCCGAAGATTCTGTGGGTGATGATGAACCTACTCCCACTCGCGATATGGTTGATCAGGACAGTCTCGATGAAGACGGTGTCACCGCAGCCCTGTCTCTTGACAGTCGTGCACCGACGCCCCCATGGTCATCTCCCGAGGCTGAACAACTCACTCCTCCGTCCCAGTCCGAGATTGAGCTGCCTCAAGAAGCTCCGCGCTCGCCCCCCAGGCTGACAGTGGAAACGGCTCCTGTCGCTGACCGTGCCGTATCCCCAGTGGCGCGCGCGGAAACTCCTTGCCGCTTCAGGCACCTTCTCCTGCGTTGACATCACCTCCGATTTCTCCTCTCACGCCGACTGAGGAGACTGAGGATACATCTTCGAACGCTCTTGCAGTTCCTTCACGCCCACGACTTTCCGCCCGGATTCCATCCCTCAATGCTCAATCGCGTGTTACACGGTCGCACTGCCAGTTCCACACTGTTTCAGTCCCGTCTTCCGATGGTTTGAGGGCATATTTCATTACACCCGCCTGTTCTATCGCAGATACACCGAAGATGAGGGAACTTGACGCAATCGATCACGATATAGCTACTGCAGAGGACCATCAACGGTGCATCATTGACCTGGAGTACGCGGACGAAGAGGCGGTTCACGCGATCAGGAAGCTTGTCGGGCTAGAACTACTGCGCGAAGGCGAAGTTGGCTACAGGTTACGGGACCACGAGTCTTATGCGCAGCTCATGGCGCGACCCACCAACGCCTACCATATCCTGAAGAAGCCGGCGGGTCGGAACAGCGTTGGTGGAGGTTCGGTTCAGCGCAGACGAGCAAGAGCACAAAGCACGTCGTCGTCCGCTCCACCAAGCGAGATTGGCGATGGTTCAGAGAGCCACGCTGGGAGTCCAGCTGCACATACAAGGTCACATATATCTTCGTCGTCTCCGACTTCACCTGTTGGCTCGCGTCGGCCCGTCGGCCCGCTTCACAAGCGGCGTAAGGTCGATCAGGACGGGTATCGGCCTTCAATCGAAGATTTGGCAATCGAGGACCTGGACCAAGAGGACGACCACAAGTCCCTCATCGTCAAGACAAGAACTCGTCGCAAGAAACCAGTAGCCGCTTCATCTTCTCCATCTCAGGCTGCTGCAGAGAGCGAAGCCCACGTTGCCAATGCAAGTAATGGCGCAGGCCACAAGCCTACCAGCAAGGCCTCGCGCAAGAGGAAAAGCAAACTCCCTGTAGCTTTGAGTGCTGCAGAAGAAGAGACGGATCCAATAGGTGCAGAATCTGATCTCCCACCTGCGTCGCGAGGCAAGAAGCGCCCTGCCACGGAGGATGGTCACGCCAGCGACGCCGACGGAACTGCGACGAAGAAACGAAAAGTCAGCCCACCCATTCAGACTTTCAAATCTTGAGTATGCATCCTATAAGTTCATCAAGGGTCCGAATGTCGTCAATGTCCACAGAGATTGGCATTAGTTTCAATACATCATACAAAGTGGACATCGCATATCTCGCTTTTTCATTTCGTTTCGGCCGCACAAAGCAACTAAACTACCTTCCAAGTAATGGGGGCTACTGAACCGGGGTCACAAACCATTCGTCAATCAAAAATCTGACGTTGTGCGACGGACTCAGGCAGATTTGGGCATATTTGAGCAATCGGAGAAAGGGTGCATCGGTTTGGCTACAGAGGCTATGCACCCACACTGCTCCTGTGTGTCGTTCAGTCGTCCTTGATGGGCGAAAACAGTGTTTCGATCAGCTGAGAAATAGGTTTCAAAGTTCGATTAGTTGAGAAAAGTCACCTCGACCTCGACTGACTCACCCAACGGTCCAAGTCTGCCTCGTTCGCCTTAAATGTGGCGAATTTCGCGTCCAGCTGGTCTGCAATAATTTCAGTATTCAAAGAATCATTGAGTTGGACGGGCGAGATCTCTAGTTTTGTGCCCACCTGAAGTGACGAAGACGACGTCGGCAATCTCCTTGTTGTTGCCCACGCTTTCGAGGAACTTGGCGGCCGATTTTGCAGTTCCGACCTGGCCAATCATGAATTTGACGCCTTTATATCATTTCAGTTTAGGCACAGACGTTTCGGGACTAAGAAGTAGCATCGTGCACTCACTTTTACGAGGGTAGCCAGCCTGTTCTAACTTGTCCCCGCACTCCTTGATGGTGTCGACGAGTTCAGAATCCTTCTCCTGGGATGGCATGCCATCGGTGATTACGGAGACAAGGAGAGGTCTTGCGAGGCTCTTGGGCTCGAGTTTATCGTACACCAGCGGCTGGAGAATCTTGGACTTGAGGTAAGTGCCGATCGCAGTATCGCCGCCTTGCTGCCAACTGATACCGTCCAGAATTCCCGTAATTGATTGAAGACTCAGGTCCCAAGCGTTGTCCACGTCCTGGTTGATGAACCGCAGCGCGACCCCATCACCTTCGGGAAGGATGCGTGTAGTAATCTGGGCGATCTTCTTGACAAGATCGGTCTGAGCCTCCCATCGCCCGTCTCGTTTCATTGAAGAGCTATCATCTACAAAGGCAATAGGGCCGAGGTTGAGCCAATACGAAGCGATTTAAGTTCGAAATTCGTGACGTTGGTCAGCAAATAAGAACTTTCACAGACTTCGAGCAACATACCGCAGTAGAAAACCTGTTGATGCAACGTCACCTTGATCGTCTTGGGCAACAGGTCCGGTTGACCGAGGGGCGTGGTCGGGTCGTTCTCTAGCTCCGTGGCCTTTTGCGCCAGCTCCTGTATGTAGTTTGGCTTGTCCTTAAAGAAGCGCTCCAGCGTCGCGTTTTTTTTAACGAAGGTGTCGACGTTTTCGACAAACGCCTCTTATTGGGCGTCTCCTAGATTTTATAATAAATTTATAAGCCACTTGATCAGAAAATCAGAGTTTGACTGATCTGCGTACTCCGTCGTTAACTGCCTAAATTTTATAAGCCACTTGATCAAGAAAATCAGAGTTTGACTGATCTGCGTACTTCGTCGATGTTTGATTCATCGCTGGGTTCAATCCGAACATGCGGCGCATGACTCCTTTTGCCGTCTTATTGACCCATGAAGCGACGTAGAGTAAGGAGCTGACGACTATAGAGGATAGTTTGGCGATCGCTGACTTCTCCTTCTCGGGTTCGAGCGCACGCTTGACAGCCTTGTCCTTGGCCATGGCCTCCGCGGTCAAGCCTTGATCATTCATGGCCGTTAGAGAAGCCCCAGCTTTGCTCAGCAGCCTGATGGACTCGATGTCTTTCTTCTGCACGGCGAACATGAGCGGGGTGTTGTTGCTAGCAGCGGAGGAGGTAGCATCGACGGAACCGTTGGGTGTTTTGCTGAGAAGAAGTTGAATGATCCTGGGGCGATTCTTGGCGGTCTTGCTCGCGGTGAGGAGGAGCGCCGTCTCACCGTCTCGAGAGAGAGCGTCTGGCTCCGCCCCCCGGCTCAGTAGCTGTTCCACTACATTCGCAAAGCCGGCGACTGCAGCGGCCGCCAGAGGTGTCCAGCCGGAGACGGGATCTAGCTCGCTGAGGATGTTGGGGTTGCTCTGGAGGTAGGCAGCAAGCCTATCGCCCAGGAGCGTTCCCTTGCGGGCATCTTCGTGAATTCCCATGATATGACACGGGTTGGTGATCGAGCTGCATCAACTAGGGACCTGTTTATAACTTGCAGCTGATAGCTGCCATGCACTCATCGCGTTTTCTTTGTCGCATCGCCCTAGCCCGCAAATCGATGGCATCTAGCTCATGCAAGCCGGTCAAAAAACCGATTTAATCATCAGCCGCGCACGTGGTTGGCTGTGGAAGACGAAGAAGTTGGTGGTCTCACACAGTCCACAGTACACCGGCGGTGAGAATGTAGTGCAAAGACAGTCAATCCAGTGACCCGAGATTACCAGAAAGCACAGTGAGGTTATACGTGAGCGAGACGATATGAATCATGTTCGAGGACCACAACGACCCGTCACCCAACTACGACCGGGCAGCAATTGGGCAGCGTAGGAACACCCTACCGCGTGCGTAGCTCAGGAGCGCGCATGTCGCGTCAGGTGATCAGACGGCTGTTCACAGGTATGTTTCATACAGAATACAGCGGTAGGGTCGTGCAAGGTGCGCAGGGCGACAGTAAGAGCCACTCTGCCACCGCAATTTCCCATGGCCTCCTTCATTGAGCCCTAACAATACGAGTCGAACCTTAATATTTCGGTTGTTTTCAACCGGCTCTTCATCTCCCCGCTAAAGAGCCCACACAACTCGCATTGAGCTGCGCCAACACCGTCAACACAGCCGCCGCCATCACCGCTGGCGTGAATTATATTGTAGTTTGCGGCTGGGGCAAATTCGTATGGTAGTATGGTTATAGAACTGTTGAGTTGAGTGTTAACCATGCCGGGGAAGAATGGCGTTTTGGCCCTTATTCCTACGCGTGCATCTAGGTTCGGGTCCTCTGAACGCTTCATCCATCGATTGGCCAGGACTACGTACTGTCAAAACTTCGGTGGCATACCCCGGTGCCTTGCTTCGATCGTTGATTCTCGAGACCTGGCAGCGGTCTGTCTCGTGCCGGTCTCGGAAACTGCTTGCGCATGACTGGAGCCGCCTGGCTTCTCCAACAACGAACCATGGGCAGTCTCACTGTCGTCCCTTAGTTCGTCTTGTGCCATGCGTTGTGCATGTTTCCTCTTTGCGTAGCACAGCTCCATAGTTGTTCTTCTCCTCGAGTTCGACGAGTCGGCTGCATCTCAACGCCGTATCCCTCCTCCCTTTGAACTCATGAGTGCATCCGCCAAAGCGTTCAAGTCGAAGGGAATTCCTGTGTTCCAGCGCGGGGATGAAGCGTACGAGCGGTCTGTCGCAACGCCCAACCTTCTATTCCGTTTTGCCAGGCCCGAGTTGGTCCTACAACCTGAGACAGTAGCGCATGTTCAGGCAATAGTGAGACAGGCAAAGTCTCAGAAGATCAAGCTCACGATCAAATGCGGTGGCCACTCGTATGCTGGGCACTCAACAGCATTCGATGGCGTGTCGCTGGACTTGCGCAAAATGAACAAGACGAAACTGAACATGTCGTCCAAGACTATAACCTTCGACGGGGGGTGCCAGTGGGGCCATGTCTACAGGACACTTATCAACGGACGGCACGACGGGTTTGTTATCAATGGTGGCCGCTGTCCTTCGTCGGAGTGGGCGGGTTCGTGCTGGGAGGTGGGCTGGGGCCTTTTTCGCGCAGCATTGGCATGGGTAGCGACACGCTTAAGGAGGCGACAGTTGTAACTGCAGACGGGAACCTGGTCACCGTCAAGGAGACTGATGACAAGCGGTCTGACAAAGGCCGGTTGTTCTGGGCGCTGCGTGGTGCCGGCGGCGGCAACTTCGGCGTCGTGGTGGAAATGAAGCTCGCCGTTAAGCAGCTGCGTGCCAAAGACGGTGTTGTGGTGGCTGGTCGATACCAGTGGTTTGCCAGCGAGGGCGAGCCGGCACTGATGGACCAGGACACGTTCATGCCGACCATGAACAAGTTTTATACGACCGACTGGCCTGAGCGCATCACCATCGATAGTACATGGATTTGTGATCTGCGGGAGAAATCTGGCAACGGCGTACGGTTCCTAACGTACTTCGATGGTGGCAAGGACGACTTTGACGCGACCATCGACCAGTACATCAAGCACGAGAAGGTTGCCACACAACTCAAGCGCCGGTCACTTCCAGAGAAATCGACACGCTTCTTGCACGAGACGCTTGTTGCCCAGTGGTCCGAGGAGACGGTCAGGGCGTTCCCAACCAACAAAACCTACAGCCTTTACAGTTCGTTCGTCCTTGACAACAAAATGAACACTATCGAGAAGGTCACAGCGTTGGTACGTGACAGGATGGAGGCCTTCCGCAAAGCCTTCACAGGCGAGAAGGTCGAGTTCCTGGCCACCTTTATACACGCTGGCGCTCAGATGGGAGCTGGTAAACCGACTGACTCCGCCTACTTTGGCGCGATGCCTTCTACCACATGTATCTGACTCTCGAGTGGGAAGACAAGTGGATGGAGAGGGACATGAGGACATTCCTTGGCGATGCCAAGAAGGAGTTTCGGCCATTTTCGCTCAACGGCGAGGCGGCATTCATCAACTTTCCGGACGGTGCGCTGCAGTCGAAGGTCCACGAAAGGGCATACTTCGGTGACAACCGCGACGAGCTGCGTCGCATCAAGGAGATCTGGGATAAGGACAACTTCTTCCAGTGGGAGCAGGGTGTTCGCCTCCCCAACGATCGCAGCGTCGAAGGTGACACCGGTGGTCCGGGCGGATCCGCCATCGACGTAGGCGACGACGGTGACTTGACGGACTCTCTTGCAAGCAAACAGTGGGAGTATTACGAGACCAAGACATTGTGGGCGACCTGCAGGGCTGGCAGATCTTGTATTCTGAAGAATGGTCGGCTAACGTGGTCAAGCAAGCAATAGTGTCTTGATGTACAGCTAGAAGCGCTGCACAGGCGTAAGCTGTGTCGAAAATGAATGAAGGTTTCACTGGTTACGTAAAGTTTCCTGGTTTGAAAGTATATGATTTAAAGTACATAAACAGAGTGCAAATGTAATGCGCGGCATTAAGAGCAAGGCGAGAGAATATGTCAGCCATTGTGCCGTGCCTTGGATAGTAGGATTTCATTGTTGTAGGAGCGGCCGAAGCTGAAACATTCCATGTCTAGTGGTGGACTGCATGGTTGTGTTGGAGTGGAAGGAAGCATGCTAAACTCCGACTCAGGCTGGACAAGCATTATTTATTCTTGATCATTTCACATATTGTCTCGCCACAGGTAATGGCTGTTTTGTGAGCAAATTGGACTGGTTGTGGCACAGAACGTCCCCGCGCTCGGGAGTTGCCCTGCATGGTTCCTGAACGAACCTTGGCTGGTTGCCACTCCGCGTCCGCCATGCCGGCCTCTTCCTCTTTGAATCCCGTGCCGATGCCCGAATTTGGTGCCAAGCTGCCTGAACGGCGGCTGGAGGACGAGTTCGTCCAGGTGGTCCAATATCCAGAGCTTTTTCTGTCTGATGGCAACATTGTGCTCGCGCTGTTGCCAGAGGCAAGCCCACCGTCAAGCGCGACGACGGCGGCAAGCTCTGTGCATGTGTTCCGGGTGCACAAGTCGGTGCTGGGGCAGTTGTCGGACGTATGGAAGGGGCTGTTTGGGCTCGCGCAGCCCGTAGACCAGGCGGAGACATACGGCGGCGTCGAGTGTGTGCGGCTCTTCGGCGACGACCCTGGCGACATGCGCGAGTTTCTCCAGCACGTATACTGCCAGAAGTGCGCATCTCACGCCCTCGCGCTCGCTATAGGCTGACATTTAGACCAGATTCCTCCCTCGCGCACATCTCCAGGCCTGGCGGACGACCGAGCAGGCAGTTGCGGGAACGCTTAGGATATCGACCAAATACGCAGTATCAAGTCTCCGTGATCGTATCATCGAGATTCTCGAGGACGACTGGCCATCCTCACTTGAAGCTTGGAACGCGAATGAACGGGTGCGCATGTTGTAGACTGCGCCACACCACAGCTTACGCTCGCCATCACAGATCACTCGCTTGCGCATGGAGACACTCGATCTGCGCGACTGTTTCCCAGAACCTGCCTCGATTATCCGTCTGGCGCGAGACTGCAATGTGCCCAGCTTACTACCCGCCGCGTTTTATCATGCCAATGAACTTATCCGAGAAGACCCCACTAGAATAACGGAGGACAAGCAGCAGTTTGAAATGTCCCTCCTCTCCCGCGAGGATCTTGGCGCGCTGATCATTGGTCGCGAGGCCATGCGCATGTTTCTATCCAAGTGGCTCATGACTATGCCTAACAACTACACCGGTGAAAACGGACCGCGCTGCGGAAGCGCTTTGTCCAGATCAAGCCCGACGAGGGATGCTCGTTGCTGCAATGCGATCCCGCTCTGGTGGCTGCGCGAGTTCCTCGAGCCCGGTTTTCAGAAGCTCCTGTGGCCGATCGACCACTTGGAGCTTTTCCAGCAGGAACTTGAGCGGGACAATCGCATCTGCGTAGCTTGTAGTGAGTTCCAGTGCATTCAATGCAACCATTTTTGCTTATGTGTCATGCAGAGGCATGGCTGGTGCTTCAATTCAAAGGCTGCACGGAACACATTTGGCACATGCTGCCCGAGTGGTTCCTCTTAAAAGATACCGTATCCCAGAATTCGACAAGCTGATGATGAGCTCTCAAGCCTGCCTCACCACTTTTGACCTCGCTTTCATGCTTTCTATTCCCTACGCGCTACCACGATCTCATCTTTCGTTCTCCTCAATTCACTTGCGTTGTATCTCTAGTAATGCTCACGCCATCGACATGACCATCGCACAATATCTTGTACTGCTCTAGATAAATCCATTGCACTTGTCGTCTTGCGATGAACGAGATGTTAGAACGCAAAAGCGACAAGCCAGTCGGCGGCCGCGCCGAACCAGACTAAGGCACCTGCCCATCCACAGCCCACGAATCCCTTCCAACAGCTCTCACGGCTGTCAAAATCTGTCTGCCGAAGCGCTTGAACGGTCTGCAGCGCCCCTGCACCAAGCCCCGCGAAGAATATCCAGCTGTTCTCGTTGAGCATGCCCGAAGCTGCGAGAAGCCCAATGTGGGACGCGGCGAACGCGCTCAGAATGGGTCGTGTGCGCTCGCCGAAGAGCAGCGCGGTCGACCGGATGCCTACTTGAGCATCGTCGACTTTATCCTGGTGGGCGTAAATGGTGTCGTACAGGAGCGTCCAGCTAACGCCGCTCGCATAGAGCGGGAGAGCTACTTTCCAGTCGACGCTCCCTGCGACCGCTGACCAACCCAGAAGCGCACCCCAGTTAAACGCTAGACCTGGGTATGGTGTAAGACCGCGTCGTAGACGCAGCAGCAGCTCGACTGACCTAACACGAACTGTGGCCAGTAGGTTATGCGCTTCATGAGTGGATATACAGTCACCAAGCTTAGTGACGAGGCACCGAGGAGAATGCTGCAAGGAGTCAACGGATGCTATCATACATTGGCATGCCGGGCATACCTGTACCAGTTGAGTTGCAGCAATACACCAAGACCGACCGTCAGCTGCGCGGCAAGAAAACCCAAGCCTGAGTCATCGTCAAGTCTCCACGTGCAAGCGGCCTGTTCTTGGTCCGGTCTTGCGAAGATGTCGACATCGTCAGCATGGTGCGTGCTCGCGCGGAGGCAGACGCACCGACTTTGTTGTCGAGGTTGCGGTCCCACATGTCGTTGATAGTGCAGCCGGCCCCGCGCATGACCAGCGCGCCCGTGGCGAAAAGAGCTGTTGTGCCGAGCATGACTGACGGGGGCGCGTGTGTCGCGTAGCTCGCCATTGCGATTGACCAGCCTGAGGATGGGTCAGTCATTCGTTGCACAAGGTTGAAGTCTTTAGATCTGGCTACCGCATGGCAGAAACAGTAGGGACGTTCCAATTGGCTTGT
Source organism: Auriculariales sp. MPI-PUGE-AT-0066 (assembly GCA_020744175.1). Taxonomy (NCBI): domain Eukaryota; kingdom Fungi; phylum Basidiomycota; class Agaricomycetes; order Auriculariales; species Auriculariales sp. MPI-PUGE-AT-0066. The sequence goes on from JAGTJP010000014.1 coordinate 243,389, forward strand.
CTATCCGTGTGAGGTACGCGTATGGTCGCCATTTTTGCGGAAGCCGTTCGACCCAAGAAACAGGAGGAAGTATGGGAGAGGCCGCTGTTGATAGCGCAGCAGCATCTGGGAAGCGCTCAGGAGGTGTTGAAGGCGAACAACGTCTCAGAGAATAAGACAACGATCGCGCTCCAAACCGCGAGAGTGCTGGAGCATGCAGTTGCCAGGCAGCGCGGTGTTGGAGCTGGCCGACTCGTGCGGCAATGCTCAACATTCTGTAGACCTCGATGGTTACTATTGAGACTGTTCTGCCACAGAAATATACAAGCGCGGCGCGGCGCAAGAAAGACAGGAGATCTTCAACAAGACACCGGGTAAGGAGAGACGCGGATGCAACGCGCTCCGGACTCCGCTTGGACAAGCCTGAAGTTCAGAGGCAAATCGGGCGCGAAGTACATCTCATACCACGCGCAAAGAGAGTAAATATGTAGAATTGACTATCTTCTCCGAGTCGAGGGCGTGTCTACAATGTAGAACCTGGTCACGGTCCGTTCCGCGTGCTGTAACAGCTCTTTCCCACCGACATCGGGCTCAGAGTGAGACTTCGTTGCACTCGGCATGTCTTCTGTGTGGCTGAGCACGATTGGCTCGAGCAGGTTCTCAGGTTCGACGCCGTCCGTGTTGATGAGGCGCACGGCTTCAACCAGGCGAATAAGCTCTGTCATGTCCGTTTGAAGCTTCTCCGCCGCTGGTGAGCCTTCAACAGGTGGAATAAGCGCCGCCAGTTTGTGAAGATGGGCAAGTTTCTGATAAGAGAGTGGTGTAGTCGCGTAGCTCGATAGTAGCTCGCGCACCGACCACACCGGTCGGGTGGGCAGCCCCAGTTCGTCCGTTGTGTCGTTATCTGGCACCCATGCGCGAGTGTGAGGTAGTCTTACACGACAAATTGATGCAGTTCTGCGTGCGGCGAGCGAAAGCATGAGGACAAGTCGCGAAAGCAAAGTCCGATAACACGCCTCTTGGACGCGATCGACGACCATGTCGCTAAACCGATTGCCCGCTGCCGCGGCTAAGCTCGTCCCGAATCTCTCTGTACTCACAAACTCACCTGGAACGCTCTTCAAAACGCTGTCGCGTTTGCCGCGTAATGGCGTCGGGTCCAAGCTTATGGAGGCGCGTTGGGCCCAGAAAAACTTCACCGACTGCTATTGGCTTGTCACGCGCACCCGCTTAAAGGTCGATGGCGCGCATGGAAAGGCGTACGGAAGGCTCTTCTGGCGAGGTACATATGCATGTAGGTTCAGCTGTGCGCAGGGAGCTCACATGCTGGTTATAGGACGGGAGGTTGAAATCCAGCAAATGCCCAATAAGCCTCCAGTGACCGAGGTCATCATTCGCGGTGGTCTGAAGCGGAACTGGCGTGTGTTTGCAGAGGAAGACATGGCCAATCCTCCGAAGTATGTGCAGCAGCAGTCACGACCTGCGGAGTCTGCATAACCGTCCGCCGTACAACCTTCTGCATCACACCAACACCAACAACTTGTACTCTATTATTGCGGCTACCGTGCCGCTCAATTTTGCATCCTACAATCTATTTTGCCTATGCTTTCTTCGCGCGCACATCGTTTCGACCCACTGTGCTCTGATGCAAACCGCGTCACCATGACCCTTGCTGCATCCCATGACTGCCTCACGAACCGCGTTGGCAGCTCCGGCCCGCACAGACCATGCGTCTTGGCCCACACTCAATGGTTCAGAATTCCAGGCTTCGCGGTGACGCCTAGCCGACATTGTTCCGCGGCGACTCCGGTAGACCTTCGCTCGTGCCATCCCGCAACACATATAAAGGGCCTCACATAAACATTTGCGCGTGCTCCCTCGTCGTGCCCAGAGTTGCTGACCTCGCCATTGAGCATGCGTGCTAAGTTTGCCGGACTTCTGTCGCTCCTCGGACTGCTAGGGACTGCGGGACTTTTCGTCGGCTCCGCGGACGCTCAGCAGGCGAAGCAGCTCGGAAAGCTTAACTTCAGGCGCGACAGCAACGGCCTGCAGAATGTTGTGAGCCGCTTCTCGTAAATCCGCTTCTGCACTATAGTGGACTGATCATGGTCAGGTCACCTGGGACGAGTACTCGCTTTTCATTCGAGGCGAGCGTGTGATGATCTGGGGTGGAGAGGTCCACCCGTTCCGTCAGCCGTCTGCAGGATTGTGGATCGACATTTTTCAGAAGATCAAGTAAGCCTCCCGACTCCCGACGACGTTAATCATCCTTATGTCCCCCGAAGGGCCTTGGGCTATAACGCCGTGTCATTCTACACTCACTGGTGCATACATTTTTACACTATCAATCATTTCTGCTGACGTTGTACAGGGGACTGTACGAAGGGCAGCCTGGCCATATCAGCTGGGACAATTTTCTCAACATACAGGTACACCATTCTTGAGATACGTATACGTCATGATAGAGACAACTCTCCTAGCCTTTCTTCGATGCTGCGATGGAAGCCGGACTGTACCTGATAGCTCGTCCGGGCCCGTACATTAATGTGCGCTCAATTTCAGTGCAAGTATCCGGCTTCTGAAACTCGTATCTGCAGGCAGAGACCGTCGGTGGAGGGTTCCCGGGCTGGGGTACTAGGCTCCCAGATCTTTGGCGTAGCTCTAACAAGACCTACGTGGACTCGTATCAACTGTATTGGAAGGAGATGTGTATGTCGCTCGTGTTAGCTGTACAGTCTCGCTGATTTCTGTCACAGGCGAGCTCATTGCCAAGAACCAAATCACAAACGGTGGATCTGTCATCCTCTTCCAAGTGCGTTGGAATTGCTTCTTCTTATTGGTTTTTGCGATCTAAGTTGCTGCAGCTCGAAAACGAATACAGTGGTTACCTGGAGCCTCACACTGAGGACTTCGAATACGAGCGCCTCTTGATCGAAGATACGGTGCGCCCGAACCACGCATTCATTGTTCTCGCTTACCATCAAGACCTTGACAGCTGAAGCACGGCATCGTCATCCCTACAACCACCAACGACGTCGCGCCTTCTGGACGCTTCACCAGCGTCGATGTCTATGGGCATGACAGCTATCCGAATGGCTTCGACTGTACCAACCCCATGGTATGGGCCGGCGATGCAGTTCCTGAATGGTTCTGGGGTAAATTGCACGAGAACTGCTGTAACACAAGTTGATTACCGCGCCAGGTGCGCACCTGGAATACTCGCCTGACGTCCCCTACGCAGTGTACGAGATGCAGGGCGGCGCATTCGATGGCTGGGGCGGCGCAGGCTTTGACCGGTGTTCCCTCCGTCTCGGCAGCGAGTTCGAGCGTATCTTCTACAAGAATCAGCTAGCAATGTCGGTGTCGATCTACAGCATCTACATGACCTACGGTGGAACATCCTGGGGTGGAATTGCTCACCCTGGTGGCTACACGTCGTACGACTATGGGTCCATGATTGCTGAAGACCGTACATTGCGCCCCAAGTACTATGAGGCTAAGTTGATTGCTGGCTTCGCGACGACTACGCCAGCCTACCTCACCAGCCGACCTCAAACATCTACGCGACCCAGGGAGCTTTCACGGGCAACCAGGCTCTCAAGGTCACCCAAACACTGGACGTCGTCGGCAAGAAGACAGGGTTCTACACCATCCGCCAAGTCGATATCTCGCTGGATACGACGTTGACCTACAAGCTCACTGTGCCTACGAGCATTGGCAACGTAACCATCCCAGCCTTGGGCGGAGATCTCTCGCTGATCGGTAAGGATAGCAAGATTCACCTGGTCGACTACACAGCGGGTAGCACGCAACTCGTCTACTCCTCGGCAGAGATCTTCACGTCGTGCGTAGACATGTATATGCAACTAGCGAGAGGTACTGACGTAGCCACAGTCTTACTGTCGATAAAAAGGACGTCATTGTACTGTATGGTGCCAAGGGCGAGCTTCACGAGACAGCCATCAAAACGTCCGCAACTGCTAAAGTTGTCGGTGGCTCTGGGATCATCAAGCAGCAGACGGTTTCGGACGGCGTCCTCGCCATCCAGTACACCATTTCCGGTCAGACTATAGTCGACGTTGGATCTACGTTGCTGTACCTTGTTGGTTCGTCCGTCTCATAGATGGTATTTGCATCGATTGACTCTATTCTATTCGTAGACCGCGACAACGCCTACCAGTTCTGGAACGTCTACGTGCCGGGCACTGGCGCATACGCACACTTTAGCACCAAGAATCCGATTCTCATTAAAGGCGGCTATTTCGTCCGAGGGGCGACTGTCGCTGGTGGCGTACTCTCGATTACTGGAGACCTTGACGGCACAAGCTCGCTCGAAATCATTGCCCCGGCTACGGACTCGAAGGTCATCACTTTCAACGGCGCACGTTTGCAAACCCGCAAGACTGCATACGGCTCTATTGTCGCCAGTGTCGCGGTCAACTTGCCTTCGCTCTCGCTGCCGACACTCAGCACGGTCACATGGGTAAGCTCGCCCACGAGCTGCTGCGCACCGGAATGCTGAGGATATCTGCAGAAAGTCGCCAACAGCTTACCAGAGATCTCCGCTACGTACGATGACTCCAAGTGGGTCGTGGCGAATCACACGACAACCAACAACCCGACGAAACCCGACACGCCTGTGGTGCTGTATGCGAACGACTACGGGTTCCACACGGGCAATCTGTTGTGGCGCGCCCATTTCACTGCACTGGGCGGCGAAACCGGGTTTGTGGCCAACGTCACGGGCGGCACTGCGTTGGCTTTTCGGCATGGCTCGACGACAAGTTCATTGGCTCTTGGGAGGGCGACGCATTGACTTGGGTCTATAAGAAGACCCTCGAGTTCTCTGCACCGCTAAACAAGGGCGAGGCGCATGTTATCACAATCCTGCAGGATCATATGGGTTATGATCAGAATTGGTGGGGTAAGCATGAAAACTCAATTGGATATTGTCGTGTGCTGATTCCTAGTACAGCTGCGAGCGAGCAATTCAAGGCGCCGCGTGGTATCTTCGAGTATTCATTTGTAGGAAATACAGAGACGACTGTTACGACATGGAAGGTTACAGGCAACCTCGGCGGGGAATCTGTGAGTTAGGAACGCAAAGATCTAGGCATTGTGCTGAACTTGCCTAGTACATTGACAAAGCTCGCGGTCCACTGAACGAAGGCGGGCTGTATGCCGAACGTCAAGGTGCGTGCGATATCCTTACTCAATGACAGCTGACAAATGGCCGACTTGTGTGCAGGTTGGCATCTCCCCGGCTTCGATGACTCCAAATGGAAGGTCGGTGACCCGAATCGTGGTTTCAGCTCCCCAGGAGTCAGCTTGTACAGGTTTGTTGAACCGTTTCTAGGGTGGGGGCATTCACTAAATCTGTGTTACCCTGCAGAACCAAATTCAACCTGAATGTTCCCAGCGGTCTCGACTATCCGATCTCGGTACAAATCACCAACTCAACGATTAACCCACACTATCGCGCACAGATCTACGTCAACGGCTACCAATTCGGGAAATATGGTATGTCGGCTCATACCCACAACAGTTGCCTGCATAACTGACAAATATTTCACAGTCAACTCGATCGGGCCGCAGAAGTCTTTCCCTATCCGTGAGCAGCTAACGGCTTGCCTACTCCTGCATCCAATCGCTGACACTGTCACCTTTCTAGCGGAGGGCATTCTCAACTACCAAGGCAGCAACACGTTAGCCGTGTCAGTTTGGGCGCTAGACGCAGCTGGCGCAAGCATCACGGATATTGCGCTCAAGATCACCAAAAAGGTCAAGAGCAGCAAGCCCAGGGTCAAGAATATGGATCTCAGCGGCTGGAAGCGGCGCCCTGGCGCGTACTAAGCCGCTAAGATGAGCTCGTAGTCTGAGATGTCAAGCAAAATTGGCGCAAGAAGTGCACAGATGCTCTTGATGACCGAGCTCAGTCTCACAAGAATACATTGGTCAAATGAATCGATATTGAGCAAATTGGAGAAGTATACAGAAAAAACTTGTAGGAGCGCGAAGCAAAAAATCAAAGTACGACTTGATTCCACCACGGTTGCCTGTACATGCCGGAGCTTCCGGCATGCTTCGATTCCCGTCTCGCCACAACTCCGAGCCAATACCTTCATGTATTCCGCATGTGCGACGAATCTCTGTCTCCGACGGAAACGTATTGCCATGATTGCCATGTAGGCACTCATCGCGGGCGAAAACCTGGTCGGGCCACTTTGACGTCTACGCAAAGACGGCGCGCTGCGTACTCTTCTTTGCCGAATCGCACACGGGTTGCCTACCGCGTGGAAATATCGAATACTGTGCTCAGCACTGGTGGACCCATATCTGACTTGGGCAGCACGTGTGACGGAGAATGGCACAAAAGCCATGATACACGTATACGAGGATGTGCAGGTGGCGTTCCTACGCCAACTGCTTGGCCCACACCAAAGCCCACAGCGTTGCGTCCTATTATCTGAAACTGAGTTGTGGACGTTTGCAATTTGCTGCGCGAGGGACACACCTAGAGCTGCAATACGTCTGCTACCTTCTTGCGTAGCCTGAGTGGTCGCTGGCAGGCATCGCCATGCGCGCTCAGATACATCTCATGCCGGGTCGAGGTCGCTGCTGACGGCGCGTTCTGGCCTCGGACCTGTCGCGCCTTGAAGCAAGCCTACAAATGCCCCTCATTCTCAGCCCTGTTGAGTCTCCATGCGCGAATTGCGTAGTACCGTGTGCGACGATCTGGTGTAAACAATAAAGTCGGCCATCTGACAACTCTCATTGCGTGAGCATATGACACGTACCTAGGCGTGTCGGGTTTCGTCGGGTTTCGTCGGGTTGTTGGTTGTCGTGTGATTCGCCACGACCCACTTGGAGTCATCGTACGTAGCGGAGATCTCTGGTAAGCTGTTGGCGACTTTCTGCAGATATCCTCAGCATTCCGGTGCGCAGCAGCTCGTGGAGCGAGCTTACCCATGTGACTGTGCTGAGCGTCGGCAGCGAGAGCGAAGGCAAGTTGACCGCGACACTGGCGACAATAGAGCCGTATGCAGTCTTGCGGGTTTGCAAACGTGCGTCGTTGAAAGTGATGACCTTCGAGGCCGTAGCTGGGGTAATGATTTCGAGCGAGCTCGTGCCGTCCAGGTCTCCAGTACTCGAGAGTATTCCACTCGGGACAGTCGCCCCTCAGATGAAATAGCTGCCTTTGATGCCAAGGCTGAATACCGGAGATTTACACCCCATCCAGACCAAGCGAGTTGCGTACGGGAGACGACGGAGGGCTCGACAGTTGGGACGCCGACGACTTCTTGATGGGCTGGGCACAGGGTAGCGTACCGCAACTGGTGCACGCCGTCGACCGCCGTGAGAGAGCGCGTCCAATGGTGTTGCAGATCTCGCGCATCGACGGACGCGCAGTCGGCACCTTGTCCCACGCCTCCCTCATGAGACCGTTGAGCGTGTCCGACTCGGAGTGGAACGATGGACGCTCGCCATCAGCGACGGCGGTGATCACCTCGGCCAGCTCTTCGTGTCGGTGGAAAGGCACGCGGAGCTCGCGGTCCGCAAGCTGGGCGGCGAGCATGGCGAACGCGTACACGTCGCTGAACTTGGTGGCAATGGCCGACGACGACGAAAGCTCGGGGGCCATGTAGCGATAATCGTCCGCCGTGAGACGGAGTGGGCTGTGGAGACGCTGGGCCACACGACGAGCGCCCGTGTCACAGAGCAGCACATCACCGGACTCTGTAAGGAAGCACTTGAGACTGTTTCATACATATGAATGAGCAACGGCATGCAGCATGATGGCACAGCAGTACTTCACTTACAGGACGAATGCCACCGTGAACGGCGTCGGCGCCTTCGTGGAGGATGGCGAGGGCGTCGGCGACCTTGAAGAGCTGCAACCGAACGACATGAGATAAGCGATTCCGTTCCTCCTACATGACTCACAATGGGGAGATAGTCCTTGCGTGGTTCCCGGAAAAGATAGCCGAGCACGTTCTCATGCAGCCAGGGACGAACGAGGCCAAGCATGCCCCCAGTGGCATACACACCGATGTATGGTGCGAGATTGGGGTGGCCAACGTTGGGCATCTCCCGGAAACACTTGTCGAAGATTGAGGCCTAGGATGAGGCAGTGTCAGCATTGCGTGATAGCGGGGGAATAGAGTAGAAGCGGATCGTACGCGACGCAGATCGAAAGGGACGCGGACGACTTTGACGGCGACGGGCTGGCCGTTGTAGTGACCACGGTATAGGTCCATGTTGGGGCCGCTGAGTTGAGGAGTTGGGTTGAGAGCGATGCTCTGGCTGAGGTCGGCTGAAAGGGTGAGTTCCCACGGGTGCACGCGGGGGGCGGTCGTGTGCTGGTCAAACTGGAGCGGAGACGGAAATCCTTGGCCGCCGAAGACGAGCGGGCTGCGGTCGTGTTGGGTGTGCTATACAAGACACGATAAGCGAGGCGAAGGGAAGTGAGCAAGAACAGGGCACACACCTCGGTCATCGTCGGGCTCAGCGACGGCAACTGCTCGTCGTCCACAGAGACAGAGTCGTACATATACGTCGTCACGGCGAGCACAATGCTGTCGAAGCCCGCGTCGGAGAGAGCAGCGATTGCCTGCCGGGCGACTACGCGCTCGAGGTCGACCCCACCCTCCGCAGTTGACGGAACTGCACACCGCGAGCCTCGTGAGCACGCGAATCGCACATTGCAAAGCGAGAATCTTACGCTGTTGGTCCTCTTGCATCGCATCTTGGTGTTGCTTGTGCAGGAGCACGTCGTAGACGTCGCCGACCAGCATGCCGAGGTCGGTAGTGAGCTGCGTGGAGAGCCAGCGAGCATGATCGGATGGAACGTAGGCTGAGGTCGCGATTTGATATACTGGAAGAGGGCGGAGAGCTGCTGGGTCTGTGACACCCAGGCTTCCATGGCTGGAGGGAGCGGAGGGAAAAGCTGGGGGGACAGGGGGAAGCGCACTTGAAGGGAGATCAACCGCCGCGAGCGGCCGCTCTTTTATAGCTCCCCTATAATTGCATCCGCGCGTCCTAATTGCCCCTTTCCTGCAGCACCTCCGTTTGAGTCTCTCAACTCCCACGCGACCCTAATGCGACCTGAATATATTATGATAGGCTACTGGCGCGCTCTGGAGTACGTCATTACCCAAGGGCTCTCGGCACAGGGTCGTGCCCCAGCATACCACTGCCTCGCACCCCACACGTCTAGCTGTCTTCAATATCGGCTATTGGGAGCATCGTAAACAAGCTTTTGGTCCCAAAGAGTATAGCCATGATGAGTGAATTCGATTGGGAGGCTTCCGGCCTCTTGCGACTGGGCAGAGGGTGAAGCGGATGTGAGTGATGTCAGTTTGTCGTCTCAGACTTGGATTCCCTTCGTCCTCGCCGTAGGACTATGAATCCTCAATTGAATAGACACAAGTGCGTGCAATAAAGAGACGTTTGCCTGCATTTATATTCCACGGGTGTAAACCTCCCACGGGAAGCATACACCACTTGCAGAGACCAATGCAACTTTGACAGCGTCAATGCCTTCTTTCGTACAATAAAAAAGTATTAGAGTATTTTCGGCAGTTCAGACCGCGGTTCTGGACTACGTTGTCACAGGGATCGGCGCTGAGGGCGTATTGCGGCAAACGCCGACAAGTAAACAGACCTTTCCCGCGCGTCTCAACAAATAGTACAATACAGCAACATCCTGAAACAACCCACTTGTTCGTCGCGGACCACTGTCCCGAGCTTCGAGCAGAGTGAGTACGTGTAAATCCACGAGTCTATAGTGGAAGGATTCGTGAACGAGTGTAGTAAACAGGCGGGGCCATGGAAAGACTGCGTCCACCAACAGCACAGACCAGAACGAGTAGAGTACTAAAACACTAAAGCAAACAATAGCAAATCCCGGAGCTCACGAGCTCGCAGGCTTGCGGCCCACAACGAGGAACATCGGCGTGAACAGCTTGAGCTGCCCGCCACGCACAAGGTTGTCGCCCGCAACCTTGAGCGTTTCGCCTACTTCCCACGTCCCTTCGGTACGACACCAACCGCCTCCAGCACCCTGAGGGCGTGGTGTGTGACGAATTTACCACTCCAGCTCATTCGCCAGACCGTGAAGTAGTCCCACGCCGTCTGCGCTTTCCAGATATCGCCCTCGAGCGGGTAGTACCACGGCACCGGGTCAGGCCGCTCGGCAAGGTCCTCCTCGTGCAGGACCTCGAAGCCGACCGACTTGAACGCTGTTCGGCACGCCTGGATGCCGCGCATCTCGGCGATACCGTCGCCGAGCTCGATTCCATGGGCGACCTCCTTGTGCAACGGGATCGACGGGTCCCACCGGTCGGTCATCACCCACTCGTACACGCCGAACTACAACGCGAGTAAGCAACGCGGTCCCGAGTGCAAATTTTGACAGAGCACGTACAATACCTCCAGGCTTGAGCACCTTGAGGATCTCGCCATAGATGCCCTCGAACGACGGCGCGTGTACGGTCGCCTCGATAGCATAGACGGCGTCGAACGAGTTCTCGCCGAACATCTCGGCCAGCTTCATGAAGTCACCCTTGACGAAGGTGACCTGCTCCGAGAGACCAGCCTTGGCGGTGTACTTGCGCGCACGGCCAATCTGGAAGTCGTTGTTGTTAATGCCGACGATGTTGGCGTCCGTGAACTGTGCAATCTCGCGCGCAGGGCCGCCGACGCCGCAACCGACGTCCAGCACACGCATGCCGGGCTTGAGCCCCATCTGCGCCGCGAGGTAGTGCTCGTGCCGTGCGAGCTGTCACCAAAATAAGCATTAGCTCGCGCAGAAATTTTCAAAAAAAGTGGGGTCGTGGAAACGCACCGACTGCTTAAAGCCCTCGCCCTTGTAGAAGCGGGAGAAGTGGAAAGACTGGGCCCAGCCGTACTCGTACAGCTCAGTCGCGCCGTCGTAGTAGCCGTTGACCACGTCCGTATAGCTGGACAACCGGTTATCGGTGTGTGCGGAGGTGTCCTTGGCAGAGTCCTCGTCCCAGAAGCCAGCGTAGTTGGCAATGCGCGAGCCCACACGCCGTCAGCCTGGGCGGTTGCCTCAGGAGAAGTTTTACCTGGAGACGGTGTCAGCACAGTGACGTGACGATACGAGGCGAGGGGGTCAGGGACTTGAATGGGAGTCTCGAAAGACTTGAACCCAGCGCGCCGAGACGCATCGCGGTTTGATGTGTAGTCATCACGCAGCGCGAGACAAGGAGACTAGACTCACCCATGTTGAATGGAGTGTAGGTGGGAGGGAGGGAGGAAGGGAGGCGTGAGGTGTATTGGAACGGTGCAGTGACCCAGATTTATATGCCACGCCTAGGCATCGTGCGATTTTCAACTGTCGATTGATTTTCTGAAATACTAGCCTCCGCGATTCTCGTCGCCAGATGCTCCGGAACCAACGTGGCACGCGAGTCCGGCGTCCGAGATTTCATGCAAAGTGCATCCAGACGAGGAGAAAGCATGAGGAAGAGAGGGCTTTGCTGTGATCACGTGGACCGGTTGCATGAGTACGCATGCACTCGGCCACGACCCACCGACGACCCACAATCAAGAACCATTCTTCTCTCATAACCCGTTTTCCTGTAGTCTCTAGGACTGAAAAGCAATCATCATCATACATTTCGCGAGCTGAACGGGGCTAGCCGGGTTCATCATCATGTCTTCCTCCACCACGAACGCAAGTTCTTAAACACTCTCTAGGGAGTCCGACTGATACTTATCTAGGAGGCCGATTCTGTCAAAGCTCTATTAGATCAACTACGCAACAGCGATGCTTGGCAACACTTGCAACAGTCTGCTGCAGTATCTACTGGTGCCGCTTCAAATCATGGTGCTGGATCCTCGAGCACTAGACAATCCTCCCCCGCCAACCTCTTCCCGCCTTGAAACCGCCTAAGTCTAGACCAACAGTATCTTCTGAGCACGTCAGCGCGCTGCTTTCACGACTCCAGGCGACTCCGGCGGCTGTTTTAACTACTCCCGAGACAGCTCTGCTCGGCACCCCTCGTTACGGTGTACTCGCATCCACATCGCACGATCGAACTAGTCCCTCCCCGCTTGAACTTCGAAATATGACCTTTGGCCAGGCGCTCCCGCATCTGAGTGTACTTGGCGAAGATGAGCGCGTAATTAAGGCGCTGGAGAAGGTGCCGTATAAGTCGCTTGGCGCCATAGCAGACTCTCTAACTCTGTTCATATAAGATACGGAAGGATCAGCACGAATTCGAACGCAAAGTTGTCGAGGAGCGCGGCGACATCCTTCGACAGCAGCACGAGAAGGTGGATAAGGAGCGCAAGATGTGCGTCTGCGCTCTCACGTGCTAACTTGAAATCTATGTGCTCACCTGCAATATCCCACTCAGGATGAAACTGACCGGAACAGGCATAAACCAGCTTTCCGCTGAGGTGAAGACCATCGATAGATAAAGTCGCTGCTTTCTGGCTGGCCATTAACTACCCTTTGCAGAGCATGAACCGCAAGTTTGAACAGGAGCTCAATTCCTTCGATATGCGTGCACTGCGGCAGTGGGAAGGCCTTGTAGCAAAGCAACAAACGACTTTGGAGGATCTCGGGGTACCCACGATGTTCCAGACGTCTTTACAGTCTGATCGAGATGTGAGTAATTTGTATGGGCCACGATTCGCGCACTGACAACGCGCAATAGAGGCAGCAACGCGTGATCCAGGTATGCTCCCGTGGCTTTACTGTTAGCGGCACCGTGCTCAATGTGTGCAGGTTTTGGAGGGTATTATGACGGGCGACGAGTGAGCCGCAGCATGCATTCGTCAAACTCGTGTATTCTTTTACAGCTCGCTGCTGCACTTATCAAGAGCGCCTGCGCACATTCCGCATCCATCTTGGCTAGTGGGAGACGCCTCAACCGAGCCAGCCTGCGAGCTAGGAGGCTCCCTGATACGACCTGCAGCGTTGAGCCAACGGAACCCGCGCTGGATGACAAGTTGCGGGACTTCAGACCGTAGAAGCGGCACGTGGCTTCATTCGCTCCGTTTAGGCCAGAAATTCGTCGCAGGTGGCGTTGCAAGCTTGCGCTGACGCTTGCTTGGTGTTGAGTAAGAACTGCGAACCGAGCATGCATAGCTGTTGTGAAGCGTGACCAGACGCGGCACATTGATGAGCGGCGGCAGTGAAATAACCTCATATTTAGCAGTCAGCGAAGCGAGAATCAGGCAGTGGAGGGTGATTACGGAGCGCTTTCTGTTCAAAATCGCAACTCTTCAGTTTCGCTCGGCTCTACTCAATATGGCGCCGCTGAATGCGATGCAGATACCAGCACATCAAGCCAAGTGACGAGTATGACGGTAAAGACGTCGAAGGAGTGTTGAGCGAGAATCTGACAGTTGGCTGTGCGCGTGATAGCTGCGTCGCTAGTTGGAACATGGCCCGGACGAAAACTTATGATCGGCGCAGCCAGCTCTCCTTCGGGCAATGCACGGCCGAGAGACCAGTACACTGGGACGTCTTAGATCAGCATAATTCGAGCAATTGGAGTCTGAAGCATGCTGAACACAACCTTCGGCGTCATATGGAATGTGGCTGGTTCTGGTTGGGTGGCTGTGCTGTGCTGTGTTCATCTCATTGACACCGAACTCGTTGTAGGCTTACATGACTGCTTGCGGTATATCCTTGAACTGCTGATGGCCCAGGGAAGCTCTTTGAAGATATTTCGGTCAACCGTAGGTAATACGTAGTTATATCTGACATGTGACTCTGATGCTCGTCCGTCAGAGGGTGGCAGCCTACAAGTTCAAATGTCAGTGTCATCGCATTCCCCTGCGGACACGACTCGTTAGCTGCAGACTTTTAATAACTTAAAATCTGTGTATTTGTCTGCTGTGGGAACCAAATGTCGGTAATGGTAGCTCACAGCGTGCTCACCTAGGCTGGGATCCGCGACTCGGACTTGGCCGGACACCGGCGACTGCTTCAACCCGTACCAGTGCAGAGCTTGATGCATCATTACTGCTAGATTAGTTTATACTATGGCACATTCACCTATTCGGCTCAAAAATAGGATAGCATGAGTTACAACAAGTACAAACCTAATCATCACAACAAGCCTCAATCCAACTTTTGTCACACCAGGCCCTAACTCTCGGACAGATTCAGTGCATTCCACATCCTAAACAATGTGATTTGCCGCCGAGATATGGCATGGAAGACGGTTACAACAGCTGGCTCCAGCGAATACGGGTGGAAGCTGCACGTGTGAATATACCAGTACAAGTAACCCAACGACAACGGCACTGTGCCTCAATTAAATACCAGTGATAGTTTATCGCAGACCGATTTTCGCCAGTCCTGTGCAGACTCTGAGATCATTCACAGCGATAGGGTACAGCGACGTGCATGTGGGGGTGCAGATTAAAAAATCAACTAACGACATGATTTCCGCCACAATTATTGATGTCAGAGTCGTATATTCATCTGGCCTAGGTGAGCGCGCTGTGACCACCATTACCACAATTCACAGACTACGACTCAGGTAACGGTCAAGCATGTCCAAGTCACATGTTGGTAATCCACTATAGACTCGTGGATTCACACGTACTCACTGTGCTCGGAAGCTCGGGACAGTGGTCCGCGACGAACAAGTGGGTTGTTTTGGGATGTTGCTGTATTGTACTATTTGTCGAGACGCGCGGGAAAGTTCTGTTTACTTGTCGGCGTTTGCCGCAATACGCCCTCAGCGCAGATCCCTGTGACAACGTAGTCCAGAACCGCGGTCTGAACTGCCGAAAAGACTATGAATGATTTTTAATTGTACGAAAGAAGGCATTGACGCTGTCAAAACTTGCATTGGTCTCTGCAAGTGGTGTATTCTTCCCGTGGGAGGTTTACACCCGTGAAATATAAATGCAGGCAAATGTCTCTTTATTGCACGCACTTGTGTCTATTCAATTGAGGACTCATAGTTTTACGGAGAGGACGCAGGAAACCCAAGTCTGGGACGACAAACTGACATCACTCACATCCCCTGCCCAGTCGCAAGAGGCCGTAAGCCTCCCAAACCGAATTCACTCATCATAACTCTACTCTTTGGGACCAAAAGCTTGTTTATCCAGAGCGCGCCAGTAGCCTATCATAATATTGTTAGGTCGCATTAGGGTCGCGTGGGAGTTGAGAGACAAAAGAGGAGGCGTTTGGAAGCAATTAGGACGCGCGGATGCAAATTGGTGTCACGCCTTTAAAAGAGCGGCCGCTCGCGGCGGTTGATCTCCCTTCAAGTGCGCTTCCCCCTGTCCCCCCAGCTTTTCCCTCCGCTCCCTCCAGCCATGGAAGCCTGGGTGTCACAGACCCAGCAGCTCTCCGCCCTCTTCCAGTATATCAAATCGCGACCTCAGCCTACGTTCCATCCGATCATGCTCGCTGGGCTCTCCACGCAGCTCACTACCGACCTCGGCATGCTGGTCGGCGACGTCTACGACGTGCTCCTGCACAAACAACACCAAGATGCCATGCAAGAGGACCAACAGCGTAAGATTCTCGCTTTGCAATGTGCGATTCGCGTGCTCACGAGGGCTCGCGGTGTGCAGTTCCGTCAACTGCGGAGGGTGGGGTCGACCTCGAGCGCGTAGTCGCCCGGCAGGCAATCGCTGCTCTCTCCGACGAGGGCTTCGACAGCATTGTGCTCGCCTTGACGACGTATATGTACGACTCTGTCTCTGTGGACGACGAGCAGTTGCCGTCGCTGAGCCCGACGATGACCGAGGTGTGTGCCCTGTTCTTGCTCACTTCCCTTCGCCTCGCTTATCGTGTCTTGTATAGCACACCCAACACGACCGCAGCCCGCTCGTCTTCGGCGGCCAAGGACTTCCGTCTCCGCTCCAGTTTGACCGGCACACGACCGCCCCCCGCGTGCACCCATGGGAACTCGCCCTTTCAGCCGACCTCAGCCAGAGCATCGCTCTCAACCCGACTCCTCAACTCAGCGGCCCCAACATGGACCTATACCGTGGTCACTACAACGGCCAGCCCGTCGCCGTCAAAGTTGTCCGCGTCCCTTTCGATCTACGTCGCGTACGATCCGCTTCTACTCTATTCCCCCGCTATCACGCAATGCTGACACTGCCTCATCCTAGGCCTCAATCTTCGACAAGTGTTTCCGGGAGATGCCCAACGTTGGCCACCCCAATCTCGCACCATACATCGGTGTGTATGCCACTGGGGGCATGCTTGGCCTCGTTCGTCCCTGGCTGCATGAGAACGTGCTCGGCAATCTTTTCCGGGACCCACGCAAGGACTATCTCCCCATTGTGAGTCATGTTGGAGGGACGGAATCGCTTATCTCATGTCGTTCGGTTGCAGCTCTTCAAGGTCGCCGACGCCCTCGCCATCCTCCACGAAGGCGCCGACGCCGTTCACGGTGGGATTCGTCCTGTAAGTGAAGTACTGCTGTGCCATTATGCTGCATGCCGTTGCTCATTCATATGTATGAAACAGTCTCAAGTGCTCCTTACAGAGTCCGGTGATGTGCTGCTCTGTGACACGGGCGCTCGTCGTGTGGCCCAGCGTCTCCACAGCCCACTCCGTCTCACGGCGGACGATTATCGCTACATGGCCCCCGAGCTTTCGTCGTCGTCGGCCATTGCCACCAAGTTCAGCGACGTGTACGCGTTCGCCATGCTCGCCGCCCAGCTTGCGGACCGCGAGCTCCGCGTGCCTTTCCACCGACACGAAGAGCTGGCCGAGGTGATCACCGCCGTCGCTGATGGCGAGCGTCCGTCGTTCCACTCCGAGTCGGACACGCTCAACGGTCTCATGAGGGAGGCGTGGGACAAGGTGCCGACTGCGCGTCCGTCGATGCGCGAGATCTGCAACACCATTGGACGCGCTCTCTCACGGCGGTCGACGGCGTGCACCAGCTGCGGTACGCTACCCTGTGCCCAGCCCATCAAGAAGTCGTCGGCGTCCCAACTGTCGAGCCCTCCGTCGTCTCCCGTACGCAACTCGCTTGGTCTGGATGGGGTGTAAATCTCCGGTATTCAGCCATGGCATTCAAGCTGCCGGCTCACGAGGCTTGATGCCATTTTCATTATTCCTCGGTTAATCATGCCCTCGCCACCCTCCACCCTCCACCCCTCCGTCGCGTCTCTGGTCTCCTGCTGGCGCCGCTCGAGCGCTCTGTGTTTCACGCACCTCGTGTATCACGTTTGTCCTCGTCCGGATCGCCGCCCGCTCGCATATCTAGCACCACTTCGCGTCCCGTGCCCCGCTCCGCGTCCCGTGTCTCTCTGTTTGCTGCCTATCTCCATCTGCACCGGTATTACAATTTAGCTCCCCTCACACCTCCCATTGCAGGGACACGCATGCCTCGCTTATCGTAGCCCCTGCCTCGCTAGTTTTGGTCGTTTGACAACGTTCAGACCGCCAACGCATCACACACATATCGTCCATCTGCACAAATTTCGCCCCACATCTCCACCATACATCTTCAGCCTCGCCTGCCCCATCTTAGCCTCCTCGGTCTCGACTGCTGCACCCACATCTCCCATCAAGTTGTACCATATGCATGACCCCCACCGCACCACCCCACACGTTGTGTCATCCTCGAGTCTTTCGTCCGCCCTCCTCACCTCCACTGTCTGATGCCCGCACTCACTATTCAACTGTGACTATTCCCCATCCAAATCACGTTCCTGTCACTGGTTTCAATCCCGGTCTCGGTCTCATTCCCAGCCTCATTCTCAATCAACTCGCCCCCGTGGATGCCTGCACTTACCTCTGATTATTCCCCGTCCAAATCGCGTTCCGGCCACTGGTTTCACTCTCGGTCACGAGCTCATTCTCATTGTCCATCACTCGCCCCTCTCAATCGACTCGTGCTTTTGTGCAACGTCTCCCCGGTCTCGCTCACATTCACGTTGCACGTTAGCATCCCAATTCCCCTCATCGCCATACCCACATCGCATTGTCCCCCGAACCCACTCGACTCGACTTCTTCGTCACCGCCCTCCTCGCCGAAACCCTCTTTGCGATGCCCTCCCGACCTTGAATCATAAGGTCGCTGTCCGCCGCCAACCCCCCCTTCCACCCGCACCCTCTTTACCCTTGCATGCATACCACTCATTACGACCCGCTCACGACGCACTCACGACCTGCCATGACCTGGCATACCCCAAACGCACCAAAACACTCTGCCATCCACCTCGCTCAACCTTTGTCTTCTGCCGCGGACCTTGCACCCCCTTGACGGACACTTCTTCGCAGGACCGGCTCCTCGCCCTGCCTTTGCCACCCGTGATCCAGGACACCTCTCGTTTGCCCTTCTCGCCTTCTCGCACTGGACACTGCCTGCATGTACGGACTCCTTTCGTTTTCCATCTGGAATCTGGACAGCCTCTTGTTCCCCCGTCTCGTTTTGTTCGCCCGTTCGCGGCATGGACCCCTTGTTCTTATTACCCTCTCCGTTCGACGATTGGACATTGGACACACTCTACCTAGCCGTTCGTCTGCCTTTCCGCCGAGTCGAAAACAACCAATGTCTTTTTACCCTGCCCCCTGTTGTCTATATTCCTCTCCTTGTCTTTGTTACAAATATCAAAACAACCTTCGACGTCCCTCGTTTTATCGAGGACCTTAAATTTTGTCTGTTTGAATTCAGTGAGAACAGTGTGGACTGGTACAATGGAGATGGTACAGGGGCGCATGATCTAGCACAGCAGGCAGAAGCGCTGAACACAGTGTACAGCAGCCGCGAAACTGGGTATGCAGTGACGGCGATGTCTAACGGGCGAGCAGCCAAACCACGCAAGCAAACAGCAGCGGCGGCGGTCGCGTGACCGCGCGAAGGCTGGAACGGTCGCGGATTGGTGGTTAGTGGTCACGTCATCAGGACACTGAGACAGACGGACTTTGGCATGGTTTGGCAAGGTCTAGTTTGGTTTGGTTTGGCGGGAAGCTATAGGTTGTTGTCTTCCAAATCGAGTTTTACGGTGCCAAATCCGGCGGGTCTGGATGTGGGTGCGGGTGCAGTGGATGTGGCGAGGGAGGCAGGTACCGGCACACCGACCAGCGCGAATACAAGGCGGCGTCCCGCGCCTGTGCGTAGTGAGAGTAGGATCCTGAACCACGCCACTGCGAGACCGGACACGCCTGTACGCCGAAATTTCAGAACTGGAGGATTGGGCAAAAAGAAAAAAGATGTGGAACGTACCGAGCGCGCCTAACAGACCAAGCACCTGGTCGGCACTCAGCGTGCTGAGGATGGCGCACCAGATGAACAGCACGAGCGCGCTTGTAGCAGTACTGAGCGCAAGCAGACCGAGCAGGGTCGCGTCCCATGCGAAAAGGATCAGTTGTTGGCGCGCGGTTAGGCGGACGATGTGTGGCGGCGCATTGGTAGTTGGTGCGGATAAGGGAACGGTGGCGAGCGTGGATAGGACGTGCTGGAGGCTGACGCGGGCTGCATTGGGCACTGGCGGGGAGCGGGAGCGGGAGTGGGAGGGCAAGAGACGCACTACGATCGAAATGTAGTTGCTACGGTTTAATAAACGGTTATCCGGGCGGAGCAGGACGTGAAGTTCAAGTTAGTTGGAAGAACTGATTGCGGCATGGTGCAAGAGGGCGCCGCGATCGGATGGGCAAATTGGGGCGCTGGTACAGACATTGAGGTTGAATTAGAGTGCCCGCATCGTGGTGGTCGCGAGGTCGGGCAAAAGAAGAGGGGCGGGAAGCACAGTTTGTCGTGCCAGCCACCATATCGTAATCCGGGAGCTGAATACAGATCGGGATGAATCCATGACCTCATTCTGAATTCCAATGCGCCCTTAAACCTCTCGTAGGTCGAACGGCCTAGACTCTTCGCCCTGCCTCTGTTCTTGATATTCGATTTCATGGACACAATTCACTACGCCAGCGATGCCATATTAACTTCATCGGTTGGCTAGGGTGGAAACCACTTTCTTGGGATCCCACCGTTTGATATCAGGCAACGCCCGGCAGGCAACTACGCCGGCGCGTGCCCTGCAGGTAACTGAATGATTCGGATGATCTTATCGATCTCATTCTTCGACAACATTGATGCGCAAAATCGATCAGATGCAATTCACCCACGCTAGTTCCGTTTTAAGAGCCTGGTGCAAAGCAAAGTTCAAGAAGCTCATCCGCCCGAGGCACCACGCCTGACTGTCTCGTCTCACTTTTCGTCTTTTCGTTTCTTTTTTTCAACAACGACACTTACACAAGTCATGTCCAGTGATATTGCAGAACTACAGCGCAAAATGAATTGGCCCACCGTGACGCTGGAGCCTTATGCGCCGCCTCAACACGCAATCCCAGTAGATCTTCGAAACGGTGGCAGATTCCCTTCTCTTGGCCTCACCGGGCCACCGCCTACCTCCTGCCGGTACGCCTGCACCACTCGTTTTCAAGCTCACATCGAACGAGCCGACACATTACTCCGCAGTGAATACCCAGTGTTCATTGGCCTTGCACCTTACATGGGTGGCCTCGTGCCCTGCAAGGTTGTGAATAGTACCTGCGCCAAAATTGGCCATACATACAAAGAGTATCAGATCGATGGGCCGTTCTTCGTTGTGCCGTTGAACCCATTAATGATGGAGTGGGTGCACACTAGCCATGGCAAGATCCCCCACGGACGTCGACCTGTGGAAGCCGGCTTTGAGCATACCGGCGAGGCGCTTTACCACGCCGTCGGGCTTGTCGACGGTGTTCGAGTACCTGGTAAGGCGGGCGAGCACCTCATCAAAGGAGCTCATCTCCCATACATGGGTGAAGAGAGAATCTGCCCGTACTACTTGATCTTGTGAGTGGTCGCACTATATTGAAACTTGTTTCTCAAACCGCCTTCGTCTAGATGCTGGCGCAACTGATGTGACTTGAAGAGCATTTCAAATTTGAGCCGGATTATAGCGTGCACGGTGTATGTTGGCCTATTTACACTGCTTGGTGTTGACATGAGTAAAGCATTATGATTGCATTCACGGACTCCCCATAAGTAACCAGAGACCGAAGCCCTAAGACGTAAAGCAAACCTAAAGCATTAGATATTCCGCAGCGTATATGGTCAAATCATTCATTGATGGACCCTGAGGCAAAGTTAAACCGCTAAGAGGCCGCGGGGGTGAACATATCACGCGGATCGTCTCGGAGTCTGAGCATAACCGGCGGTAGCCGGTCTGCGATCATGTCTTACTGACATTCGATGTGTTCGTGCAAAGTTATGTCACTGTTGAGGCGGAATATTTCAATATGAACCACCACTGCGGTTAAGTTACATAACCGTGCATGTGGGTCGTTGGATATTTCAGGATCATCGTGCTGCGGCGTCACAATTAAAGTTGTTGATCTTGATGTGCAGTCTCACTCTCACTCGCTGATCGGGCGTCATATGTCATTACTATCAGATAAAGCTAACGAAAACAACACATTCCTGTTGCTCAGCAACGAAGCACATTGTTCAGGATGTGGTGTGAGCTCGAGAGCAGATGTGCCAAACTGAGGGATTGAGGCCTACAGTGTGACAATTAAACTAACAAATCCCTATGAAAGCCACTGGCACTGCATTGATATGAGCCGTGCGCAGGCGTTTGTGCTAGAGCGTACAATTGATGTAGCAGTATAGACGCATCACGCCTTGCACTTGTACGTGTTGAAGCATTCAGTGCCATCAGTTGACGGGATGCAGTAATAACTGTCGGCTCGGCAGTAGCAAGGATACAGACAGGGATAACCTTCGTCTTCCTCAGGGCATGGTTGACCACATCCGGTGAGGCGAGCTTCAAGTACGTTGCGGACGACCGAGGTGCCCGGCTCGGTGTGACGCGTGAGGAGGTGCTCGACGACGGGCTCGCGCTCAATAACCTCCCTGGCAATGGGTCTGTCATGCTAGTCAGACCATAATTCTCAAATGAACTACCAGTGTGTTGAGAAGGGACGTACTCGTTCTCGCCAACCGGTGTGGCAACGGCCACGACCACAGCGAGGAAGACAGCGAGGATGGAGC
Organism: Auriculariales sp. MPI-PUGE-AT-0066; assembly: GCA_020744175.1. Taxonomy (NCBI): domain Eukaryota; kingdom Fungi; phylum Basidiomycota; class Agaricomycetes; order Auriculariales; species Auriculariales sp. MPI-PUGE-AT-0066. Next base: position 265,378 of record JAGTJP010000014.1, read on the forward strand.
GCATATTCGAAGGAGACAAGGCAAAAAAAACTGGTTTGATCAGACCGTAAGGAGTTCACGATACCATTTTATACAATTGTGAGGTGTCAGGCACTTCAAGCCAGAGCACTACTGCGGAAGGCAAAAACTCTCTATGCACCAGAAATCCGGAGTAATGACGTGTCTCCGTCAACAGTGAAAGGGATTCCTCCGTTTGATGCATCATTAAGGCACCCAAGATGAACCCCTTTGAGCGCAAAAATAGGATCTTGATTCACTCATTTGCAAGTTTTTGGGTTACACGTAATCCTTACAACTTGCACGAAACCGGAAGTTTCAATAGACTAGCTTTGCTGTATCCATATATTTCTCAGAAGAGGGCCCAATTGACAGGAAAGGTGGTACTTTCTTTTGAGCATCTGTCCCGGACATCGCCGATTGCAAAGTAATCGGCAGATATAAATGATAGATGATCAAACAGAAGCAAGTTTTATTCGCCAGGCTGCCGCAGCAATTTTTAGCACGTATCTAAAGAAAGACGAGAGCTCGCCTTCCAACAGACGCTGCGGACATTTGCAACAGTGGAGCTGCCATTACTTGTAAGGTCATCGAAGAGAGAAACGGCCCAGGTTTTCAGGCGCCGAGAGCTGGTTCTTGATTTTTTGGGCTGGGAGACTGCCACAAAATTGATATTCGCAGAGACTTTGGGTTGCCAGTCGGTCAAAACTGCTCCAGGAACCTCTCTATGAATGTTCGCGACCAATGTGTTACATGATGGCCAAATTACAATGTTCAAAGCACGGTAATTGATTTATTTACCTGGAAGGCACCGGAAAACCTGATTATATTCGCAGCACTCAAGGAGTGCTGATCAAGTAATATACTAACTGGACAAGGATGAACATAAGTGCCATCCTCCGCACTCGCGCGCGTCTTCAGCCTCGCGCAAACTCGTCGACACATCACGCGACGAATCTTTTGAATGCAGTACCCAGGTTTGAGATCAACTCCAACTCTGTGATAACTTACTTTGAAATCGGAGCCTGGCAACACCGCCTCCTTGCAGCGCTGCTGCGTAGAGTGTGGGTGGCCACAGCTGCACCAACGTCAGTAGCTGCTCCAGCGAGCGACGTTACTCAAAATTCCCGAGGCTCCTGCGAAGATCTCCAGTACAAGCTGCACCACGACAGTAACATCGCTGAAGTATCGCAAGTGATGGCGAAAGACGTCACCGTGAGTGCGAGGTGTGAGGCGAAGACTGCGAACTAGATGTTGGACCAGCTACCTAGTTAGGTATATTTCAAATACGACTCCAGGCTTTGGCCACGAGGCTGCATCGGGATTGAATCCAGGCAACGCCTGGGGCAACTACGTTGCCGGCGGATGCCCTTCGGATAACTGAATGATTCGCATGGTCTTATCGATCACTTTCTTCGCAATCAATGAGCAAGATCGATACAAGGCAATTCACTGTGCTAGTTCCGTTTTAAAAGCCTGGTGCAAAGCAAAGTTCAAGAAGCTCATCCGCCCGAGGCACCACGCTTGGCTGTCTCTTCTCTCCTTTCGTCTTTTCCTTTCTTTCTTCAACAACGACACTTACACAAGTCATGTCCAGTGATATCGCAGAATTACAGCGCAAAATGCATTGGTCCACCGTGACGCTGGAGCCTTATGCGCCGCCTCAACACGCAATCCCAGTAGATCTCCGAAACGGTGGCAGATTCCCTTCTCTTGGCCTCACCGGGCTACCGCCTACCTCCTGCCGGTACGCCTGCACCGCCCATTCTCAAGCTCACATCGAACGAGCTAACACATTACTCCGCAGCGAGCATCCAGTGTTCATTGGCCTTGCACCTTACATGGGTGGCCTCGTACCCTGCAAGGTTTTGCCTGATGATAGTTGCGCCGCTTTTAGCCATACCCACAAAGAGTTGACGATCCAGGGGCCGTTTTTCGTCGTGCCACTGAACCAATCAACGATGGAGTGGGTGAACACTAGCCATGGCAAGATCCCCACGGACGTCGACCTGTGGAAGCCGGCTTTGAGAATACCGGCGAGCCCCTTTACCACGCCGTCGGGCTTGTCGACGGTGTTCGAGTACCTGGTAAGGCAGGCGAGCACCTCATCGCGGGAGCTCATCTCCCATACATGGGTGGCGAGAAACTCTGCCTGTACTACTTGATCTTGTAAGTGGTCGCACTATATTGAAACTTGTTTCTCAAACCGCCTTCGTCTAGATGCTGGCGCAACTGATGTGACTTGAAGAGCATTTCAAATTTGAGCCAGATTATAGTGTGCACGGTGTATGATAGCCAACTATCGATCAACTTCCTGCTGCAGATCAAATTTTGTGGTGTTAACATGAATAAAGCATGACTGCATTCACGTAATCCCCGAGTAACCAGACTGAAGCCCTATGGCATAAAGCAGAGTCAGGAGCTCTAGATCTTCCACAGCAATATATGGTCAAATTATCCATTGACGGACCCTGAGGCAAAGTCAGACCGGCACGAGGCCGCGGGAGTGAGTATATCCCAGCTACATGCGCACGTTCCTGGCTCCAGGAGTGAAACATCATTTATATATTTTCGGGCCATCCTGAAACTAATATATTTAGGCTGACTCGCCTTGTCGCATCAGCACCAGCTTTGGATCCAACAGGATGAGACTCAGACGGAGCAATCTAATCGTGTTGCGCATAAATTGCCTTCCAAATCAATGCGGCGTAGGGTATCCATTTAGACTATCAAAACATTTAAACCGTCGGGTTTTCAGATGTGAAGTTGCCCCGCAAGTAGAACTGGCTTGCCACGCAGTCCAGACAGTCAGCGATGGAGTTGCAATAACCGTCACTGGGCCCTGTAAACCAGAAAAAATCAATCCACGAATCTCCGAACCAGGTCTTGCACGGGAAATCACCCACCTTTTTGTTTTTGTTCTGCCCGGAGAGAGTACTTGTCAGTTGCATGATTGCTGCGATTTTGAAGGCTGGGACGTACCCCTTGCTTCCACGCGACGTTCGCGCAGAGCATGGTCTGTCCGAAGAACACCTCGACGACAAAGTCGATGCGCCAGTACTTCTGCAACTGCGGGTTGGTAAGAGGCTGGAGGCTTCGCCCGTAAGTGGACATGTCCGCCTTGAGCGTGCAGACACGCTCATATCCGGGCAGTACATCACCTGGGACAAAGGTTAGCCATATGCATGATGCACAGTGAAATGAACATACCCTCCACGTCTGCGTGCCAGTAGGACGGATCGCTCTTATCGATGCAATACAACTGGACTTCGAAGGCGGACAAGTTCGGTTTTACTGATGACAGACGCTGGAAAGGGATCTGGGTGCTGGCAGCGTCTTTCACAATCTGGTTCTACAACACCAATGTCACTTCAGTCTACAGGCGCAGTGTTATGCGTACCTTGACGACAAGGCTATAAAAGTGGTTGTTAATCCACCAAGATCCATCGAGGTCCTGGAAGGCCAAGTGGGAGCGAGCCTGGTGCTCGGGTAGAGAGCTGTCGTAGATCATTTGGCAGTTGATGCCGTATGACTTGCGAGCTGCACGGGCAACAACGAACTTCCGGGCATACCAGTACACTGCGCCCTCTGCAGCAGCTTTCTTTCTGCGGGCCGGACAATATCTTAGAGCGCTGAGGAGAAGCCGGCATAAATCGTCACGCACGTCGGCTCGTCAATTGTGACGACCGTGATATTATGGGCGGCAAGCCGCTCCTTCAGGAATGATCTCAACTTTGCAGATTCAGCAAAGCCTCCCACGGTAAGAAGTCTGAGAGGGTCCTAAGATATAGATGAGGCGAAGCACAGGCTAAGGTACCAGGAAATGCGACTGACGTTGCTCCGGTGGCCTGTGCGGCGGACCGCACGATCAATGCTGCTCAAGATCTCGTCCAAGGGCCCCGCAAAGAGCTGTTCCATTTCAACACTATTGCGCCGTGAGAATTCAAGAACTGACGGGGTCATGGCCACTGACCTGGCTAAGTCTGAGACGTCCTTTCGTGATGTTGTGCGCCTTGTCCGATGAGAGGCGTCCAGTCTTGACGACGGCGCCGTCGCTTGCCCCTTCATACGACCGTTTCTGTGTGTAGAGTTCAAAAAGGCCGGGAACCACCGCAACAGCCGAAAGTCTACATACCGCGTTCTGTTCAAAGTGGTCCAACATCGCCTCAAGTGTATCGCTGTCGTCAAACGCGGACCCACGCAACTTCTGCTTGAACAGCTGTTCGGCGGCCTGGTCGATCATGGCGCTCCCAGCCTGGACACACTCGCTCGATGTAGCCTCCGAGAGCGTGAGCTTGGGCGATGCTGACATACACTTGTAGACGACAGTATCGACTGTCGACCCACCCGCATCGGTGACGAGGAACATGCTGTCCTTGCGGAGCCAGCTGCCGATGTCGGCGTGAGCGATGGCGAAGTGGACCGAGGCCTCCGCCTCAGGGACAAACGTCACGCGGGACGTCGCCTCGTGGGCGGGCAAGATGTCAGCATCGACGGCGGCCTGGCGAAGCACGGCTTGCTGAGCCTGGTCCCAGCCATTCGGGATCGCGAGGCAAAGCACAAAGGACGACCTTGAAGCGCATCCATAGCGAGTCGCCGCCACTACCACCGATTGTATTTTCCAACGATTCCTGAGTGTGCGCAAATAAAAACCGTAAGAAGTCGGCGTAGACCTGGGCGATGGTCACGTTTGGTGGCAGCGGTGGTGGATCTAGGTTGAACCGTGTGCGCATGGCGGACGGGTGCAGCCACAGCTTGAACCACTTTGCGAGGTGGGCGTCTTCGTGATCTTCTTCGTTGAGCTGGGCCGCCCGCCCAAAGAGCAATGGTTTGCCACTGGCGTCGTATAGAACCAGCGTCGGAACCTTACAGTCGCCTATGCATCCCTGATCTCAGATACATCAATACTGGCCCGTCTTACGCCTAACTCACCAGCAGCGGCGGGTTGGGTAGGCCAGTTCATGACGAGCTTAGCGCGTGGTTCCTCCCCGTCTCGCAGATGGCAATAAGAAACGGCAGCTGTGGCATCGAGTCAATAAGACCAGGCGCAGAGGTCGTGGAACAAAAGACCAACACATCGTTGTCCCCAAGTCGATCCCGATTACGAATTGTTCATCGCCCCTGTATTCTCCGAGAGTCATTCTGCAGATAGGTAGAGAGGGTCGTAGAGGCGAGTCTACGAAAGAGACGCCGCCTATGACTTTAAATGCAAGGTGTTGTCAGGGGCTCGACATTGTGCAGTGCACGCGACTTTGAAGGCAAGCCATGCGTATAGCTCAAGTTTTCCTCATGTTCGCAGCACCCACAGGAGGAACTGAGCTCTCATCTCAGGTTCTCCTGCTGGTAGAGGCATAGTTCAAGCTTGACTTCGACGGAAGCCCGGAGCCCAGCTGACCCAAGATTACGGAGCCAATACTTTGGCGCAGGTTCGACCAACCGACCGATCACGTGATTTTTGTTGATGAGCTGCGAGTGTATACGCGTCCGGCAGCAGGGAGTCGTCACAGGTCGTCACCCGCGTTGCCCCCGGAGCAACACATCGATTGAACACGGAAAAAAGGACTGCAACTCTAGTAAGCCGTTTGATATAACAAACACGATCATATTCTAAGGCAAGTTCTGCAGGTGAGCCACAGTCTGTCATGCGCGACGCGACGCGACTCGCCACCGCGTCATCATCTCAGAGCTAGACGCAGATCGAGCACAAACGACTTGAGAAAGAGGACTGTAACGCTCGTGAGCCATTGATACAGCGAGTATGATACATTTTGTAGGGTGGTGGTGGTGGTGGTGTGGGGGTCATCTTCTAATGAGGAGGTAGATGTTTTCGCCGAGGACGATGCCCTGCATGTGGCGATAGGAGCCGGTGAGGGCCATGAGGAGGCCACCGAAGGAGGCGTAGGCGGTACTGGGGATAAGTGTGAGGGACGGGAACGGGCGCGCGATCGGTGCACGCACACTTGCTCGTTCTTGCCCTCGTCGAACTTGTACACCTGCGTGCGCGTGTGTTAGCGTTAGACTGAAGCAGATAGTGATGGAAACGCGCGCGCACTTTGCCGTACATGACGTATTCAAAGTCTTTGTCGATGCCGTCGCTCTCGCGGTCCGGACGCCAGCTTTTGGCGGCGTCGTCGTCGGCGCCGTGCGGGGAGAGCGAGGTAGCGAGCATGAAGGTGATAGCGCTCGCCGGCCTTGACAGGGTAGATCTCCGAGTTGTAGTCGAGCGCGAGGTGCATCTCGTTCGTCTCGGAGCGCGCCATGAACCGCGACACTGCGACGCGCGCGCGTGTATGTGAGTGAGAGATCAGGGACGGGTATGTATGTGATAGAGCGAACCTCGGTCGAACTTTTTGCCCTCTTTGTCGATGGTCTCAATGATGAATGTATCTTGGAATACGCCTGCCATCGTGAGCCTGAGGGAAAGGGAGAGGGAGAGGGGATGGGAGGTGCCGGCGCAGACCGGCGGAGAGTGGCCGTAAGGATTGAGACTTGAGCACCTGGATCGTCGGCATGTCGCGGTCGCCGTCGCCCACGCAGTCCAGTTACAGCCACTACGACGAAGACACTGGCGAGTACGCAGGCACTTCGGGACCGGGTGGTGGCGGGGGTCAAACTGTGTGTCTATGGGGCGATGCGTGCGGCGAGCAGTTCAAAAGCGCAGACGAGCTGGGAGACCACGTCAACCTTGGTACGTCCCGCTGCTTAGGATTACTCGGGACCAATCATCGTCGAAGCTGATCAGGGTCGGGGGACTTGCAGTGCACGTGGTAGAAGACCGCCCAAAGTACACGTGCAAATGGCGGACCTGCGAGCGGCGGGGAATGCCTCAAGCCTCCAAGTTTGCCCTTATCGTACACTGCAGGAGCCACACCGGTCAGCGCCCCTTTGTCTGTGACCAGGGTGGTAAGCTTTGCGTATATACTATCACTGTCTATCGCTCACTCATCCCACACAGACTGCGCAAAGGCATTTACCCGCGCAGACGCACTACACAAGCACCAGCGCGCACACCACGGTATGGACATCCCCATGCCCGGCCGCGGCGGCAACCGCAAGCGCAAGTACACCACCCGCGACCAGGAAGCAAAGCAGGCTCAACAGCAGCTCCAGCAACAACGCGGCGCCGACGACGTTCCCATTGGCTCCCCCACTCTCGTCAGCCGGTCTGCCGTTCCCCTGCAACAACCACCCGCCCACGACCGTCGCGATGGTCCCTCGCCCGCCCGTCAGCACTCACACCAACACCACCACCACCACCACCACCAGTCACAGTCACAGTCACAGCAGCCCGCACATCACAAGCGCGAACATGCGCACACGCACGCGCCGCGCATGCCGCCCGAAGAGGCGCTCCAGATAAGTCGCAAGTACCCCGACATCGGGCCCTGGAAGGCCGCATACCTCATCGAGAAGAGCAAGTCACGCTGGATCAAACGCGAGCGCGACAGTCTGTTTGACGAGCTCGACCGCTATCAGCGCGAGGAAGGCACCGCCTACTACGACAAGGAGCGCGCCCTCGACGAGGTCCTGCGCGCGAATTTCGGGTGAGCCCCTTGCCCTTATAACGATCTCGTTGCGATGGTGTTTACCCCGTCGCTGCAGGTCTGCCGCGAGTGAACTGCTAAGCACGATGAGCCCTCACGGGCCGTCCGCATGAGCCCCTGTATTTCTTGACTCTCCCTCTTTTGTATTGCAAGCCTCAAAAACTGACCTGTACACCCGCAACTCTGGCTATCTCGTATTACCTTCCGAAGGCCTTTATAATAGACCTCGATTCGTTCTAGCGCAATGCCGTTATCTTTTCGGTTTCTAAAGTTCTTCTTCGGCTGGTCGGCAATCTCGTTGTCTCAACAAGGTTTCGGCCTGTCAACTGTCGACGCGGACCGCCGCCATTCGAGGGTCACAATCTCTCTTGTCGCAGTTCCGCTGATTGCAATGTTCGGTCTGCGCTGGCTGGGAATTTCGAGAGTCTAAAAACTGTGCGCCTCCTCAAAATTGGCGCTACATCTGGCTAGACTTTTGTGAAACACTCCCAAAAGCATGAGTCCTACACTCGGACGGGGCGGCTTCGAGACTGCACCAACTGATCCAGTTGAACACGACCGGCCTCGATGTTGGTACACGAAAGCTGTGGGCGTCTCCAGCACACCATGAGAAGGGGTTAACGCCGCTCCATGAACCTGCACGCAGACGCTACGCGGCGCCTTGAAACGTCCCTGCAGCGGTGAAACCACAGAACCCGGCCCCGCAGTTTCTGACGCATGCTTGACGGGATGCATCGCTAAATTCGGGTCTGTGCTTCATATGGGCGCCTACAGTTTTGTATCCTCAAATCCTCTAGCATTTAGGTCCAAAGCCGGTGGGATGGTGGTGAGAGTATGACGATCCAGCGGCAAGTCATCGTCAACACCATTGTATTCATATATGAGTCGACTGCACCCAACCATAAGTACAATGAATGTGGCACTTATTACGAGATGAGTATGATCAACCCCGGCACGAATACACGTCCCAGCAGTCAAGGCTGCCGTCTCCGAAGGGGACGCAGATCTTCTGGTCGAACCTGCAGGCGCAGGGGGACAGGCAGCCTTGGTCTGGATCGCATGACTGACCGCACCCGGGAGTCTGGCGAACCTCGAGCATGTTGGCAACAACCGACGTGTCCTGTGAGGGTAGCTCCGCGGTGCGCTCCTCGACGACCTCCACGGCCCCGATGACGGTTCTGCCCATGCCCGGTTATATATTAGCCGAGATTGCGGAGACGGTCTCTTGGGGGCTAGCGGGTCGGATCAATGGGGGAACTTACTCGTTCTCAGCGACCGGTGTGGAGACGGCAATGGCTACAACAAGGAAGACGGCGAGGATAGAGCGCATATTGAGTGGTTACTGGGTGAGAAACTGGTCTGAGCAACTTTGTAAGGCACTCGAAAGCCATTTTTATACGATTGTTTCAATAGTGCCACACAGGCTCCTGAGGCGCAGGTCACTTGAGGTCGGAGCACTGCTGCGGAACACAAAATTTGGAGCTCTGGATCTTCCGCAGCAATACATAATCGGGGCCGAAAGACGAAACTGAGAAGCTTTATACAGGATTCAGAAGGTTTATTGACAGTTGGGATAAATAGGGAAGACGGTCTCGTGACAATTGATGCTGAAGTCTGCCAAATATATATGAGTACTCGGTGTACTGACGCGCGTACTCGTTCTTATATAGTACGCGTAATAATTTTGATGCGGACGAGCAAACAATAAGTTGAACCATGCGTGTGAACCGATGGCGCTTTCGGGGCCGGGTGTACGAACTGCGCAACGGTGGGGTTGCCGGCATTTGATTGACACAATGCACACAGGAGCTCCTCTGCCGATGACATCTCATTCAAAATTAAAGGAAATTGTACCACGAGCTGTGAGCAAAGTAAGAGATCGTGGGCGTCAGCAGATATTCGGGAATTATCAGGAAGCCGCCGCCGTGGCCAGCCTGGACTTGAAGGTCAGAACACTGCAAACTTTAGGTGAACCAACTTGGGATGGGCGCGAGTAGTAGAAGACATGTCAAAGACCGGCGCACAGCGTAGCTAGATAGAAGGACTCTCACGGTAATTCTAACGAGACTCGATGTCCCATTACTCATATAAATGCCCAGTGGTGGGAGAAGCCCTAGTTTGAATAGATAGTTCATCTACTCCCATGGCTCATTGGTCGCATTTCAGCGAGCGGACTTTCATGAAAACGGATGCGAACCCCAGATGTAGTTGAACAGCCGAGTTGGCAAGTGCGGCTCCACTACTAAACTTTCGATTACCCTCAGTTTTGTTCCACCTGTTCACCTGATGCAGTATTCACCTCCATTTTCTACTTGAATTGCGCTTCGGAGTGCTGTATATCTCGGGTTAAAGTTAACTTACAAAGATGAGATCCGGAAGTTTTCCAAATGCGAAACATCCGTTCCGGATTCATGCACTGCATTTGAGCTCGGCTACCAGCGCCAACTTCTCATGCCTGCACCTGAGATACCCGAACCCGGTAAACAGATAGCTATATGCCCTAATAGCTACCATCAGGCCGGGCATTTTGACGTCTACCTCAGCATGGATTGATTTTCGCAGTTGTGTCACTTAGGCGCCAACAGATCATACAACATGGAACAATCATCAAGAATAATAAAACTGTTGAAAGTTAAATACAACTGGTGGGCAGCTGTGCCGCTGAGTCGTCTGATCAGAAGTGCGCGCGCCGCTTGAGAGCGCGACGACGGCGAGTCTTGCGCTGACAAGCAGGTGTGCTGGGCTCTGGCACAGGCACAGGCTCGGGGACTGGGCTCGTCTCCGCTGGCGGCGGGGTAGCCGTCTCAGCCGGTGGTGCAGGCTCAGATTCGACGGGAGGAGCAGGTTCGGGTTCGGGGGACGGTGCAGGCTCCGGCTCTGGGGACGGCGCTGGCTCGGGTACGGGGGATGGCGCTGGCTCGGGTTCTGGGGACGGTGCTGGCTCGGGTTCGGGACTTGGGGCTGGGGCTGGTGTTGCCGGCCGCGGGAAGTCGGGCACGGGTGCACCACTGTAGCAGGCCTCGATCTCGATGCCCACGCTCCCAGTGTTGCACTGGTTGAGACATCCATCGCAGCCTTCGATACGGTAGGCGTCCGTGATGGGGCACATCGCATCGGCGCTGTTCGATTTAAGCATGCCGCAAAGTTGGAAGAAAGCTCGAAAGCGACGTACCAAGCCCAGCCATGAGGACCAGTGCAGCCTGGGTCGGTGAACTTGTATTTGATGGGGATGTTGAAACCCTGTGTGAGATCGAGAGGTCAGAGCTCGACTTTGACGTGCAGAAATGCGACGAACAGTGATGACAGAGATGTTGCACTGCCAGAATCGTGGGTCTTCGGGACCAAATGAGCACTCGAGGAGCGAGCAGTCTGCGCAGCGATTCAGTGTGACGTTTGCAGAGGGGTTGACCTGTTCAGTACTGACTCGCGCCGTCCGGAGTCGTGCAGGTGTTTGCAGAATCCTGGAACCACATGCGACCCGCCTGCCAAATCTCCGGTACACTCGCACTGTAGCGTGCACCGGGGTCCATCATGTCCCCGCGGGTCTCTTGGTCGAACTGCACGAATGGCCAGTCAGATTGAACCCCGAAGTTTTGTGTGATAGGATAGAACGTACAAACTGCTTCCACATAGGCTGCACCTGGAATGGGCACGAGTTGACGAAGGTGATTTGGTGGTCTGCCATAGCGCCGAGAGCGAAGAGCAGCGAGGCAAGGGCGGGCTTGAGTGCGATCATTGTGCGAAGCGTCCGAGTCGAAAAGCAAAAAGAGAAGACAAAGGATAGATACAAAAGTCAAACGAGACCGTCAGTGGCAGAAAAAGAAACGCCGGTAGACGGGGAGAGAGGGAGAGATCGAAAGAGACCAGGAGTGCCACTTGACCAGACTTTTGTGGGATGCGCACATGCGCATGGTGTCCGTGGCGACGCGATAGATCTGCATGCGCTGCAACTGAACATAGTGCACTTTTCACAGCCTCGAGATCGAGCACGAGAGGTTCGGCGCGGAATAGACGCAGCAACCGTGACGGATCTGCGGGATAGAGGCATGTGCATGATCAGGGGCTGCGGAACTGAGAGTCTTTGGATGCCGAAGCCAATTGGTTGATAGCATGGAGACACAGCCTCGCTACTGCAGGTCCGTGCCGCGACCAGTATTGCGCGTTTGGTCGGCAGAGCCGGAGGAAAAAGTATAGCACACCGGCACCGGGAATCGCGTCCCCTTTGTATATCTAGATCTTTTAGCGCGTCATCTTCGGCACCCGGCAGACTCACTTTGCCGCTTGCCACGATGCCTACACCCACGCGCACAGAGGCAACCATCAAGGAGGTCCAGCAGGAAGCTGACAAGCTGGTTGAACAGGACGTCGACTCGACTGACTCTAATGTTCGCTATGCTGGTTATGCTGCGCGAGTGCGAACTGCATTCAGAGCCGCACATCGGTACGTCTAATGTGCTGTGGCATGCGCGTGGCTTTGAGATACTTGTGTAGATATTTCGCGTATTCGAGTGACGTCGTGCGTTGTGCGCTGCTATCGACGAGTACGAGTGCTCACATTCTCGTAATTCAGGGTGAAGCGTTCCGGCCTGTGGTGCACCCCCGTATCGTCCAGGCAGCCTACGGTATATCCTGGATCTATGTGCTCGGCGATGTGGGATACGAGACGTACAAATCTAAGAAGCAAGGGCCGACGATCGAGGAGGCGAAACATTTCTCTGAACCAACGAGACTTGCGCTCGTCGCAGCGAAACGAGGCATCTTCCAGGGCGTCGCATCTATGTGAGCAGCCTAACTTCGACTTGCAGTGCTCCGGACTCAATCCCATTAACAGGGCGCTGCCAGCTTTCACAATTCACTCGATCGTGCGCTACGTCAGTGTCTTGACCGGTTGTAGGCTTTCCAGAGACTCACAAACGCGTTCACTCCAGTCAGCAAGAGGCTTCACCAAAGCCTCCAATCCACGCATCAAGGCTTGGGGACCTACGGTGACTGGTGCGCAACACTCTACTACAGACATGGCATGTCGTTGTGCTCAACTTCGCCACGTCTGCAGGTCTTGCCATGGTCCCGTTCTTGCCGTACATGTTCGATGAGCCGGTTGAGCATGTCACGGATGTTGCATTCGAGTGGATCGAGAAACAGATTGGCAAGGCAGAGGACGCAGCTTCGAGCAGTGGGAAGAAGGATCTCTAATCAAACGCGCTCCTAACGTAGACATAGTCTAGGATGTGTACTTCAGAGTACCGCTTACAACACCAAGGTATAGACTCATTGCGCAATTACGCGCTTCAAATGAACCTTGCAATCAGTCGTGCGGGGATTCTCCCTCCGGCGCTCCTTGTGAAATTGAATATTGAACGAACGCAAACTCCGCTGTCAGGTTTGCCTTTGACCACGACCTCACCCTCGCCGCTGACCGCGAACCGCGCCAAAGGACTTGAGCCAAGATGGACGTCAATCAACTCATTGATGCGTGCGTCGCCAATAAACGCTGGGGCGCGTTTCGTCGCTGACCTTCGCGGGCGCCATGTTCTCAGCCAGTTTCGACGTGCGGTCGAGATTGTGCAGAGTCTACCCAAACAGGGCCCAATTCAGACGGGGTATGAGGAGAAGCTAGCCATGTACAGGTGCGCCCATGCGTTGTCTTTGCTGCTGTGAGCGTTGACTAGTGACTGACCGAATCCAACAGTCTTTACAAACAGGGTTCGTGATTAGAAGCATTGCCCAGGTCCTTCTGAATCGTACTGACCGGCTTCGCAGCCACGGTGGGGAACGTGAAAACGCCACGACCTGGTATTTGGGACATGTTGGGCCGCGCAAAGTGGTCAGTGCATTGTAACGCGCGCACTTTGTAGTGCTCAAATCTGCGCAGGGACGCGTGGGCAAAGCACAAGGATCTGCCGCAGCACGAGGCCAAGTGGCTTTACGTCGACACGTTGCTCAAGGTGCGCGCTTCTCCCCCGCCTCGCTTCTCGTGCTCCTTGACGTCGCCGATGACAATCCTGCTGATCAATCCCCGTGTCTGCGTTCGCTAGGTTCTCCGCAAGTACTCGTCTCAGACGGTGGCTATGGACCTTGTTCATGAAATTGAGGCCTTCCAAGGTGACCCCAGCAACCTCGTGTTGAGCGGTGCGCGTGCTCGCAGTCTGTCACTCTACAAACTTATTGATACCCCGCCCGTTCCACAGATTCCTACATGTCAGCCCGCCGTCGCAATTCTGATTCAGGAGAGTCGTCGGGCTCGGAAGATGATGCTGGTCAGCCTCTCGCACCGAGGCCTGTGCCAGCCCACCTCATGAACAACTCGCGTCACACCTTCTTGCAAGAGCCCACGGAGCGACCGCTGTCAGCCGTGTCCTCTGCGCACCGCTATCGCACACCGCTCGCGACCTCTGCCGCCGCATTTTCGCCGCCGCCACCTGGTCCGATGTCGGGTGGGTTGATTGGCATTCCTGAGGCGCAACCAGTTCCTCGATACGCGACGCAGAGCACGTTTTCTCCTGTGCCGGAAAGCCCTGTGCCGAGTGGGTCCATACCATCAAGCGCGTATCCTTCTACAACGTCCGCAGGCGGAGCGTCATATCATCACCACCACTCCTCTGGTGCTCCGACGCCCACCAGTTACGGGCCTTCGGGCAACTTCTCACCTGGAGCACACGGCACTGTCTCGCATCTCTCTCAACTCAGCCACTACGTCTCTCCTCCCCACCAACCACTTATTCCTGTGCACGCAGACGCGGCGTCACGCTATTATTCTCTGGAGACGGCCATCCAGAAGTGCCAAGCATCGCTTGCGGCACTGCACGAGCGCCTCGACATACTCGAGACCAACGGGTCTGGTACATTGTCGCGAAGGTCAAACCCGCTGTTCCGAACCCGCAATTCCGGGCTCGATGCTTCAGGCCACGGACAAGGCGGACCCGACGAAGGCGCCGACAGCGAGAGCTGGCACTGGGACGCGCAGCGCTACGGTGCATGGGCACTTATGCTCGACCCGTTGACGCGTGGGTTCCGCGCGTTGCGGAAAATGGACGACCCGCGCCAGGCGGGGCCGGTCCTGCTCGTTCTACGGCGCTTGATGTTGGATGCGAGCTTTGTTCTGTGCCTGCTGTGGGGCCTCAGGATGCTGTGGCGTCGGAGCGGGGTGCGCGCACGCGCCGGCCAGTTGGTCAATATCGCCAGGTGGTTGATTTACCTGTTGGTCGGAGGAGAGCGGCCAAACAGGGTCATGGTGGACCGCGGGACGACTATGTAAATGCCCTCCATGACGCTTGATCTTACATTCCTCATCTGTCCAGCCCGTTCGCTCCATATGTTCACACCCAGTAGTAAACCGAATTCTGTCCTTGTCACAGATTTCCATGAGTATAGTTAATGTACATGACCTTTATGATCTGAAGGGGAAACTGCATCTTTTATCCATACACCTATCCGTACACCAGAATCTTGGATCTTCAAAACAATTCAGTCGAGCGACCTGCGCGGCACAGACGGTATCAGGGGGGCGAGCTCCTTTGCCTGTGCCGCATTGCGTCTCCTCTTGTGCTCTGACTGTCGCATGGAAAACATATCCCGATGTAATGCGTACTTCTCGTGCTTGGGTGTTGTAGCAGCAGGCGTCGATGCAGGGGACGGCGTCGCTGACGCGCTCGGTTTAGGGTCTTTCTTCTCTTTATCCTTATCCTTTGTGTCGCCCTCCTTCTTGTCTTTGTCCTCTTTCTTCTCCTCGGCCTTGCGTTTCTGGTGGTCCTCCCACTCGCGCTTGACCCGGTCGATCTCGTCTTGCGATACAGATGGCGACGGGCTAACGGTGTCATCGGAGAGCTTGGTGGCGAAACCTCGGTCTTCAAGATGCATAGAGCAGGTGTAAAGGAAATCAACTGTGTTTATCGTCGCAAGTACGACGGTCGTGGGCTTGCTGCAAACGAAGCATGGTTTGGCCGTCGCGACTGCCTAGGGATCCATGGACAGATGGAGCCGACGGTAGAAGAAGGGCATGCAATGTTAACAGCGACACAGTTATGAAGCAAGTTTAGCAGTCAATGTAAGAAAAAGTCCATTGCAGGCGGCGATCCCATAGCGAAGCAAGTCGAAGTTGGAGAAGAGGCTTGAGCAGACTTGATCGAGCGCACTTCAACTGGGCGTCACGCACTCGCTTGTAATACACATTTGCAAAGGCTGTGGCCATGACTACACGTGGGTGACGCCGCCGCACGCGCTCCGAGACTCGGGCACACCGCGAGGTCGCGTTGAAAGCAGGAGGCCAAGAAAGCAGTCGGCGTGCCGCGGCTTCCGGATTTGCACTCACGGGACGCCGCCGCGTCGTTCATCTCAGCTTCTTCCTTAAAAGCTCGAGTGCTCGATCATTCACTGGGCAAAAGATTACGATGAGCGATACCACAGGAAAGACGATCACGTGCAAGGCTGCTGTGGCATGGGCCGCGAATGAGCCTCTGTCGATTGAAGACGTCGAGGTCGCGCCGCCCAAAGCTGGCGAGGTCCGCGTCCGCATCCACGGTCGGTGCTAGCTATTTTTCTGATATCAAGCTAGCTGAGACGTTTTTCTGCTCTTCAGCGACGGGTATTTGTCACACGGATGAGTACACGCGCTCTGGCAAAGACCCGGAGGTGCGTGAGAGGCCATGAGCGCATCGAGATTAGATTGACCGATATCAACCACCACAGGGCATCTTCCCCGTCATTCTCGGTACGCATTGTCTCTCAACAAATATTTAGACATTGAACTCTCGATTTATCGCGGCTTAGGGCATGAAGGTGGAGGCGTTGTCGAATCTGTTGGCGAAGGCGTCACCAGCGTCGCCCCCGTACGTCTTACTAGCCTTACAGAGGATTTAGAATACTCAGTAATTTAAGGGCGACCACGTCGTACCTTTGTATACGGCAGAATGTCGTGAATGCAAGTTCTGCAAGAGTGGCAAGACCAATCTCTGCGGCAAAGGTGCGTTCAAACTCGACACTTGGGAGATTTTATAGGCTGACGTATTTTCTCTCGCATAGTCCGTGCTACGCAGGGTAAGGGTGTGATGCCGGATGGCACGGTCCGCTTCAAGTGCAAGGGCAAGGAAATCTTCCACTTTGTGCGCAATACTGTCCACCAGCATGATCAGTAGTCTGACACTGGTTGCATGGCAGATGGGCACGTCGACGTTCTCGCAGTACACCGTCGTCGCAGAGGTGTCAGTGGTCAAGGTCAATGAGAAGGCACCGCTCGCGAGCGTTGGTCTCCTCGGATGTGGCATCACAACTGCATGGGGCGCGGTCACCAAGCAGGCTGGCATCAGTCAGTCCAGTTATACACGCCGGCGTGACTCTGAATAACCGTTCATTTTGGTACAGAGGACTCCACTGTCGCCGTATTCGGTTGCGGCGCGATTGGCCTTGGTGTCATCAACACTGCGAAGCAAGTGGGCGCGTCTCGTATCATTGCCGTCGACACCAACCCGGGCAAGCAGTCATGGGCGACCAAGTTCGGCGCGGATGAGTTCGTCAACCCGCTTCAGTTACCCGAGGGCAAGCGCATCCAGGACCATCTCGTCGACATTACGGACGGCGGGCTAGACTTTACGTTCGATTGCACAGGAAACGTCCAGGTCATGCGCGCGGCCCTTGAGGCGTGCCACAAGGGTTGGGGTGTCAGCACAGTCATTGGTGTTGCTGCATCCGGCCAGGAGATCTCGACGCGCCCGTAAGCAAACGCAAGAAAGCAATGCTGCGAGGCCGCACTGACTGATATCCAATAGATTCCAACTCGTAACGGGTCGCACCTGGCGCGGCACTGCTTTCGGAGGCGTCAAGGGCCGCACAGAGCTGCCGGGTCTTGTTGAAGGTAGGTTGGCTTGCCAGTGGTGCACAGTGTTTCTTGGCTGATGAGGCGTAGACTACCTCGCGGGTAAACTCAAGGTCGATGAGTACGTTACGCATCACCGCAAGCTCACTGAAATCAACGGTGGCTTCCATGATATGCATGTGAGTCAGCGTCCCGATCATGTTGTTGCAGGCGTGCTGAATCGTTTTAGGCTGGCGAATGTATCCGCTGCGTTGTGGACATGAACTAGGTGATGGCCGCACAACTTCGCAATGTAAACAAATAAAAAGTTGCACATCCTGCTATTTTGAATCATTTTCCAAGAACTGAAATCAAGAAGAGGAGGTAGGCGAGAGAGCGAAGAACGCTCGAAACTCCGACTGAAAGCGCGAAGTCTTTTCTTTCTCGGCCTCGTGTTTGGAACATGGCACCGAGGGGCGGCGGGCGCGGTTCCAATGTGCACTCGCGCGCGTCTTTCCGGGGGCGTGGTGGATATAGAGGACGTGGCTCGTTCCGTGGTGGCGCCAGAGGGGGCAGTTCCGGTGCGGCTGGTAGATCTGGAGGCGCGACAGCCAATGGCGCGGCCGACGGCGCCCCAGCCATCGAACGTGGCGACGACGGGACACGACAAGAAGAGCGCTTTGAAGAGGTTGCGCAGCGTGACAAAATCGATAGCACGCTTGGATTCGATCGGTATGAGGACAAGAAGGAGCTTCAGGGCTGGCTCGTCAACATGCATCCCGTTCATCTTTTCTTCATTTACATTCCCTGCTATTGCTGACACTGATTTTTTCAGACCATTATCAAGGACCCAGACTGGCCAACTGGCAGAGCTGCGGTCGACTTCTACTTCCTCAAGGACGACGGTGGAATGTTCAAAGTCACCTACGAGTATGAGCCGTACTTCTGCATCGCTTGCAAGGTGCGCGTGGAATTTGAACCTCAAATTCAGTATGCTGACGTTCCTGCAGGCAGGGACAGAAACCATGGTCGAGGAATGGTTGATGAAGAAATACGAAGGTCTCGTCCGCACCATCGTGCGTCAGAAGAAGGAGGATCTCAAACTCGTATGTCCATCAGCAACAATTTAGATGCAGCTCTGAGATGTTCTAGCCGAATCATCTCATGGGCCATCGCCGACTCTATCTCCAAATCATCTTCAGAAACGTGACGGACTTGCTCGCAGTCCGACGCGAGATCATGCCTCTCGCGCTCGCCAACAGTGCCAAGATGAACGCCGTCGACGCGTACGCGGAAGTAGTCAATGCTGAGGCGAGTGTGCGCGTTCAGTGGGAGAAGGAGGCTCGCTCCGATGCGTGGGGTACAGAAGGCGATATTCACAAGAACGAGGACCCTCGGGAATCAATCATAGATATTCGCGAGTACGACGTTCCGTACTACTTGCGTGTTGCAATTGATAAAGGTAAGGCGCACATCATCTTTATCAAAAATTTTATTGAGCCATTATATAGAGATCCGAGTAGGTCTATGGTACACCGTCTCCTGTCCAGAAGGGAAGCCACAGATCGTACCGCTTCCCACTCGTGTCGCCCGTGCCGAGCCCGTGGTTATGGCTTACGATATCGAGACAACCAAGCTGCCGCTGAAGTTTCCAGACCAGCAAATCGATCAAGTGATGATGATCTCGTACATGGTCGACGGTAAAGGGTATCTGATCACTAATCGTGAAATCGTCTCCGAGGACATCGAGGATTTCGAATACACTCCCAAAGACGGTTACGAGGGACAGTTCAGCGTCTTCAACGCGCCGGACGAGAAGGCGACCATTAGTCACTTCTTCGAGCACATCCGGCAGGCAAAGCCGACCGTTATGGCCACCTTCAACGGTGACTTCTTCGATTTCCCCTTCCTTTGCGCGCGAGCAAAGGTTCACGACATCGACATGTACCTTGAGACGGGCTTCGCCAAGGACAACGAGGACGAGTTCAAGAGCACAGCATGCAGCCATATGGATTGTTTTCGTTGGGTCAAGCGCGACTCCTACTTGCCACAGGGCTCGCAAGGTCTCAAGGCGGTCACCACGGCGAAACTCGGGTACAATC
This sequence comes from Auriculariales sp. MPI-PUGE-AT-0066, assembly GCA_020744175.1. NCBI lineage: Eukaryota > Fungi > Basidiomycota > Agaricomycetes > Auriculariales > Auriculariales sp. MPI-PUGE-AT-0066. The sequence continues at coordinate 284,808 of JAGTJP010000014.1, forward strand.
CCATGGAGCTCGACCCTGAACTCATGACGCCGTATGCAAGCGAGCAGCCGCAAATCCTGGCGCAATACTCCGTTTCCGATGCAGTGGCGACTTACTATCTCTATATGAAATATGTTCACCCCTTCATCTTCTCCCTCTGCAATATCATCCCACTCCGGCCGGACGAGGTTTTGCGGAAAGGAAGCGGTACCTTGTGTGAGACCCTGCTCATGGTATGCTCCGTTGTGATTGCGCAGCTGATGACTGACGATGCTTTCAGGTGGAGGCTTACCGCGCTGGTGTCATCATGCCCAACAAGCACGAGGAAACTCATGGTGCACTTTACGAAGGTCATTTGTTGGCCTCGGAGACCTACGTCGGTGGTCACGTTGAGGCGCTGGAGGCTGGCGTCTTCCGAGCCGACATTGCCACGCATTTCAAGATAGTGCCAGAGGCGTGCCAGCAGGTTCGAGACCCTCGTGCAGATAGATAAAATCTTTGCTGACCTTTTCCCAAGCTGATAGACGACCTCGACCGCGCTCTCAAGTTCTGCATCGTTGAAGAGTCCAAGATGAGCGTCGACGATATCACAAACTATGATGAGGTCAAGGCTGAGATCCAGTCTGCGCTTGAGGAGATGCGCGACAATCCGATCCGTGTCAACAAGCCGCGAATCTATCACTTGGACGTTGCCGCCATGTACCCCAACATCATGTTGTCGAATCGACTACAACCTGACTCGGCCATTGAGGAGGCGACGTGCGCTGTCTGCGACTACAACCGACCAGGCAAGACTTGCGACCGGCGCTTGACTTGGGCGTGGCGTGGCGAATACTTCCCAGCTCACCGCGACGAGTACAACATGATTCGTCACGCGCTCTCCCAGGAGTACTTTCCACCAAAGAAGCCTGGACTGCCTAAGCGGCGATTTGTGGAGCTGAACGAGGCGGAGCAGGCAGCGCTACTACACAAGCGCCTCGGCGATTACTCCCGTACCGTTTACAAGAAGACGAAAGAGACTAAAGTCGTCGAACGCGAGACGATCATCTGCCAACGGGAGAACCCGTTCTACGTCGACACTGTGCGCACGTTCCGCGACCGCCGCTACGAGTACAAGGGCCTTCACAAGACGTGGAAGAAGAACTTCGATACGTCAGTGGAGAACGGCGCCGGCTATGCGGAGATTGAGGAAGCGAAGAAGATGATTGTGCTCTACGACTCCCTCCAGCTCGCACACAAGTGCATCCTCAATTCGTTCTACGGCTATGTCATGCGGAAAGGCGCTCGCTGGCACTCAATGGAGATGGCGGGCATCACTTGCCTTACTGGCGCGCGCATCATCCAGATGGCGCGGACGCTCGTGGAGCAAATTGGTCGCCCTCTCGAGCTTGACACTGACGGTATCTGGTGCATGCTGCCGGAAGTGTTCCCCGAGGATTTCACATTCCATTTCTCCAAAGGCAAACCGCTGAAGTTTTCCTACCCCTGCACGATGCTCAATCACCTCGTCCACGACAAGTTCACGAACGACCAGTATCACGTTCTCGACAAGACGACCGGAGAGTATCGCGTTCATTCGGAGAACTCGATCTTTTTTGAGCTCGATGGTCCGTACAGAGCCATGATCTTACCATCATCCAAGGAGGAAGATAAACTTCTCAAGAAGCGTTACGCGGTATTCAACTTCGACGGATCTCTCGCTGAGCTGAAAGGCTTTGAGGTCAAGCGGCGCGGCGAGCTGCAGCTCATCAAGACCTTCCAAAGCCAGCTCTTCGAAAACTTCTTGCTTGGTTCGACGACAGAAGAGTGCTACGCTGCCGTCGCACAGCTCGCAAACCGGTGGCTAGACGTTCTGTTCCAGCGCGCAGACTCCCTTAGCGACGAAGAACTTGTTGAGCTCATTGCTGAGAACCGAAGCATGAGCCGCACGCTGGCTGAGTACGCTGGTCAAAAGTCCACCAGCATTAGCACAGCAAAACGTCTCGCCGAGTTCCTGGGCGACCAGATGGTGAAGGACAAAGGCCTGGCTTGCAAGTTCATCATCTCTGAGAAGCCTCTTGGAGCGCCAGTCACGGAGCGCGCAGTTCCAATAGCCATCTTCTCCGCAGATGAGGACGTCAAGCGCACCTTCCTCCGCCGCTGGCTCAAGGACAACTCCTTAATGACCTTTGAACTTCGTTCCATTTTGGATTGGAACTATTACATCGAACGCCTTGGGTCCGTCATTCAGAAGCTTATAACCATTCCTGCCGCCATGCAGAAGGTCTCGAATCCTGTACCCCGCATCCGTCACCCTGACTGGCTGCACAAACGTGTCGTCGCGCTAGACGACAAGTTCCAACAGCACAAAGTGACGGATTTTTTCCAGAAGCGGTTAAAGACGGATTATGATGGCGATGTCGACATGGAAGATGCCGCGGGACCTTCGCAGCCAATGAAGGCTGCACTAGTGGGCAAAGTCACGAAGAAAGCGTCGCAACCCAAGCCTCCGGTCGAGATCAAGGCTCTTGACAGCGGCGCTGACTATGAAGCGTGGCTCCGAACGGCGCGTCAAGTCTGGCGCGAGCTGAGGTCGCGGAAAGTTCCTCGAGATCATGGTCCAATGGCAACGATGTTTCGCGGTACAGCGCCCGCCCGGGTTACCACTACCTGGGACATTGTTCAGATTCGCCCGAGTCGTACTCCCGGACGCTATATCATGTGGCTATCCTCGGGCATCGAGCTTACCCCTGTGCCTTTACGCATCCCGCGCGAATTTTACCTCAACTTAAAGGAAACCCCACCTCACGACTTCTTTGATACCACCGACTTTGACAGTCAACAAGTCTCTCGAACCCTTCCTCGGAATCGCTCAAGCTATAGTCTGTGGAAGGTCAGCGTGCCAGAAGAGACGTACCGCAATAGTGAGGGGTATTTCACGCACATGATGAACAACACAAACGTTGATGGAGTTTATGAACTCGAGGTGTGCACGTACGCGATCCTTGCATTGCGTATCTAACCGATTCCAGGTACCACACGTCATTCGCGCACTTCTCAAGCTCGGAAATGCATGCATGGCGGGCGCTCAGCACTTCGCCACATTCAACATGCTGAAAGAAAACGGTGCCGATCTGCACGCCCTAGAGCATTCCTCTGCTTCGTCATCGCAATCCGCGTATCTTCAGGACAGCAAAATCAAGTACATGTTCATGTATCACGCGTCCGCCAACACGACATCAGTCTGCGTCTTTGCGATTTTCATGCCGAATGGGAAAGCCCGCCTTCACATAGTTGATCCAGCAACACGGCGCCAGCCTCTGGTCAAACTACGGGAAACCTACGCCAGTATCCGAAAGCAGATTGAGCAGCGAGCTGGCTTCAAGGGCTCTATGATTGATTACCGGATCAACTCGAATTCGACGTAGCGTACCACACGTCCGAGGCCACGGCACAGAAGGCCGTCTCACGTGACCTTGGCTTAGTCCCTCGAGGCCAGTACGCCCTCATTGTTTCGTCAGCGAGGAGCCAGAGCCGACTTCTGTCTGGCATTCGCAACCTCGAAAACTTCCCGGTGGTCATGATGACGAGTTCTCTTCGACTAACGCACGCACTGGACCTTAACTGGCAAGTCGATGTCGTCAAACGCATGTGCTCCCGCTATTTGACCGCTGGCTCGTGGCTTCATGAGCTCATCGAACACGCCGCATACTACAATGTACCAATTGGCAACGTCGAGGGTGATCGCGCCCTTTTCTTTGCGGACATCGAGTTCGCGCGACGTCTCGTCAAGGAGGACATGGTTCTTTGGTGGTCCTCAGGGTCGCGCCCCGACCTCGGCGGTATCGAGGACGATATAAAGACCAGCGAGGATCCCGCCAACCCGCAGCTGGCGGTTCCAGGCTGCTACGACAACGTCTGCTTAACCGTTCAAGTGCGCAATCTTGCTATCAATTCCGTCTTGCAGTCTGCCTTCGTCAACGAAATGGAAGGCGCAGGTGGAGCGACGGCATTTGACTCGACACTTCATACTCTCAGTGAGCACATGACTGGAACCGCGCAAGCAGCTGCCAGTCTTGGCGACGCGGCAGTATCTCCGTTGACCTTTGCTGTTGTGAAGAACATGGTCAGGGCATGGCTGCTTGACAAAGCTCGAAACCTCGACGGCCCAGCTGACTTGGTTGTCAATCATTTTTGGCGATGGATGACCAGCGTCTCCTCCCAGATGTATGACCCAGGCCTCATGCGATTCGTGCACGGCCTCATGCACAAGACTTTCATGCAGCTCCTCGCTGAGTTTAAACGATTGGGTTCCAACGTTGTGGCGGCAGATTTCGGCAGCATCCTCCTAGTTACATCGAAACCACCTGGTACGGCGTACGCTTATGCGACATATATTACCGGCGCAGTAACATCCCACGATCTCTTCAAGCATATTCACCTTGAGACTGAGCGCTTCTACGACTACCTTGTGTTCATGGACAGCGCCAATCAGTGTGCAGTGGTCTGCCAGAATCCACGCGAAATCGAGCCGCCTGAGTCATCCCTCGCCGTCACCATGGCCTGGAACATCGAAACATTTTTGCCACCGGCCATTCAGCGCCACTTCCATGACAGTATCAAGTACTTCATGGCAAGTATGTATGGCATCAAGCGAAAGCATGCGGAATCAAGTCGCCTTCCGTTGCAGTTACTGCGTAACCTTTCGCTCACCCAGGATGCTGCTGGCCCGAAGGATTCGGGTCACAACCAAGAAATGGACGCCGTTCGCTCGTTCATCATTCAGAAGCTGACCCGTCGCATGTTGAGGGTTGTTGCCCAAATACAAGACGATCACAGGGACGCTATAATGAAAAGCGCGTCACCACCTGAATTTGCCTTCCCCGTTCAACCTGGGTCGCATCTCACTCGCAGTAACCCGACCCTCGAGTTCATCAAATCTGTTTGCGCAGTCTTTGCGCTTGCGGTGGACTACAAAACGGAGATCGGCATCCTGAAGCGCAACATGCTGGATCTGGTTGGGGTACGCGAGTTTTCAGACGATGCTGTCTTCAAGAATCCTTGCGAGCCGTTTGTTCTTCCAATGGTCATCTGCCCATACTGTGCCGACATGCGAGATATGGATCTTTGTCGTGATGCTGACCTCTTGCCTACCTCCTCCACCTCTCGGTCAACCTGGCAGTGCGCTCACTGCGCGTATGAATTCGACCGACACGAAATCGACTTCTCTCTCGTCTGTGTGGTCGAGAAAATGGAGGTCAGCTTTACCACTCAGGATCTGCGGTGCGGAAAATGTAAGGACGTCCGTGTTGATAACGTGTCCAAGCACTGTCAGTGCTCTGGAGACTTCCGTTTTGTCCTTTCGAAGCAGGACTTCAGGCGCAGGCTGCGCACAGCGGTGAATGTTGCCACTGTGCACAACTTGCCGCTTCTCAGAGTAAGCTTTGATTTTAAAGCAACTTGAACAGTAACTGATCACATCTTCCGGCAGGACTGTGCCCAACGTAAACTTCAGGAGTGGACCTCTTAAAATATCCTTCTAATTGCCCTCGACCTCTGTGACCTCGCATCCTTCCATTCTCCATGCCTGTATCCATACACTCGCACCTGTACAGCAGTCTCTTAAAAACGATCATTCAATTTTTTGCCGTCACTATCGGCATTTCATAGGTCGGGGGGTGTTCATTTGGGAACTCGTAGACTTTAGCACTTGTAGTGGCCGCAGTTGTCGATGTTGACGCTCACGAACACAATTTCTACCCTAAACCGTTTTGTACTGATTCTATGGCGCATGACAAGGTATTCAATACACCGCATACTAACGTAGCTGGTGAATACTGTGTGGGAGCGACCGAGATGGACGTCAAAGAGTAAAGCCTTAGAAGCATGACGCGCCCGGGCTTGACCGCCAACTCCTCTGCCTGTTAAACCGCGTACGGCTACCAATACCGATGGCTCCAACCTTGGGATCTTCACCGACCCAACCATCATGGTGGCCATCTAGCGTGCCTTTTCCCGAGGCAGCCAACTCGCAAACAGCGTTGGCCATTGGGGCGGCCCTAGTTGGCGGCACTAGCGCGCTCGCCGCTGCGCGCATTCATCGGCGATTCTTGCGTCGGTATCCAAATGTGAATGCACTACCTCACGATATCTTTGTAAAGAAGCGATGGATACGTGGGGTTGTGACTAGGTGCGCGTCGTGCCCGGCAATACAACTTCAAGGAGACGTAACTGACACTAGTGATGTTGATAGTGTCGGCGACGCAGGTGCGCGCGTGTAGCCCAGTCTGCTCCTTCCTAGATGGACTATATCGTCGCACTACTGATGCAACCATAGCACAGACAACTTCAGGTACGACATTTTCGGTCCCGCCACCCATCGTCCTGCTAACATTCGAGCTCGTTGAGCAGGCTCTACCACACGCCTGGGCCGTTTTGGAACTGGCCGTTGAAATTTCGGCGGGTACCAGCTACGCCCAAAGGCGAGTGTGTGTGCGTGCTATCTGCGCAGATGAGTGTGCTCACTGCGACTGCATATATGTCACAGAACTGAAAGATCAAACATTGCACATTCGGCTTGCTGGTGTCGACGCGCCTGAGGTACGGGCTGAAGTCCATCCCGCTCACGGATTCATCTCTGACGCGTTCAATAGGGAGCCCACTTTGGTAAACAGGCAATGCCGTACTCTGGGGAAGCCCTCTCGTGGTTACAAACAACAGTCAACGGACGCGTCGTGTACTGTCAGCTGCTCAGTCGAGACCAGTATTCCCGTGTAGTGAGCATTTCTTTCTTTGCGTTTTACATCCCCAAGTTGTGAGCTGATGATCAGCCCAAGGTCTCAATTGCGACCTTGGCTCCGCGTCTTCTACCAGGGTGGTTATTTACAGGTCGTAATGTTTCGCTAGAAATGCTCAAGGCAGGTTGGGCGACGACATACGAACAGGCCGGCGCAGAGTATGGCAAAAAGACGCGAGAACAGTTTTTGCTCGTAGAAGCACAAGCAAAGTGAGTATCATGCACTTCTTCCCGCGGTTCCGCGACATATGTTAACACATCCCCGGCTTACCTCTCGCAGGGCTGATAAGCGTGGCATGTGGCAACATGGCTCAAAGGGAGAAACACCTGCCGAATACAAGCGACGACATCGCACTGCGGAGGAGGAAGAACCTGCTGCCAAGACATCTACAGCCACGACAAAGCGAAACAGCGACAATGTCAACGGTACATCACGAGTGAAAGCAAACCCCAAGCCATGGTGGTGGCCATTTTAAACGATTGTGCGAACAAGATTCTTACTTGTCAACAATCAGGATTAGCTCAGATATTCGTGTGGCAACAACAGATTGTAATAAACATGTGTCTTCATTTCAGACTGTCTTGAGATTGTGGAATGTCAATGGCTCCTTCGGAGTTGGAGCGTAGAACTTTAGCTCAACTCCAAGCAGCGCAACCTCGGATAGAAACTCCTGACAGACATTACCAGCCGGCGATATGCATTTTCTGTTCTTCATGCCTGGGTCCAATCAAGTAGGCCTTGAACAGCTGTCTCTTAGCAGGCGGGGAATAATATATCAATGGAACTCATGCCAGACTTGCATGCGTGTTATAAATTTCGACACTTAAGAGTCTCAAGGTAGCGGACACGCAAACACGGTTAGGTCCTGATATGGAAATGAGTGCCGGCCCGATTAGATGATTTGGTCATTTATACCTCCAGGAAAGAATTTATAGTAAATTAAAAACACCAAAAGCTGCAAAATTTCTGTGGCTATCTAATGATGTTATGTTGGTACACTGAAGAGAAAGTCACTGTGAGTTAATTTCTGCTTTGTGCTAAAAGTTTGTCACTTTGCCGTGTGTTGTGAGAAAGAAATGAAGCGTCAAATCGGGAGACAGAATGCGAAATAGCTCAAGCGCATGTCCTCAAATCTGTGAATAAAACTTACAATTGTAAATTAAACCCAATTTGGCAGCTTTTGACCGCTTTATATTTACTTTAACTTCTTTAGCTGAAGTATAAATGACATAATCATGTCCGTCGCCCAATCGGGCTGGCACTTATTTTCCATATCAGGACCCCAACCTGTTTGCGTGTCCGCTACCTTATTTCCAGACTACCCTGACCCAGACTACTGGCGCTGATTCTACGAAATGAGCGAAGACGTTCAAGGCACCCAGAAATAAGCATTCAATGGAAGTGACTGCAATGCCATCCAAAGCCAACCTCCAGCAACTTGGATGGGGCACTTATGATAAAATTGTAGGCTCACAGGACCGGCGATGGTTCACCAGCTTTGTAGGCGACGACTTTGTGGCAACTTGTGGATAGTTTCTGTGGCTGGCTCGAGGACCGACTTTACCGGTGTAGATTGTGGCATTTCCTTGACTGGAATCGTCTGCGGGTTCTCCTTGACTGGCGTCGGTTTCGACTCCTCCTTCGTAGGTTTTGTCTCCGGGTGCTCTTTCACAGGTGTCGTCGCGGAGCTCTCCTTCACTGGCGTCGTCTGCGGCTGTTCTTTGACCGGCTGGGTTGGTGGCTCGACACCGGATTTTGTCGTTGGTTCCTTCACTGGAACCATTGTCGGCTCCTCCTTCACTGGGAGCACCTCAGAGCTCTCTAATGCTGGGGTCGTCGCAGGTTCCTCCTTCACTGGGGCTGGTTTCGTGCTCGGGCTCTCAACGACCGGCAGCGGCATCTCAGGAGGCGGCTAGTTTGTTGAATTACAAAGAAAATAACAAGATGCGTCATTACACATGAACGAACCGCAAGGATTAAGCACCATTGACCTTCGCCGACGCCAATAGCGCCTGGGACTGGACCTGGGCCGACTGGACGTTCTCCGACCAGAACTTGGCGATGGCCGCGGTCGCCTGTATCTGCTTATCCGTCGGCGGCGTTGGAAGAAGTGCGATCTGAACCTGCTCGAGCAGGAGCGCCTTTCTGTCGTTCGAGATTGAGCTGAACGAGTCGTTGACGATGATGCGCAGGCTGTCGTCGTCGAGGCCGCGCATGTCAACTGATGATTTGACCACGCAGACTGCGATGAAGTTGGACACGGAATCGAGCAATGCCTTCAAGCGCGTTAAAATAACCAACATCCAGCCAAGTCACGAATGCTGACTTTTGCGGTGAACGTGTAACTAAGGTAGTAGGCATCGAGGCGGTAAATGCCACCCATCGGGTCCATTGCGACGCAACTACATGGATCGAAAACTATCAGTTCAAGTCGTACAAAGACCGCGGCCAATGTACGAACTAGGAAGTTCGCTCCTGAATGCTTGTTGTGGATTCGCCCAACATGCCTTGAATAATGCCAGTTGCCGAGTCTGAGATCTGCGCGGTGGATGTGAGCTCATATCTCGAGACTCACACCCGCGAAGCATGCGAAACAGTGTACTCACAGCATCTGCCCAATTGCCACCAGCGAGGTCCTTGATCAGGCCATTGATCTCTCCCTTGAGCGTTTTCGCGTCTTGTGACACTTTGCACTGAGTGAACCTGAACTTAGAGACAACCCGATTAATAGGGATTAGCTTGCTGTCTTGACCGGCTCTAGAATGCACAGGTAGAGGTTATTGATGACCACATAATAGATTGGAAGCCCGAGCGTACTCGATAGACTCGTAGAACATGTCGACCTTGGCGTCCGCCGTGGCTTTGAGACCCATCACGGCGTCGTCCATCGTCTTCTTAGTCTCGTCATTGCCGAGAGTTTTGTTGATCATGCTCACAGCCTGGCCCATGTTGTATAGTCAAGTAGATAGGACGGGGAGTGGGAAGTTGTGTGCGGGTCGTGTGCTCTGCCTGGTTTAGCATTGCTGCACTGAAGTTAGCCTTTTATACGAACGCGCGTCCACAGCATCTCTCGCTTCATGGGCCGGCTTCCATCTCGAGCATCAAACTGGTGTGCACCCGAGTGTTCCGCATGAGACGCAGGCAGAGAACAGACTCAACGCTCGGCTATTGTACGGCCGGGCACAGGTCCTGCTGGGCCTTGTTGACCTGACCATCAAGCCCGGCTTCCTTCCTAATCGCTGGCAGATTCTCCATGCGTGCCTGCGTCGCGCGGAGGGCTTCATCAAAGTTTGTGTGTGAGATCTGAAAACTGGCGGTTGGGATCATCGGGGGGTGGATGCCGAGCTCGGGTAGTTGCGAGGCATGCACGCCGAATGCTCCGGGAACGCACTCGACGCCACTAGGCTCTAGGACTTGCAAACATCGTACCGTGTTGAGTAAGATGCTACTCTTGGCGGTGCTGCCTGCCTGATGTGGGGGTTAACGCTCAGCAGAGCAGACTCGCGTTTGGTTGCTATCACTTATGTTCCGTGTCCAGTGATCCAAGGCCCTTTGCGAGTAGATGATACCCCGCTCGCACACTCAAAGGACATTGTAGACAATAGTCGGTCAAAAGCTTTGTCAAAACAACTTAGTTGGTTTGCTAGCGTCACCAGATCTTGTGCACTTACCTCATTAAATCGTTGCGCAGTGCAGGAAGCATTGTACTTGCAGCGAATTTAGGACGAAGTTGCGAGCATGACAGATCTAGCACAAGGGCCTGAAGTAGAATAAACATCCAGCAACAGCAAAAATGCGTCGGTGGAATGTTGAATGCAGGATCAGATTAGACAGACAAGTCAATAGCACAAATTTGCGCAGAATACGGCCATGATTAATCTGTGTGGAAATATGATGCGTGGTCGCAGGACTGGCATGATCAACGATAAAGCAATGCAACGAGGTCGCGGAGGATAAGTGAAGAGCAGGTCTATTGGATTTGAGCGAGGGTCGAGATTTACTCGTCCGACTGCTGCTCAACGTAGAGGTGGCGGATATCCTTCCATTGTTTCTGCAAGCAAGAAAGACAGCGAGCGTCAGCACCGAGACTGCAGCGGGTGATATCGGAGCACGAGGCGGGAGACTGACACCCTTGTTCCAGCGATCCCAGAACGAGGTGACTGCAACGTCGAAGCCGACGCCGAACGCGAACGCGCCGGCAAAGATGGACGTTACAAAGACGCCTGCGAGATTGCGCGCGCGATTGAGTGAGAACCAACTCTACGATGCGCTCATGGGACTCGACACGCACTGTTGCGGCGGAAGAAGGTATTGTAGAGCAAGGTGGACGGCTGCGGACGCAGATTCAGTGGTGCGTTTGAACTAGGTAGAGAGTGCGCACGCCAGCCATTGCGACGACGGGAGACAGAGTGTGCAGCAAATTTCGGGCTCAGCAGCACCTTGTCCTCATGCTTCGCGCCGCCGCCGCTTCCGTCAGATTAAAGCATACTCCCGCCTGCGCGCGTGCGGCGCTGTCCACGAATCGAACCCTATGGGACGCGAAGAAGGGTTCAAGCTCGGATGTGGACACGAACCCGGAATTGGCGTCGTTGCTCGATTCGATGGTTCAGCACGCCAAATCCGTACCACAAACACCATCATCAACAGCAGAGCAGCCACAAGGCGAAATATTGGAAGCTGCACCGCTGCCTTTGCCAGAGCAGTCTCGCGGCGGACTTCAGCTCAGCGACGGCGCCGACGGTCTAGGAATTATCCATAGCCTCGCACCTATGGGTCCAGACCTGACCGCATTCGGCAGGACAGGCACGTATATGTCTTCAGTACGCAAGGAGAATTGGACATTCTACGTCAACGCCGGCCGCAACAACACTATCGTCACCATCGCAGACTCCAATGGCCGCCTGCCCAAGAAAGGCTGGACCAGCGCCGGCATCCAGGGCTTCAAGGGTGCAAACCGTGCCAGTCCTGAGGCCGGGTATCGCTGTGCTGTTTTCGCCTTCAACAAGTTCAATATCGAGATCGACCGGCTGCAGAAACAGAACCCGCCCATAGATATGGAGATCACCCTCCAGCTCAGCGGGTACGGCCCTGGGCGCGACTCCATCTACCGTGCACTCTTGATGGCAGAAGGGGCAGAGGTACAGCACAGAATCCGCCTATTAGTCGACGCGACCCCCATTAAAATCGGTGGCACTCGCGCGAAGAAGGCGCGCAGATTATAAGCACCTCCCTGCATTTTCTCCCAGTACGAATAACACGCGCTGGCCTTTACAGGACGACGCGCCCCCGTGTCCTCAACTTATGTGTTATCTCGCGTGCTGTTATATCACGAAACCGAAATCGGTCAAGCGTCGGAGTTTATTCTCGCGTTTCGTTCAAGCAAACCAAGAAATACAGGAAGCTAGAAAGGATAAACCGACCGGTCTCGCTGAGAATCTGTGAGGACGCCACAATTGATTTGGCTCTGATGACATCTGTCGAGATATCTAAGTAGAGCCTTAGGTGCTGGTCAGATGGTCAAGGGAGGTCATTGTAAGAAATGCTCACCTCCTTATACCGATGCCCGCCTTTATACCTGTCGCATGCACGCTATCAGACGGAACAAACTCGCTGGTAGCTTACATACTGTATAACATTCTCTGGCCAGGTCTGGCGAAACTTTAGCTAGAGAACCTGTTATATATATCAAGGATGATGGCACAAACCCTGATGGCATGAGCAAGCCGCCCTGGAACTCCGAGTTCATTCGCAATATCGGTGACAGGCAGGAGGTAGGTTCGGATGGTGAAGAGAAGACATCTCGTGTGCGGGAGCCTGCGGAGTGTCTGTCTTTCCGAACGCCAGAAGATCTTCGAAATGTCGTCCACAGTGCGCGTGTCTCGCGGGAAATGACCATACGTATCTTCGTCTCTACAGTGGAGGGAGCAACAATGGTCAGACTGAGAAGCGGTTAAGAGCGACGGCAAGTCGTACCCCATAGAAGCATCTGACCACGGGAGCTTCTCATCCAGCTGAAACTGATAGCTGACGGTGAAGGTAACAGATCGGTCACACAAACTAAAACAGTGGCGTACTTGTTTCGTTCAACTGGCTTGTTGACCTTGAGGGCACGGAAGAAACTGAGGGTTTCCTACTCAGCCATCAGGCGTACCGGGACGAAACTGCGTGCTTGCCGTTCCATGGTACCCTGCAACTTGTCCGCAAAACTTGGGCTAAGAGCAATATAAGCTTATTACAATGAGGACTTTGCTCAACGCACACATCGCCGCTCAGATGAATATTCGCCATCGTTTCACCGATCTTGTCCTCGAGCCTCCAACTGCCTCGTCACGGAGTATGAGCAAAGAACTTTTCTGACCTTGGCGCTTACCTGCTAGACATATACTCCCCGCAACGAGCCTGTACTGGCCATCGGAACCTGTAGACTCGGAGCATTGGCAGGGTTGAGCGATTCCAGCGTAACCAGGTCACCTTCAACTAGGACCGCAAGGTCGTCTTGCTGCAAATAGCCTGCGATTTCCATTGCATCATGATCCGCCGTATCCCACTCATAGGTCTTGAGAGGGAGAGACATAGTGACAGACTTGAGGAGGCCGGAAACTGGGTTGTGTTTGCAAGCATACATGTAGGGGTACCGCTGAGACTTCAACAAATGTAAGTCATAATCAAGGGCTAGACAGGTAACTTAAACGTACGAGGAACAATGCAATTTCAGAAAGGGCCTCTCTGGCTTGCGGTTCATATCCTGGAAGGGTACAAACAACTTTTGCACCGCTCAATAGACGTCTCAGTCCGGCTGTGGAAGCTATGAGTTGATCAACTCTTACCGCTCCCAAACACGGGCCAACTTCTTGTCCAAGAAGGACGGTAAACTAAGATCGGTCGCAATCAATATTCAGGTTCATTCGTACCGGGCCTTAGACGTACTGCTTGTCTAGTTGGATCCAGGTTTCCCAAGTCATCGGCCGTATACCCATTACATGCTTGTACTGATCATCCCACCTGAACGAACAATGAGAAAGCAAAATACTACAAATGCCAGTAAAATACTTACTTGAATGGGCGGTACGGAAGGGGTTCCGTATCCCACGGTGCTGTTGGGGCAAGTGCTTGAACTGGAGGGAAACTAAAGGCCGCGGAGTCATTCTTAGAGTCGCTATCTTTACCTGCCGCGTCCGCGGACTTGACAGGCTTTGGTCGCAACGAAATCACCCGAAGAGCGACCCCGCACATGACGGCGAGGATTCCAACCAGGATCTGGATAGATGAGATGGGCATGATCTTAGGACAAGCCGCGTTTGCGTGCGCTTCTGGGTGTGTAACCCTTTAGTAAGGTGCCACAAGACCCGAGACTGTGAACTCATGACCTCGGGAAAATGTGTCAAGCATCCGACTGGGAGAAGATACGATATTGACAGTCACAAACTCGAATATTGTGTCAGAGATGCACATGCCATTCCGCCAAGACAACGCGAGCCTGCCCCATCATATCAAATCGAATGTAGCCTTTAGCGCATTCGTCCATCCGCGATACCCGCCGGGGCCGCGCGAAGCGACGGCTTGTTCTGCATGAATGAATCTTCCCGACGTTTGAGCGACTTTCGCGGGCGTCGTGCACACGTCGGACGGTGCCACGCCATTGAGGAACCGACCGAAGACGTTGGTAGAGGCAACGAGAATGCAGCTGGTGTCATCGGAGGGTAGCGCAATCGTCCAATCGGGGAAAGCATCTGGCGCAAGAAGAGCAGACTTGAGCCCTTTCACTGGGCGATAGGTCGCGTCGGTGTACCATGCAACGTCGAGAGGCGTATGACCTACTGATTATTAATATGGAACGTGAGCTACCAGTCCTGAGGCGTACCTAGTCCAGCGGACAAGAAGGCTTTGTCCTTGGCACACGTCGTGGTTGCCTTCGCATGGAGTTGCAAGAAGGCGCAGCTCGCAGCAGGACAGCCACCAGGAGCCGCAGTCTGAGCCTCAAAGAGAGCAATAGATGCCGCAAAAAACGGCTGCTCAATGTCGTGCGCCGGGTCTGTTTTGAAGTATATTGTCCTGTTATTGAGCGGTTGGATGCAGGACGTTGGCACATGGTAGCTCTGGCGATGACGACCAGCGATGAGCAGACTTCGCGCTCCGGCTGACTTGAACAACGCTCCAGCCTGCTCCGGAGTGTCTTCGTCGAATATGGGATGTGGTGCCGAAAGATGAAGCCGCGAGGGAACGGCGAAAGTTGGGACGGCGAGGAATCCCCATCCCTTGCTATACTTGTCAGCTTCTGTCCCAGTTGATTCGATCAGGACGCAATAGGCTGCGTTGTTCTCTGAATCGGTAAAATCCGCGAAGGTGTAGATGCCGTAGAGGGCGTTGTTCTCGTCAATAGTCGCAATAGCGGCGGTGCAGGTATTCGAGGTACCGACAGTCATCAGGGTCTGGACTGCACTAGTCCAGGCTGCGAGCTGGGGGTCTGTGGGCTGAGCTTCTGCATATGTGTCCGCATCATACGTCTTTGCAGGAACCGTGTAGCTGTTGAGGCACTGAACAAGTTGCTCGAAGGTGCCGGATTTGGCAAGGCAAGATGTTGGCGGCGCCGGTTCTGGCACATTGCCGAACCACGCCCATGCGGAGGATACGAGCAGAAGGATGGTCTGAACGGGTGTGTCGTGGAGGGTTGACCCTGAGAGCCTCAATGCAACCATGATTGCAACGCGAAAGACTTATTCTCGAGAACGCGACGGGGATATCGCGCGCAAGAATATGGGGCGACGGGAGACTTTATAAAGTGGAAGTGCCCACGAGAAAGCAGCGCATTAATCATGTCTCAAGAAAATCGTGGAGCGCGTCAAGTCCGAGGATCGGTTTTAGCTTCCGCTCTTTAGCCTCCCCGGCGCACCAAAGACCGAACCGGACGCGACTGTCGCCGACGACGGGGCAGAGGGTACAAAGAAATGGATTTACACGGAAGCGAATAGTACAACAATACAAAATTCCCAGATCATCAGGTGCAGGAACCTCCCACAGCGAAGCGGCCTCCAGAGATATTTCCTGCACAAGGAAAAATGCACCGTTATTGCCGACAGTGTGTGTGTGTGTGTGTGATCTAGATACAGAGCACCACAAGGGATATCGACGGGCAACGGGACGCAGTTCGCACACTAAGTTTACACAGCATGGAACTCGCGCGAGGCGCGGTTGGTCAAGATCAACGGGAGCGAGCAAAGCGAACGGACACCAAGAAAAGATGTCCATTCGGAAGCAGACAAGATGAATAACGTTAAGAGACCGCCGCGTCCGCGAGCGACGAGAGAGACGGCCCGGAATAAACGAAACGGAGATTCCAAGAAATGAAACTGAGAGGTAAGAATAAAAGAAAGGGTGGAAGGGTTGACGAAGAGCATGACGAAGGCGGCCGCAGGCAGTCCTTGTGCGTTGTGCAGAGGTGGCAGATGCGGAAGGGTGTCATCTAGATATACAGCAGAGGCTAACGACGCGCCGCGCAGCAGTGGAGCAAGATTGGCGGGAACGATATGTTTCCGAGCAAGACAGACGGATGCGGGAAGTTGGATGAGAGAGTGTGGAACACAAGCGAGTGGATGCGGTCAGGGACGCAGTTATGGAGACAGAGAGGTCGGAAGGGTGGCCGTAGAGCCCCTTAGTGGCTCACAGATGGACTATACTGCCCGACGTGCTACAGTTTGAGCACGGCACGTTACACAAGGAATGCGACATCCCGATATCCATGCTCGCCCGTAACCTGGCGAGCTGCGCCTCGCGCGACGCCATCCGAGGCTCGGACGGCGTGTGCGAAGCGAGTGGAGATATCAACCCGCCCCATATTGACGAAAGGGACGGGAATCGTGAAACAAGCGGAGACAGCGGCCTCAGAGGTTCAAGCATGGGCGGAGACAGGTCAAGCTGCGGGCGGCGTTGTCGTGGAGTAGATGGCGAGGACAGCGGCGATGCAAGCGCGTTGGACGAAGACGAAGATATGCGCGCGTGAGTAGTGCTCCTCGCGGCGGTCGTGGCGGCAGTGATTAAAGATGCAGGCGGATACGCAGATGATGAGACAGCGGGTAAATCGTCGCGTTCATGAGGCGGAATAGTGGGACGCGGATGTCTTGTCAGTGGGTACGTGAACGACCGACTTGGGTTTGGACAACCGCTAGATCCCGCCTCCGCGTTTACCAGCGCTGGCCGGCTGCCGAGCGAGGCTTGAGCATCGGCGTGTAGCGTGGGAGCGCTTGCGTTAATGGTTTGCCGACGGCGCGACGAGGGAACTGTCGGCATGCGTAAGGATGTCTGATTTGTGGCATGAAGCTCACGCATCGCTGCGGAGATGAAGACGTTACTCACCGAAAACTGCAACCCGGATGGCTTGAGTACCGGTTTCGACGCCGGTACGGCGGGTGCGCTCGAGGGGATGACAAAGCTCATGCCATCGTCCTCTTCGTCATCGGTGTCCTGCGCAGCAGCGAACTTGGCCTGGTCATTCTGGGCCGGCAAGACGAACGGCGGCATGTCGTCCTCGTCCTCGTCGTCCAGTGGCCCGCCAAAGCCGCCAAAGCCGCCCAACGAACGCGGCATGGTGAGATCATCATCAACGCTAGATGTGTCCTCTTGATCCTCAAGGCACACGAAGAAACGGTCGACCTCGGCGGTCTTGCGCTCGCTGCGCGGAGCGGAAGAAGCCTTGGCAAAGTTCCACGTCCGAGAAAGGGTGTCATGCCTGGAATGGTTGACCTTTGCGGGCTCGATGGACAGCGTGATGGAGCAGGCCGAGTTTGGGCGCGAGCGCGAGTAGAACGAATCGTCCGAATCGTCTTCGTAGCGAGGAACCTTGAGATCACGCTGTTCTGCTGACCGATAGAACTGACGATCGTCCTCCTCCTCGACGACCTTGAGCTTGGAGTTAAGACCGGCAATGAGCGAAGACCGCTGAGAAACGATCGACTCGACATCCGTTGCAGAGCTCAGCGAATCGATCGAGAAGGCGCCGGGATTGGCATGAGAACTCGCTTGAGCATCGGGCGTGCCCGCGATGCTTCGAGCGCATCATCACGCTCGTTCCGCATCTGCGCCAATTGCGCTTGCAGTGCCGCGACCTGATCTTGAAGGCCATCATTGGCCGCCTTGAGCTTCTTGTGATCACTCTGCAGGCCGGTCTTCTCGATCTGAAGACCGCCGAGCTGCTCGCGAAGGGCCCATCCCTCGCGGCGCTCCTTCTCAATGCGGTTCGAAAGGGTGGCGTTCTGCTTCTCGAGATCAGAAATGCGCGACAGGTAACCCTGTGCGTCGCGCTTGAGCTCGTCGCGCTCAGACTTGAGGTCCGCGATGAGCGCTAGGAACTCGTTGCTCGTCGTCGACACAGGGGTCGGCACGCCAATTGCGAGGAGGCGCTCAAGTTCTGACACGCGCGATACAAGGGCTGCATGCGAGTGATAGATGAAGGTGCGGCGCGACGGTGACATTTCTGACGGGGTGCCTGGAGGCGAGCTTGAAGTAGGCGTAGGCTCGGGCGTGAGGAGGAAGGTGGAGAGGAGCGATGGACGACCGTAGGCGATCGACTGGGGAGGTGGTGAGCGAGGGGACAGCTCATCGTCGTCAGATCTCCTGTACGAGATCGAGCTTTTCCGGTTGAGGGTCTTAGCAGGGGACGAGATGGCCGAGCCAAACTTGGCGCCACCAGTCAGCGGAGATGGCGACGCGCTGATGAGCGGACTGGAGCTCAGGGTCAGTGATTTGAGTCCTGTGACGCGTGTGGAGGGGGTTGCGGCCGGGGTGGGAATGGAGGATGAGTCGGATGTTGGTGGTTGTACAACATTGGGTGCAGTGGAAACGGTCAACGCGCGAAGGTCCAAGTTATGCGGCCGAGCCCTGAGAGGCTGCGGCGGCGGGGTAACGAATGCCGGTGCTGGAGCTGCCGCCAGAGTTTGTGTTGGGGCGGCAGGTGGAGCAGAGACAGGCCTGGGCAAGGCGAGGAAAGTGGGAGCCAGTGAGCGCTCGACCACGTCCTCATCCTCTTCTTCCTCCTCGATCAGCGTGCCAAGCTCCATGTGAATGGAGGACGCCGGAGTGAGCAACTTGCCGAAGGAGTCTCTCTTGCCGGCAAGAGAAGAGTTGAGGGACAGAGCAGGCATGCGGGCTGGACATCACGGGCTGGATGAGCACAAGAGCTAGAACCACTGAAACAATGGGCACGTACGTTCAGGAGCGGCCTCTGCAGCATCGAGAGCATCAAAGTCGGGGATCTGGACCTTTGCGAACCTGTTGTTGAACGAGTTACGGGGACTGCTGGAGGAGGAGCGGTTGCCCTCAAGCGCCAGTAGAGCGCGGAGCACTGGGTCCTGGACCGCCTGGTTCTCCTTTGCGGGGTCCTCCGGCGGGAGCGCGATGCCCATGAGCTCGGCCGACTCGCGCCTGTTTGAGACGGAGGAGTGGCGCTTGTGCGTGGAAGTGGGACGCGAGCGCGGCATTGACGGAGGCTGTTCAGGAGCTGAGACGGGGGCCGCAGGTACGCTGATGGACTGCGAGATGGAACCAGAGCGCGAGTGCGCGCGGCTCTTGCGAGCAGCAGCAGCAGCAGCAGTAGCAGTACCCAGCGAGGGTGTAGACTGCTTGCCAGGGTTGGCGGACTGGCGGCCAAAGACAAAGTGTTCAAACTGGATCGCCCAAAGTTAACCCGGGTGAACACTAGAAATGAAAAACGAAAAATACCGGGTTTTCCATTGTTTTTAAGGTGAGGTCGTATCGAAAGAGCGTGGGGTCGCTTGAAGCAAGCTGTGGGCGTGTGTCGTGCGCTGGCGAGCCCGGAGGGCCAGGAAAAGCTAGCGGTCAGAGGAAGAAAGCCGTCGGCTCCCGGACTCAAGCTTGCACCGTGACCGACCCAGAATGCAAGTCCCAACCCCTTCTACATCCGCAATCTGGATCTGTGATATTCAATCTCGCTTTGGTGAGCAAATACAACACTCTTTCCATGTAATAAATACATTGAATATCCCCATATAGCGACGGCGATCCACCAGTTTGACGCTGTGACATCGACGGCAAGAAAGTTGATCATATTCGCTCAGGTGTCACCGTTACCGTCACACATCGCTCTGGCCACTGACGACCTTAGTGCAGCTACTCAACATTCCCGTGCTCGCAACTGAACAGAAACCCCAGGGTTGGTTTCTAATTTACATTCCCACGCTGCTGCCCCCGTCCATCCATCCCATCGACCCGAAGCTGATCGGGTCCCACTTCTGACAGCACTCGGGTCCACCGTCGCCGACATCGGCCTCGACACGCTCCCAGTCGCCCTCCGCTGGGGCACCTTTCCTAAAACCCGTTTCAGCATGCTCGTCCCGGACGTCGTCGCTGTATTGAATCAACATCCCACCGTGCGACACATCATTCTCGTCGGCATCGAGGTGCGTGGGCAGCATTAGCCGATCCATCATCACCCACAAGTCACAACAGAATCTGACGTTCCGGTGATTTGCGTTTTGCAGGCCCATGTATGCGTGCTTCAAACGGCAGTGCGTATCAGATCATCCAACGCCATCACGGCAGCTGCTGAATGCTTGCAGCTCGACTTGCGCTCCAACGGCTACTTTGTGCACGTCCTCGCAGACGGCGTGTCGTCGTGCAACCCGTGAGCCATAGCTGTCAGCCAGCGAAGCGAGTGCTGATGGATGACAACAGGCAGGAGGTCCCTATCGCGCTGGCGACGATGCGACAGGCGGGTGCACAGGTTACGACCAGCGAGAGTGTCGCATTCCAGCTCGTTGGCGATGCCAGCATTCCAACTTTCAAGTCGTTCAGCGCGGCTGTCAAAGACGAGAAAGATGCAACTCAAGTGGCGCTGCGAGCACTGCTCTAGGTTTCGACTACGTTATTCCACGCGCTATGCCCAGGAGCTGTACAGTTCTCTGAAGTTAGACCGTGATCGGCTGTACTGATATCAAACCTTCCATTCGTTTCATGTTGGTGTAGTGCCCACCCCCCCCCCGTGTGCCACCCCCCCCCCCCCCGCGTTGTGCCGTCCGTACGGTACCCTTCTGCAGCAACATCTAACGGCCACATTTGTTTTGCCAAAATCTAGCAAATTTTGTTGGCTTAATCCCCGGACAACGTCGGCCCAACGACTTCTTTGTAAATTCGCCTAACAGCCGACTTCCGGGAAGTTTCACTTCCATCTTTGCCGTCGACCCACTCTGCATCGAGGATGGGCATCCTCGGAATGACCTCAACGGCCGAGATTTTATTTTATTTTGACGACATATTGTGGATGTCGCGGCTCGGCGCAAGTGTTGAATATTCATTCCGAGTGCCACTACCACAGCCGGTTTAAAGCTTTGCCGTCTCTCTTTCTATCAATTCTATGAGCCTGTGCCTACTCCGGTAGCTCTGGGATGCCAATATGCACCATAAACTAGACGCGATATTGAAGTCAGAACTTCTGATGATTTCATGCCATGCGAAAGATGTCTTGACTTTTTAAAATGGGTATTAATATTCCCATATATATATATATATAACAAAGAAACAGTAGAACAAGTAAAAAGAGACAACAAAGCAACAACAAAAGCTTCACTTGCCGCAGGTCCGTGAATTACTGGTGAGTTTCTCAATAATCACACCAGGAAAAAACTGATTCAGATTACAGGGATGCACCACTGCTTGCACAACCAGCCTCATGCAGCAATCATCCTGCATGACTTGCCACCCGGAGGGCCGGATAGTGACATAGTTGAGCAGGTAAGCCCTACGACACGCACGAAGATGATCAGTCCACTCGCATCTTGATCATGTAGACCTAGGGTTGGCTGTGGCTGTAGGTTGATAATGTTCATGTTGGTGCTTCAAGCTCATGGTGGGATTGGCAACTGCGGTGGGTCCTACTAGCTCGCTCGAGGAGACAGTGCGAACATTGACGAACGAGCACAATCAGCATGACATGTCAGCCCGTTGCGCGCGTACAGAATATTTGACGTGTCCTGAATGTGTCCGTCAATCCTAATCAGTGTCTTGAGGCTGTCAGTGCCGCTGCTAGTAAATGGGAACAACTTCAAGCCATCGTCGGAGTCTGGCACGCGTCACGCTTCTCCCTTAGCTCACAGCCCTCGCCGCGCGCGACCTCACGTCCAGTTATCAGACAGAACGCCCCATAAATTTGGGTCTCGTATACTATTAAAGCGTTTGTCAACCCCTACACGCCATGTCGGACAACACTGGCAAGCCAGCGGAAGCTCCCCAACCGCAGGACCCTATCCGACCGCCTTCGCCCAAGATCAAAGACGCATACGGACGCATGGTACCGGACAGGACGAGCAATAGACCCTTTACGGTGCGCCCCGCATTTGTCGTTTCTCTGTGAGCATTCCACCGCTCACGATTCGCTGGCCCTCGGCGCTTGCAGAACTGGTCGGAATGGAAGGCGAAGGAGGACGCCCGACGCGCAGACGTTGCACGCCAGCGCAAGGAGCGCGAAGAGCGCATTGCGCGTGGTGAGGAACCCGGGCCAGAGATCGTCGATCCGACTGAGCCACGCGACCTCACCCTTATCGACCTCGTCAAGGTCCTTGTCTTTATGCTCGTCGCCACCGCACTCGCGGGCCAGTTCTTTGTTGGAAGCCCTATCTGGGGCTATGACGGCAAGTGGACAAATTTGCGGACATACTGGCCGGTGAGTAATGCTGGTGCACACGTTTCCCAGGCCTACTTATACTTGCTCCCCAGCAAGACTCGATGAAGACATTCTCAGAGAAGCAACTCAAGCAGTTTGACGGCACAGACCCGACAAAACCCATCTATCTCGCTGTGTGTATCTGTCTGGTATTTCGACCGCTTCGTTGCTGACACGACTCTCAGCTCGATGGGGAGGTCTTTGATGTCAGCGCAGGCAGGCACACATACGGTCCAGGCGGTTCGTACCATCATTTGTGAGTTCCATCAGCACTGTCTATCGTGTCATGTGTCGCAGACGCTGGCTGACACCATTCAGCGCCGGCGTTGATCATGCGCGCGCCTTTGTCACTGGGTGCTTCAAGGAACACAAGACACACGACATTCGCGGCTTCACCGAATCTCAGATAGGCGTATGTATACTTGTTCATATCAATGCATGTCCCCTAATGACATTCTTGAACAGAGCTTGAATCACTGGAAGGACTTCTTCCGGACTTCGAAGAAGTACTTTAAAGTCGGTACTATCTTACACCCACCCATCGATCCCAATAGCCCCATCCCCGAGGACTGCAAGCAGGGTCAGAAGGATCCCGGTCCGCCCAAGACCGGTCCTAAGCGGTCAAGCGGCGAATTCTGAACCTGCAACTGTACATGCAATATGGTGCACACGAATAGCTGTTCCGGCTCTCTCTTTCTCTTGTGAATGTGGCACATTTCTGCTGAGTCTTTTGCCGTTCTAGTCCCTTCTTAGCCTCTTAACATTGCGCGACTTCACCGTACTGCTACTCATCAGCGCGATGATGAACTCAAGCACAGTCCGACAGCCTTTCAATGCGCGCGTGCGGCAGACGCTCTTGTGTTCCGTGCCGCTCTCTGAGCAAGCACGCGAACCTGGCTCAATGCATGCAAGTCGCTGGCTGGATGAAGGCCGTAGTTTGCAAGCTGAGCGCATTGTCACACTCGTTTGGCAGTTATTTCTTCTACGTGTATTCATTCCCAAAAGGAATAACTACATCCAGACCAGGTGCCCGTGCGTGTGAAGGCACCGAGAGAGTCCAAGGGAAGACAGGAGGGGACGGGAGTGAGGGAGTAACTCCGCAAGCTTCAGATACTGAATAACTTGATAGCGAGTGTATGGGTGAGATCCAGGAATATATAGCGATGGGAGACAAGTCAGCCGCAAGTGAGGAGTGAAAAGCACGAGAGCAGCTGCAAGATCGAGAACCAGATACTGGTTTTATGCCGCGACGACGTTGACGACAGGCGAGAGCCATGTCTCATAGTCTTCTTCCTTAGTTGGGTTGCCGCTGACCTTGAGGAAGCGGGCGAGGAGCTTGTAAGAGCCAACGGGGACGGTCGTGCCGTTCGAGAACGTGGACGGTGTCGCCAGACCATAGTACGGGTCGTCGACTGTGCACGGGAAGATTAGTTCAAGTTGACTCAGTTCAAAAGTGTCTCGACGTACTGTTGTTGTTCCTTGGGATGTAGCTGTACTCGTAAAGCTTGCCGATGACGGGAACCTTGGCGTAAGTGCCGCCCTTAGAGCCGAGCTCAGGGAACAGGCTGCCGATCAGGCCACCGAACCAATCACCCCAAGGCAGACCGCGCTTGAGGTTGGTCTGGACGGTGGCGTCGGCACTGACGAGATCGACGGATAGGCGAGGGGTACCGAACACCAGGCGGGCGATGAGGGTGGGGGTATCGCCATCAACGAACGTGTAGTCCGTCGGGCCCTCCTGAATATTGCCCACGGTATCAAGGAGCAGCGGGCTTGCGACACCGAGGAAGTCTTCCGTGTTGTCGACGACCTGGACCGACTTGACGGCGGTCGCTGCTCCAAGGTAGCTGACCTTCAGAGTCTCGCCGGCAGTGTCGATCTGAATGTGGCCAGAGACGACGGGAATGGTGCTGGCATCGACGTCCGTCGGCGGGGTGATAGTCGCGATGATGGGCAGGGACAGGCCAGGAAGGAGGACGATCTTGCTGAGCGAAAGCTTGACAGTGGCTGCGCTGGTGGTGAGCGGGACCGGGCCATCGATGTTCTGGATGCTGCCTGCGACGCGGGTGTTGGCAGTGCCAGCGGGGACATGCTTCAACGTGTAGGTGCGCGTCGTCTTGCCAGTGTTCTTGATCGTGAAAATCTGCGTGCCCTTCCAGTGTGCAGTGTCATTCAACAACAGCTGGCCAGGGGAAACGACAGTGGTGTAGGTCAACGCGTTGTAGACGCTGGCCTGACCGGCACCGGCTTGGGCAAGGGTCTGGATGATGGAGCCCTCCTCAAGAGTCTGGGGGATGATAGTCGATGTGGTCTGGAGCAGGTCACGGATGCCCTTGGCGGCGGTCTTGCCCCTAGCCTTGAGGATAAGCGCAGCGATGCCAGCGGTGTGTGGTGTGGCCATGGAAGTACCCGAGAGGATGGCGTACGAGCCATACGCCACAGGGTAGGTGCCGAGAATCTGGCCACCAGGGGCGCTCACTGCCGGCTTGAAGTACAGGTCGTTGCTGTTGACGCGAGCCGTCAATAACTCCCTTGTCAAGATGTCACTTTGCCGACTCACGTAGGGCCATAGGAGGTGAAGTCAGAGATGAGGCCACCGTTCGTCAGGTTCGGGATGCTAACAGCGCCAGTGTTCGGGAAGCTGACAGTGAAGTTCTTGCCGGCGTTGACAGCGTCCAAGATGGCGAGGCCGCTGGCAGTGTCAACAATAGCTGCGGCATCGTATCCACCGGTGCTGATTGGTCCCCAGTTGCCCCCGTTGTTGTAGCTGTTCAGCCAAGTGAGTGGTGGTGCGTAAGGCTTCCGAGCGCATAATATACTTACAGGAGTACAATCCTGCCGCCCTTGCTCACGACGTTTTGGATCTTGATCGTGAAGTTGCACGTTCCGCGACGGACGAGAGTCACGTATCCGCTGAGGTCCGGTGTAGAATCTGGCAGGGGGTTGCAAGCGTCATCCACGACAGTCGAGTCCTTCGAGGTCGCATAGACAGGGAGAGCGCCGTCAACTGGCAGGGGGTCGAGGCTACCATCCCACTGGTATGGGAAGGGGCCAAGGCCAGGTTCAGTGGTTGTGACCTGGAAAAGAGGACCAAGGCCAATGCTGCGAAGACACATGTCAGCGACAACTCGAGGTCAATTATCAGTATACAAACTTGTTGGTTGATCCAACGGAAATGACGTTGATACCGTTTCCGGGACTGGAGGTGTACCACAGGCCATCCTCACCGGCGTTGCCGGCGGCGATAGTCACGACGCGACCAGCTTCCGCAATGCGCGACGCAATGACCGAGTCGGCGCCAACCGTCCAGCCATCTGTTGTCAGAGCAGATGCGTAAAAGCACACGAGAGAAGCAGACGGTTGAACAATCACGGGACCGCACTGGTCAGCTAACATGTTTTGCGAATGATTGCTTTGGACGTACCGAGACCACCGAGCGAAAGGGTAATCACATCATTGCCCTCATCATACGCACGAAGAAGCGCCTCGACAATGACCTGAGCGAGCAGAGCAATGTTAGCATGCGGCCACTGATTCACCAGTCAAAGACATCAGCCGCTGCACTCACATCCGTATCGGTTCCACCGCTGCAACCGAAAATCTTGTACATCCTCAAAGTGGCTTCAGGAGCAACACCAAGAATGCCATATGGGTTGTTGCCATCTGGGGGAGGGGAGGTATGTGAGCAAACAAATCCCGCATTATTATCTTGACGCAACTCACCAGCTGCGACAATACCAGAGACGTGCGTGCCATGGCCTGCACAGTCCTGTGGGTCGTTGTCGGGAACAGGGTCGCTATTGGGATAGTCGTCGCCTGCAACGACCAGCGTCAGCCGTCGTAGTTTACTCGCCGACATGCTGTGAGAATCACTGACCAACGAAGTCGTAGCCACCCTCGACCTTGAAGCCAGGACCGAAGCCACCACCCAGGCTTGGGTGAGTGTAGTCCACGCCTGAGCAAAGGAAGAGAAGGTGATGTGAGCAATATGTACATATTGGGAGCTGTGCATCAATGAGATTGCGACATGTCTTTGCGCAATGATAGTCTGTGATGCGAGAGGATAGGACCGAAGCTCTGCTCACCAGTGTCGATGCTATCAAAACATGATTAGCATGTGACCCAATTATGACTATGGGAGCCAACTGTGCAAACTTACATTCCAACCTTGATACCCTTGCCCTTGTTGCCCGCTGCCTGGATCTTGTCGGCACCAGTTTGCACAAGAGGGGGGAAGGCGTTCGCGTCGGGAGCAACCTTGAAGACAGGGAGCTCGCCCTTGGTGACCTTGGGAGGGTCGTAGCGGATGACCGGGGTAACACTCTTGACGCCCTTGAGGGCCGCAATCGTCTTGACGTCGTCGTAGCTCTTCAGCTCGAGCGTCGCGCCCTTGAAAATAGAGCTGTCGAACTTCTTGCGGACGGTTACCTTGTTGGGGAGACGGCGATCCAGCTCCTCAAAGAAGCGAGCGTGGATATCCACCGCGTCGGTGGATCGTGCGCCAAGGACAGACGTCGACTCGAGCTCGACGACAATGCGGCTGCTCGAGACCTTGGGGTAGTTGGACTCATGCTTGAGCTCTACCGCAGCGGACACGGGAGCCAAGAACGTGGCGAGCGCGATGGCAGCTGCAACGAAGCCCTTCATCGCGAATATAATGAACTCGTGAACGAGTGACGCGGCAAGAACGCCGGTAAGGGAAGGAGGGAGGGTGGAGGATGGTCCCAAGCACAAAGGCAAGAAGGGGTGAAGAGCTGCAACGCGCGACGATGCTGGTATTTCAATGGAGCTTCAGAAGCCTGCGGGTCGAGAATGATCGGAGATCCGCGTCCCATGCACCTTGATCATCTTGACCCGCTCGCTGGGCATCAACCGTGCAAGTCGATAGAACAGAATCACTTATCCACTGTGCGAGCGCAGGTCGCCTTCACCGTGAGCTCTAAAGTATTGGAGGTGTTCATCCAAGTAGACCTTTGGGTAGTGGGGTTCGAGTTTCGCAATCAGCCAAGAAGCCACCGCGTAGGAAAGACGGCATGCAAGCACAGGCAATCACTCGGCTGGGTCGGGAAGCCTCAATTTCACAACAACCCACGATTTACAATCCGTGCCGCTGGCATCAGATGGTTACTTCGGGAACAAGTTGTTGACTGGCGCAGTTCCTGACCATACGGTCGGCCAAACGGGTCGTGCGAGCTCGCCAGGATGGCGATAGTCCGTCTCGAGCGCATGCTTGTTCTTCGTGCTTTGACAGAAGTCACAGGTCGAGGTCACCGTCGCTTAGACAAGCTGCCAATGCCGCCTTGGCTGCCTTCTGGATCGACCATACAGTTGTGCAACGGGGCAGAAGGATATTCGTTGTGACAGTGACGGTACCAGTTTCAGCGGTGCATATCGCGCTACTTATCCGAGACTGAGATCAGGCGGCAACGGAATTACGGGTCTGCACAGGTTGATAAGACGGCATACCGTCCACCACAGGGGCAGGAGCATGTGCTGGCTCGTCTTCTCCGCGCTTGCATGGCAGCTGGGACCCACATGCTCAAATTCCCAAGTTAATGCAGAGTATAACGGGTTCGCTGTCACCAAACAGACCGGAAAGGAAGTCGTACGGTATGTCAGATCGATCAGAATCGCAAAAAGCACCAACAGTGGCGCAACTATAGCGAGGCGAAGGCTGGCGCAAGCCGTCGCGGAGCTTACGGGCTATTACGTGCCTACTCCATGATTAGTACATGCAGCGGCAGAAGCTGGTGGAGCCTCGGGTGTTTGGAGGTAGAACTTCGGTTCATAGCGCCACACCTCTTAACCAGGGAACTTGACGATAACCTTCAGATGGAGGGATCTCAATCGAGCTGCGGGATGCTGCCATGAATGCCCGCACAGAAGTCGAGAAGCCGAGTATTGGTCAGGTCGATGGCAAATAGTGAGTGTTTCCAGCGACTGCGCTTCTGCACCGGGCAGGTGGCGAGTATCCTGGCTGCATGGGTCTGGTATAGGAATGAGCAGAGCGGGCGCGGAAGTCAAAGACGCGATATGGAACTCCGCGCAAACAGTCTTCTTCATCTACGATGCCCGAGTTCGTTTTGCCCGGTGACAGCATCCAAACGCGATCTACGACCCTCAAACTTGGACCGGGACTCTTGAAAACACACGACGCGCCTGGTGCGCGCGCCAGCGGGAGCAGCGGGATCGTTTCCACACGAGCAGGGACGTTGCACCACGATGCAAAGGGCGTTAAATGGTGGATCGAGTCCAACGCGCAGCGCGTGTGTGCTATACTACAACCTCTGTGAATCAACTGATACGGTCCGTGTAGTACGTTCCAGCAGCCCAGGAAGGGGTGATTGGCGTTGTGTCGCAAAAAGCGGGCGAGGGGTATCGCGTCGACATCGGAAGCGCGCATGCTGCCTCGCTCGACGGCCTCGCATTTGAAGGTGCTTCTAAAAGAAACAAACCAACGCTCAAGGTGCATATATCTACTTGGAAATTTGTATAATTGACGCTGATTGTTCATGGTCAAGATCGGTTCGCTCGTGTATGCGCGAATCTCGTTGGCTCACAAAGACATGGAGCCCGAACTGCAGTGCTTCGATGCTCAAACACGTAAAGCCGAAGGCTACGGAGAGCTCAAGGGTGGATTTATGACCAAGTGCTCACTTGGGACCGCTCGAACGTATGTCGCCGCTTATTCGCAGCCACCAGCACCTGACCCGTGAACAGACTGCTACTCGACGAGACTCACTATTTGCTGCCCCTGTTAGGCTCTGTGTTTCCTCTGGAAGTTGTTGTTGGGGTCAATGGAAGGATATGGGTCAAGACACCTGAGCCCAAGCAGACGATAGCTGCTATACGGTGTATCGACCTGTTCAATACGCGTTCAGATATTTCTGTAGCTGCGATGCGCCAGTTTCTAGGCTCCCTGGAAACATAGTTGTGTTCATCAAAGTGCCATTGTCTCGCAGTCTCAGAGAAAATGGTTGGTTGGAGTGATGGGTCTTTGGTAGGCTCGATTACCCGGCGCTTAGCGCGCGACCCTTGGCCCAAAGTCAGCAACTCCGCGCCTTGTTCTTGACTTGTCTCTCCCATCTCCCAAGATTCCTGCGAACGAGAATGGCTTCAGCGGTCGATGACAAGAGCTGGATCCCAAAGGTCGATGGGGGTAAGGCGCCCGTGGCCATAGGCTCGTCGCTACGCAAACTGCTCCGGCAGCGCAAAGGCATCCAGGAGCGACCGAGCAAAGTACCCGACCACGAGTATTTTGCTTTCAAATGTGTGTAGCGTACTGTCTGCCTTGAGCTGCCGCTTAGATTGCCTTATAAAGATCGATTCAAGCCTCAGAACATCGACACCAGTAAGCCAGCTGTTCTGGAACGACCGGGTGGCGAGGGCATGTGGTCCCTTACGCGACCCAACACAAAGGTACACACAACTACACGCGACGGGCAGCTGAACTCAACCAATCACAGGACGAGAATGTGACATGGGCAGGCGGCGAGTTGTCATCCAAGAAGGGCGAGCTCATGTGTGTCCTCATCTACGACGAGTCCGTCGGCGTGCGTCTCCCTTGCTTGTTGCACGCCGGTATATTCTAACAACTCTTTCCAGACCTTCACTTTGGAGCGTCTCGACACCCACATGACCCTGCAACACTTGCCTGCAGCAAGTACTGGTCCACCAGCCTCCATGGCTGCAGGTGCGTCTCGTCTTATGCATCTCATTCCGTCGGACCGACCGTGACCTTTGTATTGCAGCTCGCCAGAACCTCAAGAAAACCCAAGTCAAGAATCAGGCAGCACGGACACTTGACGCCGAACTTGAGGCACAGCTTATGGGCGACGACGATGATGCGGACGGCTCGGACGACATGGAGGCTGTCCCGATTGCTTCGACCTCCAATGGCACAAGACACTCTAATAAACAGTCGGAGGACGACTTTGCAGATCTTTTGCGCCAGTCAAGGACGCCTAGTGCACCAGGCATGGGGAAAGGCGTCGCGCTCGCGCAGGCTGAGGCTGCCAAAATCAAGGCCGCCAAAGCTGCAAAGGCTGCCAAGGTGAAGTCAAACGGTGCGGGTCCAGCAGCAGCATCCTTGGCGTCGCGCGGTAAGAAACGCTCGAGCGAGGAGGTTGTGCAGGAAGCACCGGCCCCGGCGGCGAAGCCTCCACCGCCAGCACGGCAGACGAAGCGCCGCAAGCCGTCGCCAGCCCCTCTGCCACCGGCACCACCGCCCGTTCTCGCACTCCCGACGGCCAAGTCGTTACTTGTCCCGCCGGAGCCTGTAATACACGTCACGAGCGACGACGACGACGACGACGACATGGTCGAAGTGGTCCAGGACGACATGATCGAAGTCGATGGGAACACGCATCTCGACGAGACAAACGGGTTCGAGGATTTCGACCGCGAACTTGAGCAGGCTTTCAGCGGCGATGATGACGACGATATGTATGAAGTTGACGCGGATGGCGATGGAGATGGCAT
The DNA here is from genome assembly GCA_020744175.1 of Auriculariales sp. MPI-PUGE-AT-0066. Taxonomy (NCBI): domain Eukaryota; kingdom Fungi; phylum Basidiomycota; class Agaricomycetes; order Auriculariales; species Auriculariales sp. MPI-PUGE-AT-0066. Next base: position 315,711 of record JAGTJP010000014.1, read on the forward strand.
GGTTGGAACCGGAGACGATGCACTCGGCCGCGAACTGGATGCTTTCCTCGACGCCGACGATGACGGTGAGGGCTATGACGATGTCCAGCAGGATCAAGGCGAATATGTCGACGAAGGGGCATATGATAATGCCTATGCCAACGGTAATGGTGGTGCGTTCCTATGTCTGCTTTGTTTTTGCTACATGCGCTAATCAAATTTCCAGTTCATATGCAGCATGGCTATGACGATTCTTCGACTGACAGTGAGAGCGACGATGATTAGAATCACTAGTGCGCTTAGAGCACAAACTATTTTACTGCGTGGGTTCTTGTATACTTCGCTCCTGTTTGCCTGTACTCTCGGTAGTACCGTGCTTGCAGTGAATAATTCAAACTCATTCAAACCTGCGGTGTTGGTACGAACCTGGCTCTTTGCATGACTTGGCACGTGCGTTGCTTGGTGATCAACATTTGAGCAAATCGACCGCGGATTCTCCTTTGCATCCTTCTCTCATGACCGCGGCCCGGCGATCGTCCTAATGGTCGTAGTTTCAAAGGGTGTCGCCACTGGCGAGCATGAACCCTTACTGACCTCTACAAATGGCCAGCCCTTCAGTCCGCCAGACTACGATAACCGGCGACACGAACAAGTGGCAGGTCCGTCGACACAGCGGTCTGGTGTCAGTCCAGTCAACCGCGAATTCGATGACGAGGAACCACCACCCGCATACGAGCGCGCAAATCTCAAGCGTCGTCCTCCAGTTCTGCGACGTTTCTTTGCAGCTTTAGCTGTCGCTGTTCTTGTGTATCTACTGGGTCTGGCGTATGTTGCCTCTGCCTGGGATCTACGTCCCGTTACGCCACCGAAGGCGCCTTTGGCACCGACAGGTCCGACCCAAGAAGATGGGAAAGTGGTTCAGCACTTTTTTGCCAGTAAACCTGACTCTGGCTGGACCGTTCAATTTGAAAAGATAGGACGTTTCGAACAACGCGCAAACCTTCAACTAAACCTGTACATGAGCGAAGCGGACGTTTCTCTGGGCTCGTTTTTAGTGACACGTGGGTCCACCGCAAAGGGCACTGTTATTTACCAGATGATACCCGTGCAGACCAGTAATCGCTGGCTCGCATTCAACATCACAGTCGACTCCAACCGTGCGAGTGACTTCGCGTTCACTTCAGCAGCCATTTTAGAGCGCACGACAAACTCCGAGGTCGGCGTTGGGATATATCTTCCAGATGGCGACGCAGACATGAGCGTGGTCGTTCAAGTTCAGATTCCGGTGCTTGCACGAGACCAAAACGAGACGCTAGTCCGCAGCTTTCGGGCGCGAACACATGACTTCATGCACAATTTCCTACTTGATGATCGTGTCATTATGGACATCCTGGACATTCACGCCACGGGAAGCGGAGCGATTTTTTCGCAGGCAGCTTTCTCCACGACCCAGATCACTATGCAGACCTATCTCGGAGCTATCTCAGGAGAGCTTTCAGCTAACTTGAGAGCGGACCTCAGAACGGTATCTGGTCCAATCGTAGCCAAGACTTCTCTCGGGAAGACACTCCCCCATGGAAGAGCCATCGTTCCGTCATTATCCATGATCACAGTTAGCGGGTATGTCAGACTCCTTAGCCTCAAAAAACCGAACCTGCTCACACCGCTGCTTTTGTAGTCTCGTAGAAGGCTCTATTCAACTGTTCAACTCGCCCACATTCAGCGTGTTTGCGCGCACTGTATCTGCCAGCATCTTGATCCCGGTCTCTGTTCTACCTCTCAACGCGACTCTCACTTTCGATGCACGTAGCGAGCGCGGGGATGTCCAAATGGTCGTTCCTCCGACGTTTGAAGGCAGCATCGAGCTTACCACCCAGAGCGGTGTTGTTGGCCTGAGCATACCCAACCACCTGTCCGATCCAGCGGGCCTTGACAGGAAAATCCGGACAACCGAAGACGAAAATGGGAGTGACAGATTATGGAGGGGTTCGGTATGGTGGGATGATGGCACTCAGCATCGTGGCTCGGGCAAAGTCCTCCTTCAGTCAACGTATGGATCATGCCAGCTCGTCATGCGAAAAGACGGCTCAGGTTGAGGTTCTCCAACTCCGCGTTGTCCAATACCATTTGCGCCGACGGTCTGAAATGCATGCTGATTCAATATGGTCATTTGGACAAGACGACTGGGTTCAAGAAACTCTACTGCGCGCCCGAGCAGGTTTCTACCCGTGATGGTGGGTTGCTACCTCCTCTTTACCTTTATGTTGTGCACTGACCGAAGTTTGAGCTCACACAGCTGGCTAGGATGGTTGTATTGCTTGATGATAATAAGAGGTGGCAATTAGATACACTTATGTGTTCTCATTTACTGCACACGCTGTCATGTTCTTCTATGGCTGCCATTTTGTGTTCTCACACGTTGGCAGTCTTAAACTTGAGTTCTGAAATCCACTTCAGTCTAAGCGATAAAAAGTTTGATTCTTGGTTATACTCTACAGGTGAAAGCAGTCAGGAGACATCCAAAGCTAAACCGGAAAACCTCAGATACAGCAACTCTTGCCGAGATCAGCGAGTACGAATGATACCAGCAGCAACCAACTTTTGAATCTTGGTGCGAACGACAGGATTCTTCATGTGATCTTGCAGCGCCGCCGGGTTCCCTTGCGCTTGCTGAAGAATCTGCTGCATCACGGGGTCGTTCATGATGCTCTACAGAGAAGACCGATCGTCAGTCATGTCAATACGCCTGCAGAACAGATGTCGTACCGCAACTTCCGGATCACGCATAGCACGTTCCAAGGTCTGCTCCTCGCTCTCGCTCGCACGCTCAGTCTGCATGGCCATAGCAAGCTTGGTCATCTGTTCCTCGATCTCGCGAGTGTGCTTCTTCTCTGTGTCAGCGTCCGTAGCCTAGTTAAGATGATTAGCCCGAGATTCAACCTCCAGTCTATCCACCTTACCTCTTGACATGCGGACATTGCCTTAGAGTACTCCTTCATACCATACAGCACCAAGGATTTGCGAATGTAAGCCTTGACTGAGCAGCAGAGTCAATAACGCGGTGAACGTGTCGAGTACGACGCACTGTATGTCGGGTCAACCTTGATGGCATCCTCAGAGTCCTTCAATGCCTCAGGCAACGCCGCCAATTTGGTGTATGCCGCCGCACGGTTTGTGTACGCTCTCGCGTCAGTCGGCAGCCGCTTGATCGCCTCGGAGTAGCTCTTGACCGCATCCGCAAAGCTGCCGGCTTTGAAGAGAGCGTTACCCTCATCGCGAGCCTTGTCCGAAAGCTCGGGATTGATGTATGCCTTGCGATCAGCATCTGTTTTCTCCTTCTCGATTTCGCGTAATTTGTTTAGAATTTCTGGCGTGCGGTGCTCCGTGAGCGATTTCTCGTAGAATTTGATGGCGTTCGCCAAGTCGCCCTTGCGGTGGTACGCGCTACCAGTACGGCCGAGAGCTTTCGCGATGAGTTTGTAGTCGGCACGAATCTGAAGGAATGAGCATGCTGTAGTAGTATATCTAGAGATACTTACTGAGCGGCCTTCTTCGATGGCATTCTCGCACGTGGCGATGCATGCATCGTAGTCTCCCTTCTCGAATTGCGCCGCCGCTAAATTTGTGAGGAAGGTCACGTCCTTTGGCCAAAGTTCCCAAGCCTTTTGAAAGGCTGCCGCAGCGTCGTCGAATTTACGAGCTTTGTAAGCGTCTGCGCCTTTCTGTTTCTCCGCGAGCGCGGCCTTCTTGGCTGTCGTCTCCTCGTTGTCCTCCTCCATTTCGACATCTTCCACTTTTGAGCTTTGAGCTGGCTTCGCTGCGGGTGGAGGTGCTGACTTAGCAGCAGGAGGTGGTACATGAACCTCCTCCTCTTCAAAACGAGGAGTGTCACTCATGACGCCAGGAGGCAGCTCATCGGAGCCCTCCTCTCGTGCGAAACCTTGCATATCGATGCCCATGAGAACGCCAAGCACGGAGCTATAAGTTATGTGAGTTGAATGCCGTGAAAGCGGGATGAGAATGCTCGTACATCATTCGTGGGTCGTTGAAGGCGCTATCGGTTTGGGTGGGTCAGGTTTAGAGAGTTGTGAGAAAGCTTGACTACGCACTTTCCAGCCAGCTGCGGGTTTTGCTGTATCATCCTCAACTGTTGAAAAGAAGTTAGCAGCAGCCTAATGAGAAAATTCCTAGGCCCGTACCTGGTTCATGAAGGAGGCGTCGGAGAGCAGATGTGCGGTCTTGGGGTTCGCAGCTAACTTTTGGTAGAGCTGAGGGTCCTGGAACATTTTGCCAATGCCGTCCGCGCCAGCCGATGCTTCTTCAGACTCTGCAAGATGCTGTCAGCGATAGGACAGGGCTTTGAAAGACACCATATACACGCCTTTTGCGTCCTTAACTTCCTTGAGGCCTTTGCGAAGCGCTGGCGAGTCCTCAAATGTAATGCCCTTCTCATAGGATTGGATCGCCTCATCGTAGCGCTTCAGTCCGTGCAACGCCGCGCCAACACGCGCATAGCCCTTAGACCAGTTGGGTGAAATTTCGACACACTGTGGCGGATGTGTTGGTGCCACATTGTAATCGTACAAGCACCGCACGCACCTTCTCAGCATCGCTGAGAGCGTCCGACCACTGCCGCTTGCCTGCATTTGCAGCACTGCGGTTTGAGTACAGCACGTGGTTGCTGGAGTCGAGCGCGATGGCCTTGGTAAACAGGTCGATCGCCTCGTCGTATTGCTTTGCCGCGAAGGCCTTGTTGCCGAGGTCCTTGAGTGCGCTTGCCTGCACTTCGCGTTAGCACTGTATCTGAACTCCCTCGTATCCTCAACTTACGTCGCTCATTGTTCCAAGCAATTGAGGGAAGTCAGATCACAAAGGAGCTCAAGCGCGGGGTTTATGAGGGTGCTGGCATGCGCTTTTGGACGCGTCGCGAATGTTCCAGAATGTTAGCCCAATTCGAACGCGTTCTGCCTCCGGAGCAGGCTGTATGCACCAACATCTCACAATTCAGTGACCGAGAAAGATTATTGTTCAAAAGAACGGCCTATCTTTGGTCTGAGCATCATAGGGAGTTCACAACAAGCGGGCACTTCAAGATGCAGCTGCAACCGCAGAATCAGAGAAGTCACCTTCAGACTCGTCCCAGCCGAGTGTCTGCGGCGCGATCCCAAGCTCTATCAGCATCTTCCCTAACGTTGGTTCTCGTTGCTCCGCGGGTTCGTCTTCAGCGTCTTCCTCCGCCTCCACCACGCCTTGTTCCTCAGTAGCTTCTTTAACCGGTTCGGCATTCATGTCATCGCCCGCATCGTCCCAGCCCCAATTCATGCTTTGCGTCGGTCCAGCTCGTCCTCCCAAGTCGTCGTCAAACCTGCTTCGCGAGCACTCCTGCGACTGCTGAGGCACACCGTTTTTGACGCAGTCCCACAAGTCCCAGCTTGCCGTCCTCGCCGCCACGCGCCATTTGGCCGCGAGTACCTCGAGCGCGCTCTCCTGGTCGTCATGCTTAATCTTGATGACTCGCTTGAGTAGCTGCACCCGCCGCTCAAGCATTTGGATCGTCAGCACGGTTGGCTGTCGCAGTTGCAAGTTGGGCGACGATGTGCCGCCATTCATGATGGAGGGAGACTTGAACACAGGCGATCGGTAGGCAGTGGTCACGGGGGATGTCGAAGTTTCCTTGACAAGACGGGACAAGACGGCAGCTGGCCTTTTGAACGTCGGAGTAGCGCGTGGTGTGGATGCTGAGCCTGGGACTGCTGCTTGCGGCGACGTCTGAACATTAGTTGTCATCTTAACGGAGACAATCGGCGACCGAAACGGCCTGGCGAGCTTTTTGAACGCGCGAGCATGATTTTCTGCAGCTGTCACAGCCAATACTTTCGAGGACTGGGGCTGTCGTCCAATGTCAGCCTTTTTCTTTTGCGCGAGGAATCAAACATACTGCATTAATTCGCATGCGCTTCTCAGGTGACTGAGTGTCGGAGTTGGTGTCTCCGTAATGGTCGCGACTCCGTTTCATACGCGGCTCCGTTACAGACTTCTCAAAATAAACGTCAGTCACTAATCGCAGCTCACACCCAAGAGCGGAATTGATGCATACCGTTGCTTCCGATGGTGATGATAAATCAGGACTTGGAAGGAGAGGTTCAGGGCAGAATGGAGGCAGAGAGTCAGTAGTCACGAAAGCTGGAAGCCGCGCAAGCGGAGGACTGATTGCAGATGCTGAAGTTGGATCGACATGGATATCAATAACAAGCACCTTGGAAACGGTGGCAGGTTCGACCTGGGAAGGCTGGAGAGAGACAGGCATACAAGCACTCGGAGCAAGAGCAGCGGGGGTTGATGGAGGTGAGCTGGAGTCGTGGAAACCCTCTAAATCCGGTATGGTCATGAAAGAGGTATCGACACATGCATCTCCCAAAACATCAGTCTCCATTGGCGTCGGCTTTAGAGACTGTTCGGCAGGAACATAGGGGTTTCCCTCGACTGAGTTGTATACAGTTTCGGCTGGTAGAGAAATTGAGCTGTGATGGGGCAAAGATAAAATATGTTCGGTAGGTCGAGATTGCTGTGAGTGCATTGGCGAGTCAGGAGGAGGGGACGATCCGTCAAAGAGCATGATCGAAGCTTCTGTATCGTCAGGCAAAATGGATGAGTCCAAGGTGTTCGCTGGAAGCTGAATATCGGGCGGGCGGTCGTTCGTAGATGCAGCAGGCGCGTACAACTGGTCGAAGAACGGAAGTTCATGGCCACCGTCTGTTGGGAAGTCCGTGACGTCTTGAGAGTAACTGAGCTTAGGATCATCTTTACTCATGGGCGGGACCTGAGGTTGAGATAGCGCGATGCCGCTTGGTGTGCTGGATGCGTTGATGTTCGCAGCACTGACCATGAAATCTTCAGTGTTAGCAGGACTACGCATTTCGCCTTCTTGGTGCTGTTCCGCATCCTGATAGTCATGGGTGCGCGGCGAAGCTGACTGCGAGAGCTGAGGGGTGTTATTTTCTTGAGATGCGTCAAATACGGCGAATGGCTGGCTGAAAAGGTTGAGACTGGTGTGCGACGCTGTGTCATCCTGGTCGACAAGTTGAAGTGCAGTGGTACCCATGTCCTGCGTGATTTACACGTGTCAGACAATCTCCTTGCGCCAAGCAATAAGGCGCGCCTGGTCGTAAGGGTCCGGCGCAGTGCTGGGCAAGTCCGAACGCGAAACCGCCTCGACATCGTGGGAGTCGATTCCAGGATCTGCAGGGCCTTCGTGTATGTGCGAGCAAGTCCAAAGCGCGTCTACCATGTCTGCAAACTGTTTCGAGTTAGAACTGAACACGATTCGGTCCGGCGTGGGCAAACCATCGAGGAACGAAGCCAAGTGTCGGAAGTGGCACGCTTCGGCGATCTCCGCGTTTTCTCAACTTGACTCTTCACCTCCATGCTGCCAGAGTCTAAACTGAAGTGGCCGGTTCACAGTATGTCGCTTATCTTCTGCGTTGGTTTGTGCTCATACACGCCCCTTAGTCGAAGTCCGCCTGACCGACTCAGGTGCGAGTCGGCGGTCGGACTTGATCAGGAAAGAGTTACAACAGTACATCCAGGCCAACCAAGACCACGTCTACATCCCTGGCCTCGTGACCGGCTGGGAGGACCACCCTGTGCTCGGCCAGGCGGTCCATCGCGTTCTCGTTACCGAGTCGTGTGAGTATATCCGCCCCTGAGTAGCTGCAAGGCTGATGATCGCGTATCCCGCGATTCCTAGCATATCCCGGCACTGTCGTCGCGCTCGATCAGGCGCACCTCGAGATCCACGTCTATGCGTTGTGCAACGACGAGCCTTTCGCGGGTACGGCGTCTGTCTCGGCCGACCAAGGTGGTGAAGAGGTAATGGCCGCCAGCACATGCGAACTGCCCTGTTCTGCGTGGGAGAGCCTGTGGGAGACACTTGTCTACGACGAGGATATCAAGGCAAAGCTGCTCAACTATCTCTACGCCACTTTGATCTTCTCAGACGCTGATGTCGACTGTAAGTTGCTCCAAGTACGCGTGCGGTCCGCGGCTGATCTGCTTGCAGCAAATCTCATTTCATGGAACAGGTGAGCTCGTCACCCCAGACATTACTGCCTGTAGCTAACTTGAATCCAGAGTTTTGCTTCTTCACGGGCCGTATGTTTCGCCTGCTGCTGATGTCAGTAGTGCAACAGCTCATTACGATGCAGACCTGGCACTGGCAAGACATCCCTTGCCCGAGCCCTCGCACAGAAGATCTCCATCAGACTCGCCTCACGCTACAGCCGCACAACACTTCTGGAAATCAACTCGCATTCGCTGTTCAGCCGATGGTTCTCAGAGTCTGGGAAGCTAGTCCAGAAGCTGTTTGACAACATCCATGAACTGGCAGATGACGACGACATCTTCGTGGTTGTACTTATTGGTATGCCGAATTTCTTTTGGTCGGGTTTGGGTTGCTTGCTGAACGGGTTGTAGATGAAGTTGAGAGCTTGACGGCGGCTCGTGCAGGGGCAATGTCTGGAACAGAGCCATCTGATGCTCTTCGCGTGCGTAAACTTATATTAGAGCTTGTATATGTCTGAAGCCGCTTCCTCAGGTTGTAAACGCGCTGCTGACACAGCTCGACAAGCTGAAGCGGCGAAAGAACGTTCTTGTCATCGCGACTTCGAACTTGACCAAAGCCATTGGTGCGTAAGAATGGAACAGCATTCTTTCCAGTTCCAAATAATGACGTGACTGCAGACGACGCTTTCATGGATCGTGCCGACATAGTACAGTATATCGGACTCCCGTCTGCGAGCGCGGTCTACGAGATCCTGCGGTCCTGCGTTCTTGAGCTCATGCGGGCTGGTATCGTCGAACAAATTGTGCGTGTGATTTTAGATCTTACCGCTTAGAGCTCTGACAGCGATTCACAGGAGGTGCCCACCGCGACACTGCTCAAGCAGGGCGATCTTCTAGACGCAACAGATGTGGCGCGCCGTTCGACCGCGGTAGGCAGTCGCCTTGAGATCGTGGCCCAGCGTTGTGTCGTAAGTCACGACTACACAGGTAGACCCGCGTTCTAAGTTCGCTGCAGGGACTCTCAGGTCGCAGTCTGCGTCGTTTGCCGGTCCTCGCGCATGCACGTTTCATTGGACTGGGCATGCAACCTGAGCGCGTTCCGGCAGATATCTCTGCGAGCATACCAATAGCTCGCACAAATGGCACTGGCGTCGGAGCGAGCAAGAAGAAGCCGAATTCAGTTGCAGCAGCCCCGCCAAGAGCCAACCCATCGCCGATTGAGATGTGGCTGGAGGCGATGGACCGTGTCGTTCTTACGACAGAAACGACCAAAGCCGCGAAGACAGGGCACGAGCTGTTAACATTGTGAGTTTCTGTCTGCTGACTTTCTCGCATTGCATGTAGCATTAGCCATCTTGACGAGTGTACCATACGAACGCGTTTCTAAGCTGAGTTCTGAAGTTTGCATTAGTCACGAGTCGCGGACCTTGCACGGTCCACGTGAAATGGTCGAGAAGTTGACCTACAACCGCCGCCGTTCGCGCTCTTCCTCTTCGTCACCCCGTTCACACGCGTTCTGAAGGGCTGCTTTAGTGTACGCGTCGTCTCCGTCCTATCGCGGGCTGATTAAATCGATTGCGGCTCACGCGAGATTTCATCGTACCACAGCACAAGCACCTCGGCGAGTTTATAACCACGATGCTGTTTCTATCCGCAACCGTGCGACTCTCTGCCTCTCGCTCTCTTGTCCGCAAAATGGTACGTACACGGCTCATGCGCGTCGTACCTCGGCTCACAACATGCTCCTCTACAGTCCCAGCTCGCTCCTAACGACGTCGTGATTGTCGGCGCGTCGCGCACGCCCGTGGGCTCGCTGAACGGCATACTCAAGACGTTCACTGCACCACAACTCGGTGCAGTCGCGTTGAAGCACGCGTTGGCAGCGTCTGGGGTGAAGCCGGACCAGGTAGAGGAGGTTCTCATCGGCAACGTCGTGCAGGCGGGCGTCGGTCAGGCTCCCGCTCGCCAGGCGTCGATTTTTGCTGGCTTCCCGCACTCGACCGAGGCAACGACCATCAACAAAGTCTGTGCGAGTGGTATGAAGGCTATCACCCTCGCCGCACAGAGCATCCAGCTCGGCCAGCGCAGTGTCATCGCCGCCGGTGGCATGGAGAGCATGAGCAATGCACCGTGAGTTTTCCCGCTCGAGAGATCGCATTCATCTCAACGCAATCGCGCCGGGTCTTGTGTTTCAGATTCCTTGTACCGCGCACAAACCCGTCGTTTGGCAACATTACAGCCAAGGACTCGCTTGTGCAGGATGGTCTTTCGGACGTGTATGACCAGGTACCCATGGGCAACTGCGCTGAGAACACTGCCAAAAAGCACTCCATTACGCGTGAAGACCAGGACTCGCACGCCATCGAGTCCTACAAGCGTGCCGCTCGCGCTTGGTCCGAGGGTGTGTTCGATGCTGAGATCGCCCCTGTCACCTTCAAGGACAGGAAGGGCGAGACCCTCATTAAGGAGGATGAGGAGTACAAGAAGGTCATCTTCGACAAGGTCCCAACCCTCAAGCCTGTCTTCCTCAAGGACGGCACCATCACGCCTGCCAACGCCTCGAGCATCAACGACGGTGCATCGGCCGTGATTCTCACCTCCTACGCCAAGGCGCAGGAGTTGGGTCTCAAGCCCCTTGCGAAGATCGTCTGTGAGATTAAAATTTTCTCTAGCTAACTTGATCTACACTGGCTGACCACGACGATGTCTCAGCGTATGCCGATGGCGCCGTTGCACCGATCGATTTCCCCCTCGCCCCGACCGTCGCATTGCCCATCGCCCTCGAACGCGCCGGCCTCAAGACCTCCGACATCGCAATGTGGGAGATCAACGAGGCGTTCTCCGTCGTCATCCGTGCGGCTGAGAAGATCCTCAAGCTCGACCCAGCCAAGGTGAACGTTAACGGGTGAGTAAACCACACCAAAAATGTCGACCCTTGCCTGACCCTGGCTGTAGCGGCGCCGTCGCCCTCGGCCACGCAATCGGCAACTCTGGCTGCCGCATCGTCGTCTCGCTCGTTCATGCGCTCAAGGCTGGCGAGTACGGTGCCGCCGGTGTTTGCAACGGTGTAAGTTTTTGTTCTCACCCGTCAGATCGACCTTTCTAACGAGCTCTTCGCAGGGTGGTGGCGCAACTGCCATCATTGTCCAGAAGCTGTAAGCTCTCTCGTCTGCGCCTCGACGCGCGTGACACGTCGCTCTCTGCACTTTGCTGTCCAGACCTACACTTCCCTCGCATCATCGGTCCGCGCTCTGAAATCTTTTGCTAGCATCTTTCCTCTGTACATCGCCCCGCATGGTGCACAATGAAATTGAATAATTACATATCACACAAACCCCGGCGTGGAGGAAGTTTGTGGTCGCAGTGGCGCTAAGGTGTATTCGATGACGACAATACCTGCCTCAGCGCAGTTATAAGCACCGCTTCCTCAGCCTTTCCCCGCAATCCAGTGCTCCTCTTCATACGACTTATTCACGAATCATGACTTCCAACAGTGAGCGCACCTCTACAGTTTCGTAAGTTTTACAGCTAATGCTCACGCATACCAAAGACTTCAACACCTACCCGCCTCAGTCCGAGCTAGGCACAGCGTCCGACCCGACCTCGTTCGGCACCAAGGGCGACGTGACCTCGCGCGCGGGCCACCCAGAACGCTTCCCTGCCGAGTCCACCGGCTACCCGAACGCCAACCCCAGCACAACGTCGCCCGAGACGACCGCAGCGCGACAGAGCGGCATGCCAGACCCCGCGTACAGCGGTACCGCGACCAACACCGGCGCCGCGTCGGCGTTCGGCAGCCAGCGCGCGGCCGTTGGCGAGGAGGAGGGCCGGTACGGCGGGCATGAGGGCGTCACCGATGAGAGCATGTTTGGCGGCGTGATGCGTGCCAAGCCGTTCAAACCTGCCGAGGGACAGGGAATCATTAGTGCGACCGGTACGCTGCGTGGCTGCTGTTGAACGCGCGCTGTGCTGAATGTTTTTGGTATCAGCGGATGGTGCTGGGCAGATGTACGAAGCGGCCAAGGAGAAGCTCGGAATCAACGTGAGTTTGCCACAACATTTTTAAAGTGAATCCCCGTGAACTGAGACCTATCTTGCGCAGAAAAATTGAGACTTGTACGAAAAAGCAAATCAAATATTGTTTTCCGAGCCTGCTGTACTGTACTTTGCGTGTATGAATATCAATACCTACCACCGGCCCGTGAACTTCGATCAGCGGACACTGTGTGGTGCTGGTTCGACGAGATGTACAATAAAAACCTCTTCGCTACAAATACATACACAGGAAGAACATTGCGTGGATGGGAATTACTGTTCGAGTTGTAGATGATGAATCAAGATCGAAGCCGTGGAGATGAGAGAGGGGTTGGTCAGGTAGGAGGGAACAGGTTGTGCTTAGGCACGATGATGGAGTGGGGGTCACGACAACAGTCGCCGTGCCTCACTGCTGGTGCCCGTAAGAGCCTGAGCCCCAGGGACGGCTCGATGGACCTGGTCCACCAAAGGCCGGATATTGATTGCGTTGCTCGTCCAGCGACAGCTGTTCCTGCATATGAGCGGCGAGAAGCGCATCGTAATGGCTCTGCTCTTGGAGCTGTTGACGACGTTGCTGCTGCCACAGTGCCTCGTTCTCCGCTTGTTGGCGAAGAACTTCTTGCTGCGCCTGCGCGTCGTTCCAGTATCCTGCGAAAACTTCCGGCTGGAGCTGGGCCAATGTGGCAAGGCCAGGCTGGTCGGTGCGCGCATGGTACACGGAGGGTAGGTCCAACAGTTCGTGATGTTGTGGCGGCACATAGTTATCGTATCTGGAAGGCGCATGCGGCACGCAAGGCTTGCAACCGCCCGGAGTGGGTTCGTTCCGCACACTGGGGCGAGTCGGAGCCGGAGGAACCGCCGCTTGATTTATCGGAGCTGGTGCAGGAGGATAAATTGGTGCCGAACCAGGAGCTGCGCCTGAAGGCGACAGAATTTGCGATGTTGTCGGCTGGAAGGCGTTGTTAGTCGGGACGTCTGAGCTCTCTGCAATCGTTTTCTCATCCGGCAATGTTGGCAGAAGAGTTTTGCGGGCCCATGCATAGTGCCAAACGGAGTAGATGTGGACGCTTTGCTCGCGCAGCTCTTGCTGAGCCTCCTCAATGAAAGTGTCCACGGTGTCCTCAAAATCTTGAAAACATTTAGCAAGGTTGTCAGGGGACAAAGCAACAAAGAAGCTTACAGCCTTCAGACATGAGCATCGGCTTCATGGCGGAGATGACCAGTTGTGTGTCTCGCAACATGAGCTCGCTGAGGAGCTCGACGCGAGGGTCACCTGAGTAGGTAAGCATATTGACGGAGCATCCCGCTCATTAGCACAGACCTTTCAACCACGGCCCAATGGGGATATAAACATCCTGAGTAGCTACATTCTCAAAGTCTGGGATGTCACGGATCCAGCGGGGCCTGGCAGAACGTCAGCATGTGCTGGCTGGGTCATGAGGTTTAACGCACGTGAGGGTCATGCCGTCAATCTGTGCCCCTCTGTTCTTCATGCTGTTGTATGCTCCGAAGAAAATGCGCTGGAGCCAGCTGTAGCCAGGCTCGCCTTCTTCGCAAACCGTCAAACCCTCGAAGTTCTCATCGTAAAGTTGGAGATCGCCATCGGCAAAAGGAGGACACCGCCTGGCTTCAATACGCGAGAGCATTCGCGGAGGAAGTAGGGATAATTCACGATCTAGAGGTCTAAAGATAAGTCCACAGGGGGGTGGCAAGGTTCGAGAACGTACCCCGGACGTGATAGAGCGACAATTCACGATGTCGAAGCAATTGTAGAAATGAGGAAAACCGAGATTGGCCTGCGGAACGTTAGAACCAGACTACACTGGCAAAGCATGCAGACAGACGTCGTCAATTTCAAAGCTAAGTAGCGCAAACGTGTTCAGATATTGATGCGCAGCAACGAATGGGATCGCTTACCGACAGTTCGGTGGGATAATTCTAAAATTGAGGCGTCAACAGGGTCTCGAAAGGCACGGGAACGGTTTTGACGCACTCCCCTGGCGCCGGCGGCGCAAGGTCCACACCAACGACCTCGCAGTGAGGGAATTGTTTTGCCATCGCAACACACCTAAAGGGGGGGGGGCATTGCGCATGAGGATACGTTTCGATACATTGCTAGGAAAGACGCTCACCAGGTACCAGTGCCGCAGCCAATATCGATGATTGAAGGAGTGTAACCCGGGCGAGAAGCCAGCACTTCATGCACAACCGATTTATTCTGATAAAGCGAGCCGATGGCTAGTGTCAGGGAGTCGTGTTGGAGGCCGAGTCGGCCATGCTCAGCCGAGTCCTGAGCAAGGCAGAAGGGTTTCAGTGACACAAGCGCACCACTCCGCAACCACGAAAGGCACCCACCGCAGGCAACATGTAGGTCTCATTCTGCGAATTGAAGTAGCGCCCTGAGAGCAGCACGTCAGGACTTTGACCGCGGGTCTAAGCAATGTCGGCTGACCATGAACTTCACGTAGCTGCAAGACAACGGCTTGAATGAACCAGGTACCGGCGCATAGACATCAACAGGGTACATACCGCGTTACCATCGATGGAAGGGTGGTACGAGTAGATAGAGGGTGCAGGACTGCAGCCACGAGCAGAGTCGAGGTCCATGCCACTACCGCGTTGCTGGGAGGAGCTCACGCTCATGGCGTCTGAGTCGGAGCCATACGAGCCTCCTGAGCCAGAGTAGCTGCCCGAGTCGCTCTGATGAGTTCCACCAGGTACGCTGTACATGTTTGCGGCCGCCATCGTCGTGTTGAAGTTCGGGTGTGCGCAACCGAAGAGGAAGAGAACGCAACTCAAGGGCCACCACGGCAAAGGCCCGGCCGAGCGAAATTGACAGTTTGTCATGACAAGATCATTTCTCTAAATTCCGCCGAGCCGCCTGTTACGACCCGACGCCCGTGATGGCGGATGAGAAGCGTTGATACCCACCCCCTTTCGCCAAAGTCCGCTTGTAGACATACTTGCTGTAAATCTGCGGGACCTTGAACCATTTGCCGCTTGCCCCCACGACACCACTGTACTTTCTAAATAACATTATATATTACTGTAACAGTGTTCCAAATGCCACACCCTTTTCGGGTCGCTTGCGTTCATTGCGTGATGGCTAGGTTTGCCTCACTCCTCATGTTTATGCTACAACAAAAAAAAGTCGACGATTGGTCACCAAAAGTACATTTCCGCCCTGCTTCTTATGGCGATGGCCAACACCAGTTTGCCCACCGACTGCGAACAAATAGCTCTCGCACCTCCTCCTCCAATACCCGACTCTCTTCGCTCTCCACCCCCCCAGCAGTGATTCGCCTCCAAGCTTTGACGATCTCATTCACTTCGTGCAAGTTGCTCAGTCCAACAACCAGCGGGACATCCTGAAGCTGCTGCTGCTGCGTCGTCGTCGCGTCGCGCCTCAGAGCAAACCCAAGCGCGACCGCTGGAAGTCCGCCAACAAAACCGCGTTGCTCAACGAGCGCAGAGGCGTCTCGTGCTACTGCTTTGAGCTCTGGAGGTGCAGGGTGCCACTCCGGAGGGCGAGGCGTGAGCAACCCCATGGAGAATGGCGATGCCGTCGAGATCTGTGCCACTCCCGCAGCCTTGAATTGCGGTACGAAAGCCGCGAATGTCGAGTTGGACAGGTCGTAGTTTGAATATGATAAAACGGCGTCGATTGGCTTGAGACGAGCCGATATAAGGCGCGCGAGACGTAATAACGTTGGTAGAGGATAACCTGCATGAAAACTTGAGTTCTTGGACAGGCGGTACAGGGTTTAGTTATTAGAGTTACCGCTAATCCCAACGGCGCGTGTTAAGCCTTCTGCCTGGAGCTTGTATAGTTCTCGAATGGCTTCGACTACCTTCTCGTCTCCTGGTCCATGTGACGTGGCACCACCACCAGGCGCAAGTCCCCAGTCGGATGCACCAGAGTCTGACAGCGCTCCGAGATGGTTCCTAGCTGCTTCGCCAGCGGGAACAATCTGTTCGGCAACAAACTCCACGTCGTGCAGAAGAACGACATCGAGATAGGTCGTACCGAGACGCTTCAAGCTGCGCTCAATGCTGGCACGAATCGTCGCCGGAGTGTAGTCAAAGTCGGCCTCGCCGTACCGTCCGCACTTTGTTACCTGTGTGAGTGAGTCTTTTAGTTTAGCCACGAGCTCGCACTAGTCGTAGGGGGCGAGATCCGCGCACAATCTTGTAGCTGCTACGTGGGAACTCGTTTCGGATGCGGTCGTCTTGGAGCAGGCTGCCGAGAATGATCTCTGACGGGCCGTAGTATGCAGACGTGTCAAACGCTGTAATGCCATAGCTTCCAAACTGAATTTAGAATGCGAGCACCGTTCACGGAGGGATGGATGCGAACCGCAAAGCAAGCCGGACGGTTCGCAAAGGGGTTGCGCTGCGGAGGTGCGCCTCGTCATTGTACGATCCAGACAAAGCCGCAGCGCCAAAGACGACCGCTGGGATCTCAAGTGGACCGAGACTAGCCTAAAAAGTTGAGGTGTCAAAGACGATCAACGAACGAACGGCGAAGGGTGGAAACTGGGCGCGATTAGTAGGACGACAGCTGACCGGTCGAGGGCCTTCAACTGGCTTGTCATCGTCATTGTCGGGGATGTCAGTGGGCACAATGAACGTAGGCTGAGATGACCCCAGCGGAGCCATCGACTTATCAGCCATGACGGATTTAGCAGGGAGCTTGCCGGAGAGAGGCGGACCGGCGGACGGAAAAGGAACCGCGTCAGATTGTGGAACCCACGAATCTACATCCGCAATGTATTATATGCAAAGGGAAACCTCTATAAGCGTTTTGAGTCTACTAGAATGTTCTCTAGGTCGTCACGCTCCGCCAAAGCTGGTGAGAAGAAGAGCTTAAAGCTTGCCGCGACTCCAACTGCAAAGACGCGAAAAGTGAGCAATCATGCATACGTCGTGAATGGGTCACGACCAACCTCTTCTCAAACTTATGGTGTCCGCTGAACATCTTGGTTGTCTCATCGGGACTAATTGAGGTCCACGGTGTGGGATTCGAACGAGTCCAAACGACTACAGACAAGGAAAGCGTCAGTTTCGGTGTGTTAAAAGGATGAAACCAGAGCCAGAGGCTCATGGAAGTAAAATGTCCTACATACCTTCAGGACGGCGTGCGAGACGCGAGATGTACCAGCCAGCACCTATGACACAGCGTCAGTATTGCTCACAGAGCGAAAATTTTCTGAAGCGCACCGCTAACGGCAATGGCAGAGACGGCCCAGATGGGCATGGCCTCGACGGCCCACCAATGCTTCATGAATGCGCGACGAGCAGACATTTCTGTAAATCAAGAAGAGAAAGAGCGAGGGGAGTTTTGGGCTCCCGATTCCGGCCGAGCCTGTGCGCGTGAAACATGGCTCCTTTCATGACGGTCATCTACCGCAAGGAGCCATTGGCCCTTGAGAGGGGTGAATGGAGCAGCATTGCGGCAGAAGAGATGAGCTGCGATGGCTGAACTCGATTACTTATACAGTGTGGCAAGGCGGGGTCTC
The DNA here is from genome assembly GCA_020744175.1 of Auriculariales sp. MPI-PUGE-AT-0066. Classification (NCBI taxonomy): domain Eukaryota; kingdom Fungi; phylum Basidiomycota; class Agaricomycetes; order Auriculariales; species Auriculariales sp. MPI-PUGE-AT-0066. Next base: position 333,305 of record JAGTJP010000014.1, read on the forward strand.
GATCGTGGCCTGGTTCGTGGGGTCGGGTCTGAGCTTTCAAATGTTTGCGGTCGAGACTGTGCTCGTCCGCTCCGATACCAAATCTCACCTATTCCTCCTGCATTACTCGTCACCTCGACGGTAAAAGGATGGTCTTTCCGCACTCAGTTTTCAGTTCCCGAGTCAAGCAGTCGAAGCTCAGCGTGTATACCTCCCGAGGTCACGAGAGGCACACTCTGGACCCTGGTGCTTCTGCACAGCGCGGCAGCAGTTCCAGCTGTCTCAGCCTCACACTTTGCTTTTCGGTCAGACAAGGCTTGAAGTTGACCCCTTTTCAGGACTTCCATTCACGGTCTGGACGAAATAATTCTCTCGATACAATCACGCCAATGGCTCGCACAAGCGGTTGAACACTACAGTAGACTCCCATTCTGAAAACCGAAACTCCAGTCCGTCGTCACAGCGCACGCGCTCTAATTGTCCACGGCGGCATGCTTTCGCAGCACGTTAAATTACTGACCTCACGCAGCATCGGGGGTCGGGAGCGGGCCTTCGACACCTGCAGAGCCAGCAGCTTCTGTGGAAGCCGGCAAAGGCAGGCCATCGGATCCAACGTCGACGGTGGCGGCGGTGGGAGCAGGTACCTCCGCGCCGACATTGGTCGGCATCTTTGGGATGATGTCGCCCTCGAAGGTGGTCGGGAGCTCGGCAGCGGCGGTCGTGGCAGCAGTGGGGACGGCCGTACCGGCGCCGCTTCCGGCGGCTTCGACGCTGGAGCTGGCCTCGGGGACGCCGATCGTGTTGACCTCGGACGAATCGACGGGCGGGGAGCCCGTGAGATCCTTGGTCAACTTGCTCTCCGGACGCAGGACGAGCTGCGCGATGGTTTGCTCGGCAACGCCGAAGTCGATGTAGGCAATGGTAGGGCCAGCGATGATCTTGGACTTGTTCTGATCAACGATGTCGAGTGCGAGGAGCGGGTGCTGCGAAGTGCTGATGTACAGTGCGACGGGGCCGTTGATGCCCGCCGGGACGCGACACTCCGCGATGGGCAGAGCAATCGAGGTGACAGCGCCGCCAACAATCATGTGGCAAAACAGTTCTGCGCCGTTCGCGGCATCAATGCCAGTCGAGGTGAAGGTAAGCAGAGCGCCAGGCCCAAGCGCATCGGTGCTGGTGACGGCAAGGGACGGGTTTGCTACGATACCAAGATCGCAGCCAGAGATGAAGGGACCGGCAATGGCCAGGACCTGCTCAGGGCTGAACGCAAAGTCAAACGCCTGGGGGATGGAGACACCGCCGTTCAGGATGTGGAGGATGGTGTTGTGCCGCGCCTCGATCGTGAGAATGCTACCTGCGGCGACGAGCAGACGCGGGTCCGAGACGAGCGTGGCAGCGCCGAGGTACGCCGCAACACCGGTCATTTCGACAACGCGTGCCACAGTCATGGTCGTTGCAACGTCGGTGAGCACCGCGTCCAAGTTGAACTGGCATTGGATTGGCTCGATGTTGAAGTCGCGCAGCGTGAGGCTCAGAACAGAGTCGTGCGCAGCCTCGTCCTTGACGATGATTCTGCACAGCAAATGTTAGCAAATCACCCCCTACGGTCAGGACAAAGTTTCGGCCAACGCACTGCAACTGTTCTACTGCGACCTCGGCGGACGAGTAGCCGGCGGCGATGAAGTCTTCGGTCTTGAACTTGGCAATGGCTTTTTCGTAGAACGTCTGCTCGAGCTGCTCAAGGACATGGGCGAACTCTGGAAAGGGGTGATGTTGGCACATTGATGCATTGTAGTGATCGCCGATGCGGGAACAGACTTACGGACAACAAGCACGTCCGTGGAGGACGGTGCGCGGGTGAACAAGGGAGCGGCGGAGGCAAGGAGCGGTGCGGAGAGCGCGAAAAGAGCAGAAGCTGCGCGCATGTTGGATAAAAGAGTCGATTTGGTTTGGAAAAGTGGGAGAGGCCTGCTACTGAAGTCGTGAAAGAACAAAGACCTGCTTAGTGGTGAAGCGAACGAAAGAGTGAAAGATGAGAGAGTGACCGGCCCAGGCGCTGCCTTAGGTGAGAGAACGAAAGGGAAGGGGAAGGGGGTAAAGACCTCGATCGGGCACAGCGGCCACCCTTTTAGAGTGAGGCTTGGGCAGGGCTGTTGGGCTGTTGCCAAACGTGATGCCCGCTATCACCAAGGCAACTTCGCGGCAACTTAGCTTGCTGTTTGCAGAATCTCCTGGCGATCCGTCGCCGAGGTTCTTACCGAGTCTCGGCACGTGTGGCCGTCCACTCAGAACTTGCGCTAGAAATCAGCAGTAGCAGTATACCGACCACTGAACAATCTTGCAGCTCTGAAAAGTCGCTCGGGAGGCTGGCCTTCTCGGGAAGCCCGGACATGATCTCGCGATGCATGACAACGCCGCGCACCCAGTAGACTGGGCCACCATTCCGTTGGGTGGCCGAACGCGGAAACTCCGCTACTGGTCACCCATTTGCTGATCAAAATCGCCCTATCCATCCAGCAGCGGCGAGATCGGAGAAATGGTAACTGCTTATGTGCGTTCAAGTTCAGTTGAATTCGTAAGGTTCGAGATACATCCGTTGAGATCTTGGCGCTGGACGTCACAATAGTGCCGGCCGCGGTGAATGAAGATGATAGCAAGGGAAAAAAAAGGGGGGGGGGGCGAGGAGTAGCAGACAATAGCACAATTGTGGCCAGGCTCAGGGATTTACTCCTCATCATACTATAGAAATGGTCAGAACGACGTTTCAAGTGACCGTCAATTGCACTGACCTCCAGAACCATGTTGTTGGCCCACGGCACAAGTACTTGATGCTTGTCAAGGTACTCGTAATGCGTCTGGCCATAAACATTTGTGGGGAATCTGGCGGGGTTTCGATCAGCATCAAACTCCTGTGATCAATTAGGGGAGATACAAACCGCTTCAGGGTGCCCTGAAGACCGGGCGCGCGCCGCAGGTTCTTGAGGGCGAAAACGGACTTGAGAACCTGCGCCATGGTCTTTGCAAATGTTCAGCCTGGTTCGTATCTGGCACTACAAAGACTTACGACGTGAACGAACTCGTTCCCGAGAACCCTAAAAGGTATGAGGACTACAACGTTCATGATCAAGGAGGAATGGCATACTGGTGGACACCATCTCCAAGGAAAGCGTATGCCTGTCGTGGCCGAGTTGGAATCACAACGAGCGGGTCAGGGAAGACGGCAGGCTAACAATGTTCTGATGTAAGAAAGACGGCCAAACCGCAAGATGGAATAATGAGTACTAACGTTCAAGTTGGCCTCGGCGAGGTTGACGTAGACTCGGCTGCCCGCAGGTGCTTTCACGTCGCCAGCCTCGAACATGACCTTGACATCGCCTATCCGTCCGTCTTTGCATCAGCCCAGTCCAGGTTGAAAACGCACTCATCAAGTCACTCACGCTGCGGTCCAGGCATATGCGGGTCAAGACCTGTGCTGGGGGTTAGCAGCGCATCAAGGAGCGCGACTGAAGCTGACGTACGAAGCGCCTCGCGAACATAGCCTTCAAAGAGAGTGTTGACGCTCGATTTCTCGTTGCAGGCGAGCTCGCTCAACTTCTTCTTGTGCTCTGCCTGCTGCGGCTCGAGGTAGAAGTTGATGACGTGAACCAAACCTGCGTGCCCGGCGAAAATGAGTCGCGACAAATCAACATGGGATGGAACCTACCCTGAGCGTATTCGACGCTGCAACCGACCACGACGGAGAAGACCATGTGGATGACTTCCTCCTCGCTCTTGCACTTCTCGTACAGGCCCTTGAGGAATGTGAGCACGGATTCGCCCGTCCTCTCGCCCCACGCGGCCATAAAGAGAGACGTAAACGACCACTACTCGCAGCCATTAGAGTCTTTCAGAGGATGAAGTTCGTGTCTGCTCACCGCGGTACCAGAAATGCCACCCATGCCCTCGCGAATGTCTTCGAGAAGTTCGTTCACATGGTTGATAGCATCGTAATCGAGCGCCAGCTTCTTAGCTTGGGTGGTCTCCATGAAGATGGACCTGAGCGAGGTTAGACGGTTTCCCGATGTCGATGAGTGTTGCTCAACATACGCATAGATGTCACGAAGCATCTGCTGCAACTGGCTTTCGAGGAATCTGCCGCGAGGATGGTCCTTCGTCTTGAGCGAGAGCCCACCGACTTCGGTTGCAACCCAGTGGACGGGTACCATATTGAGCACGTCGCGGACGATGTCGACCTGGCGCGTCGAAGAAGTTTTGATGAGCTTGTATGACCTTTCTTTGAGGAACTCCTTCGTCTTCGCGCCATACCAGGCTGCGGCACGCTCAATACCGCCGTCCTGAAGCAATGTCGATGCAACCTATGGAAATATATATCAGGCATTGTGGATGGAGTAGATCGTAAAAAACCAACAAGCTGCTGGTACTGCTTGTCGCTTTCCTCCTCGTCGAAGGGCAGGAAGAAGCTACAACACAATGTGAGTCGATGTTCAACAGAAGGTGCAATGTGCATACCCCTTGCCCGTGACAAATTCGCGTGCCTTCTCAGCGAAAGCAGTCTTGAACTCGCCGCCCTCATTTTGCAAAACACGCTGAACCGCGTCGTACTTCTCGATAGGAACCACCTCGGGCTTCGGGGTGGGACGGCTGAAATCGTACTTCTCGATGATATCTAGGTCTGTTAGGACCTTCTTCATAGCCTTGGGGGTCATGAGCGGGAACCACGTATAAGTGCCTAAGGCATGTCAATTAACCGTCCGGACATGTCATGAATCAGTCTGCTCACTGTTGTAGGTGAAGTTGTTTGGCAAAGTACGGAGGATGACTAGACGAGTGATAAGCAGGATCTCTCGGAGATGGTGTGCCAAGAAACTTACGAGGGCCGAGCATGCTTCCAAAGCCGGGGTTCTCGGTGTCGCGAGCGCAGTCGGCAAAACCCCATGGCGTCAAGTTCGATGCTGCACGGTGTGAACAATATGGCAATACGCGGCAAGGGGGTCGTGCGTACGAGTGAAATCGGTCGTGAAGAATCTGTCGCCACGAGTCAAGCCAATGGCGTCTGCAATGGTCTCAGTTGTATGAGCTGGAACGTCTGGGCAGAAACATACCGCCAAGGATAGCGCGCGAGATGGTGTAACCGGGGCAAGAGCCAGCACCGTCGACCTGGATCACGTTAGATCATGTTCCCTCGTATGACAGTGGAACTCACCAGCGGTTTGACCTCTTCGGCTTGGAGACCAACCTGTGTAGATACTTAGAACTGCCCGAGTAAACTAGTACGAAACAACACACGTAGAGTTCGAGATTGTCGATGTGGCCGTACAAATGGTATGCAGCCTCGGCGATTTCCTGCGTCCATTGGTCAGCTAAACCGAGTGTATTCGGATGTTTACTTACTTTATCCGGGTTCCATTCCTCGAAGCTCGTGTAGCCTACACCTGTTAGCAGAGTACACACGGTCTTTATCGCTGGTATACTCACGCTTCAGCCCAAAGTACTGTGATACGGTGAGAAGCTGATACAGGACTGAGCGAAAACTGTACCTCTCGGAACTCGTTAAGCGTGCACACGCCCCAACGACGGCTTTGAAGGATACCCATGACATCCATGACCTTGAGGACCTCTGGCGTGCCGCGAGCACCAAACGCGGCACCCGGTTGATCAGACCTAAAGCACAAAGGTCAGTGAATATACTTCGAGAAGTATGATATAACTTACGCGTTCTGGAGAATGCGTGCAAGCTCGGCGTCATTGAAGCGGCCGTCCTTGCCACGCTTGAGCCTGTATTGGAGGTCAGAGACGCTCTGCCGTGCTTCACCAAGCACACGCACCCGCCGAATGCCCATGCGCTCATGTCGGCATCGCCATGTTCCTTGACCCTGCGCACGCCCGTAATGAAGTCTGTGGGCGTGATCTGTAGGTTTAAAATGAGAGAGAGAGATCAACGATTGTGCAATATCATTCGAGAATGACTGACCTGGTCAACGGGCTTGTCGGGGACGAGGCTCTTAAAAACGCTCTCGGTCCAGGCTTCATCTTGCTGCGACACCACCGCGTGCCAGTGGTAGACGTGGTTGAACTCGACGCTGCACGAGTTGCCCTCACCACGGCTGACGAACGTGTGGTCTGGGTTTCGGATCTCGTCAAACGGCAGGAGCGTCCAGCTGCTGCCGCTGCGAACCAGGCCAAGGATGTTGGAGAAGTAGTCCGAGAAGACGGCCATGCCGAACCAGGCAACATTGATGAGCTTGGCCGTGTTGAAAATCTCGTCGTCTTGGCGCAGGAGAGCGGCGCAGATCTGTTCTTCGGTCATGCCGTCAAAGTTGCGGTCGCCGCTGATGTGGTTGGCGACGCCGGCAGCGCGAGCAGCCTTGTCCATGGTCTCGCTAGGGTCTACACCTGGCGGGGGCGGATAGGCAAGTGGGTCAGCCCACATACCACGCTCGTTGACCTCGAGGAGTTTCGACGCAATGTACTAGTGAGGTGTTAGCTGGGTCCACATAGATGAGATAGCTGTGAGATTACTGACATTGTGATTGCGGCAGAACAGAACCAAGATGACGCCACTTGCTGGAGGAAGCAGCAGGAAACGATCTTCAGCAAACGAGTCTTCGTGCAACAGTCCACGGCCGAGCGGGCGGTTCTTGTAGGCAGGGTTGCCGTAGCCAGTGTCATTGGTGTGCTCGTACTTGTCTTCACCGTGATACTTGCGGCGAATCGTATCCTGAGCCTCGTCGGAGAAGCCATACAATGGGCTCAAATCGACATATGAATTCGTGAGGTTGATCGTCGGGTCGGTGTGAGAGGTATAGAAGACTGTGTGGATGACTAGCGCCGCAAATGCGAAGAAGAGACCGGAAAGACCACCAGGGTGCTCTTTGAACTGCTCTTGTTGTCAACAATATACTCCAGATATTGAATGCATACTCACTTCTCCCTTGGGACGCCGTAAGAGAGCGTCGAAGACGAGCGAGGGATCAGGGCGGTTGAGTTCGCTGACGGGATGGCGACCATGCACAGTCCTAGTGTAGTGCGATCCGGCCCTGCCCATTTCAGGGCTTGTCAACGAGTTGTACGAACCGTCAGGCAGGCGCCAGGTGTAGTTGGGCGGCGGAAGGGGAGCTCCACGAGCCGTAGCACCTTGACCCTGTCCGCGCGTGCCGACTTCTTTCACAACGTGCGAAAGTTGTGCTACACCGGGTCCCATAGGATTTGCATCTCTCAAGGCGCGCACCTCTTCATCAGCACGGGGATGTTCAGATCGGTGGGCGCTTGCCACAGCTGCCAGATGCAATGTCAGCAACCAGCCTCGAGGCAATGGAAGAATCGAACCTGAACTCGCGCAGTGATCAGCCGAAGATGTCAAAGCTGCAGGGGGCATCTGGGTGGGCCGCTGGAAGGATGAGCGCAGGACCGGGCGATCCACAAAGGTGCATGGTGGGTGAGTCAAGTCGAAGTACACTGAGCATAGGTTATAGTATTGACGCGCTGAACACTAAACTCGAGGACATACACATGCTGACGACCGCCCTGCTCAACATCTTGGCCGTAGCGCTATTGGGAGGCAATCGGCTGGTGATGGTGAGAGCATGCTCGAGAAGCAGCTTGCGGTCGTCCAGAGCATCCTTGTGGCGCAGTGCATCGATGACCGCACTCTACATACGCACGTAGTGTAATAGATAGCAATATAAGGTGATCGTATGAAGTACGGCCCGAGGATCGCAGATGCCGCGGATGCAAGATGATGGAAGCAAAGGCAGCAAGGCAAAGAAGCAGTCAGAGGAGAAATCTAAGATCAGCAAGGGTGAACGATACGTACCACAGTGGCCAAATCCAGGTCTACTGGGTTGCCACGCGTCCACTGATTGCGCACACTGATCAGAGCCCGGGCAAGACCACCACGGGCATCATCGTCGGCATCGTCAATCTGTGCTGCAGCACCGATCTGAGGAATGTGAGCAAGCAGATGACGCTGAGAAATGTTTGTAGGAACCTTTGGAACAGGGCGGAGCCGGTCGGCAATCCTATCGCTGGCAAAGGCGAGAGAGGTGAGGATGGATGTGAAAACCATGTCTGTGTCGAGGGGAGTTCCTGGACCAGGAACCAAATCCATCGATTTGTCGCCGTTTTTAAAGCATTTCCACCTATTACATGCGATGTTTGTGTTCTATTGAGCGAAGCTGCCTCGAGTAAGGCTAGAAGCCCGCGGGCGTCGGCGAGTGAGTGGCCCAAAGCCGGCGGTTGCATTCCCGAAAGGCGGCGAGCTCACACCTCTGCGCACGAAGTAAAGTACGAAGTGGCTCTGGCTAATGTGCCATTGATTCAGAAATGAGACCATGCAAGCTTTGCGATGTGCTTTGAGAGCTCAAGCGTACAAGAAACTCTCTCGGCGCGCACAAGGTTGGATGACATAGTGACAGGTACTAGCCCTGCAAGCGATTAGATCCAAGCGCGTTCATTGTTGGCGCAGATGGTACTAGTTTAGTTAAAGGCGTGTCTGGTGTGCCGAGATTGGTGCGTGATAAGAGGGCAGTTTAGGTCATATGTGTGGATTTGGCACGTGTTGGGAAGGTAAGTTCAGGGAGGATGCTCGCAGAACCGCGCAATTCCGAGGTCGAGGGGACCAACTATTGCGAGCATATTGTAACACATTTCGCGGTGGCATTTGCGAATTGAAATTGAATCCGGCCGGACCCAGTGACCTTTTCGGAAAGAAACACGGTCTCGGCACATTCCGAGCGTGTCGTTCAACTCCCGACCGCGATGAACGCAGCAACGGCCAACGAGCGGACATGGTGCCTCTCGCCAACGCACGTCTCGGCCATCGCGTCGCCCTCGCACGTTCGCACGACCACCGTGCCCACCGCCCAGCGCAACCTTCCCTTCATCCAGCCTGTCTCAAACCAGGCTTTTGAGCATGCGTCATACGCGACTCGCGTGTCCACCCAGCATGATGGCGACGTTCTGCTGCGCGTCGTCTGCAACAGTTCAGCAATCGAGCTCTCGTCGCTTTCCAATGCGGCTCTCGCACCCCACCGCTTCATTTTCCCGTCGCGAATCCTCCCAAACCCCGCCTTGGTTGTCCACCAGGGAGCAGAGCTGCGCGTCATCCTTGCAACTGAAAACGGCTCACTATGGACACTGGTATTTTCCACGACGTTCGAGTCTGACTTATTTCATCATACCTCGTCCCGACTTTGGTTTCACGAACACCGCATATCATCAGCTACTAAACTCGTTGGACCTGTTCATGCCCACGGCCCTGACAACGTGTTCATCGGCCTTGAACGCGGCGCATTGCTTCAGCTTGCGCTGAAGAACGTTGAAACCAACGCATCCGACAACTTCCGTGCGTCCATTGACATCCACGCTGCTCACAGCTGACGATCGTGTGCAGGCTGGAGCGAGTCGGTCTACGCCAAACCAGCGCAGTCTAGCTGGCTGTGGTCTTCCGTAGAGCAGGTTCCGTCGCAGATCCTATCCTTTGCCTCCCACCCTCCCCCAACTGCCTCTGCATGTGTCTTTGCTGTCTCACAAGACCGCATGCTCACTTGTTATGTCGGTCCCCACCCTGTCGCCACTATCGCACTGCCCAAGGTCTCTGACACCACTCTCCATGCGCGCTCGTCACCTAGGAAGGATACGATTCTTGACGACGAACCACGGCCCTTGGTCCGAGTTGTCCAGATGGGCGACGCGAGCGACGAGACAGGCTCCTCGGACGATCCAGACGAGCAGCTGCAGGTTCTTGTCTTCATCGCCACGCCTGCTGGTGAATCCGGTGGTTTCTTCCAACTGTACTACTTCCGCAAGAGCAAACAGCACTTCACCCCTGTTAACCAGATTTACTGTCCGAAGCGCACAGCACTCTGCGATCTTCGAGACTTTGCTGTGCGCGAGGGGAATCTGTACACGCTGTGGGACGACCAACGCGCATCAAGCCTCGAGTGGGTCGCCATTGATGTGATGGATGCGCAGGGCGTGGAGACTTGGTATCGCGCCGACCTTCACGTAGACCAAGACCTCGCCCCGGAAACCCTCGAGACTCAGCTTTCATCAATTAACCTGATCACCGTACAGACCATGACGGACGCCTTCATGGCAACGCTCTTTCAGCCCGGTCTCTTTTCGCCGTACTCGTTGCAGGCATCCATAAAGCAGTACACGGACGCACTGCTATCGTTACCACATCCACACCCGTCAGCGCTGTCAACAGCTTATCCGACTCTCGCTGAGCATATCGCAGCCGTTGTCGGCTGCACCGTCATCCTCGAGCATGACCTGGCAACGGGTCTTCCCTTGCGCGAGGATTTTTATCACGCCTTGCGACGAGACTGGGAAGGTTTCCTTGCCCGGTGTCGAGAGCTGGAGCGTCGCGCACGGCGGCCTTTATGTCTGTCCATCGGCGATGATGCAAGCGTCTTTGTGTTTGAGCGCGAGCGCATTGTCATCCGGACCTGGGAAGACGAGGCGCTGCAATCCCATCGCTCGCTCGTGTCTGGCGCGTTCGAGTCTAATTCGCTCCTCGACATTGCCTGGAAGCTCAGGACGGTACTTCAACCGTCGACACTGGCGAACATCGAGTCCCACTTGCACACGATCCTTGAGCGGAGTGCCGACTTAACGTATCTGGAGGCAATAACCTCCGTCCGAGAGCAGCTCTTCAACAACGAAGTGGACGAGGACGGCGACACGCTCATTCAGTTTTCCAGCTTTGGACCCGAGCTGCGCATGAGTGGTCTGCTTCGCGAAGCTCTGCAGACCATTGCTGTCTTCGACTTCAGCGTGACCGTCAAAGGCGAAGATGAGGAAGCCGAGTCTCTGCTGCAGAGCAGCCAGGCGCACAAACTATCAGGCTGGCATGTCGCCGCTATAGCCTCGTACATCCGCGCCACCATCCAGGTCCGCTACGATATGTGCCTCGCGGTGATGGCTCTCATTTTCTACGCCATCGACAACATTCCCGTGTGCAAGGAGACGGAACAGCAGCTAGTCGAGCTCGTCGCCGCATTCCGTGGTATCGCGATTTATCGCCACGTCGCGACTCGCCCCGGACACGATCTGGATCCCACCCATGCCGGTTTACTCGCGGGAAGTGGGCTGCTCCGCAACGGCATCGAGGAAGATGATGTGCTCGCTCGATTCGATAGTCTGCGTATGATGACCCCTGCGTTACCTTTTCAGGCTCACAGCTCATCATCAGCAGCAGCGCCGCACGGGTCTCCGACATACTCGTTGCTGCATCAGCTCATTGCGCAAACTCCGCGGCTGCGCTTTGTGCTTCCGCACGCGGCTCACCAGTTCTTAATGGAGCTGGGTCTCCTATTGGATGCTCATTGCGGCTTAAGGTCCTGCGCTGTGGTCACGGTCAAGGAAGCGTCGTTCATCGACAACCTCCGTCGGCTCGGGCATCTCAAAGTAGGCAATGAGATTGCAGGATGGCTTCCAAAGCGACCAGTGACGGCGTATTTGCGCGGACGAATGGCTCTTGAGCTGGGCCTTGCTGATCACGCTGTCTCGCAACTTGAACGCGTGGCAGGAGCTTTCGGTGAGCCGGCTCATATGAAATGTCGCTAACGTACATGCTAATTCGTGAGCCATCAGGAAACCCCGATCTTTGGAGCTTGGAAGACATGCAAGCTCTGCGAGTCGTATTGCCCGTTACGGTTGACTTGTCATCGGAGTACACCTACTTGGTCCATCTGGCGGCTCTATTTGAGGATGCAGCCGAGCAAGACGCGGTGATTCGCTTCAGCAGGCTGGCTGTTGAGGCTGCGCCTCAAGGCGTGGAGACCAGCGACTTGTGGTTCAAAATCTTCCGCGGATACGTCGCACTGAACGAGTACGAGGAGGCATACATGACTCTGGTCGCTACTCCTCATCAGACGCTGTGAGTTGGTGTGATTAAACAAACGGTGCTCGACTGACCATCTTCGGTAGGAGACGGGAGTCGGTCAACCATCTCGTTCAAGCCATGTGCGAGGCGGACTCGATTGATCGTCTCCTCGCTCTCAACTTTATGTCGTTTGCGGACGATGTAGAGGCCGCTCTATCATTCAAGGCACGAAATGCCGAGCCGCTTTCTCGACCGCTCTACGCCCACATCCTTTATGCATGGTACACCCATCGTGGTGACTTGCGGAGTGGTATGTTGACACGCGATTTCTCCTGGTGCATGGACATGGCTGACCCCCACACAGCCGCTCAAACCATGTACCTTCAGGCACGCAAAATAGGCGACCTCATCGACTCGGAGCACTATGAGGATCTGTCGACAAAGCACATACAAGCGCTTCTGGTTGCAATCAATGCTCTATCCATTGTTGAGCCACGAAATGCATGGTTCACGGTCCCCCTTGTAGCAGAAACTGGTCGCGAAGTATGTGCTATGATAGTCCATACTTTCTCTCATTTTAACCCTCATCTAGAACCGGAAGCGGCGACGACTGGCTCATCACATTCCGGAAGACAAGTTTTCTCCAGGGTCCAAGGCGATGGAATTGGTTCAGCTCGAGGATCTGAGGTGGGAATATAATCTCGTGCTCGCTCGTTTGGATATATGGCGCATCGATCCTGCTGCGTTCGGGACATCCTGTACGTGACTCCAGGCCTGTCTCACTGCACCCAAAGTCTCACGCGGGTTATCACAGTGCAAGTATCGGCGGTGGATGTCGTGGCAGCATACAGCCGCAAAAACCTCTTCGCAAATGCGTTCAGAACCGGTCGTGCACTTGACCAGGATCTTGCACACGTCTTTGTGCGCCTCTCACAACAATGTGTGCGATTGACAGCGCGCGACGTTCTGATAGCGTATGTTGAACGTCTGTTTCGATGCTTGATCATTTCTCGCTCACCGTCCTGCAGTGGCGACGAGTCTTGGGACTGGCTTTTGTCTGACGAGGTTGAGCCCAGCCCTGGCACCTTGGCCCAGAAAGCTTGGCGTTATGTCGAGCTCGCGCTTGAACGGCATGACGTGCCAGGAAAAAACTTCCCTTACCGGAAAGCTGTTCTCGAAGGTGTTCTGGATCAAGACCGTTGCGACTGTATTCCCTCGTGGTTGAGCAAGTTCTTTGAGGTCAGGCGATTCTCTTTGTCTCGTTTGCATTGACTCACAGGAGATACAGGACAACCAGCCTGACTATCTGATCAGGACGTGGCTCAAATATGGCTACCTCCTTCGAGCTCTAGAAACATCTTTGAAGCTCGTACGAACGGTGCGCACTATCATCATCCGACCCGGGCGATACCTAATTCAGCGTTCTAGGCCAACTCTACTTTGCTCACGGATGTGCCCAGGCATGCAGGCGTTTCTTTGTTGCCTTACGCGTTGCTGGATGAAGTCCTCGCCGCATGCGAGTCCGTCGAGGAAGTGAAGTCGACAACCAAGCCTTGGCGAGACGAACTTCGGCTCGAGCTCAAAGCCCGCGTTAAAAGAATGCAAAAATGGCAAGTAGACATCAACTCATAGCACGCTCGCTCCATCATTTTGCTGTACTTGCATTGCACATAATCTCACTGAATATACTTGCGTAACATAGCACAGTTTGGCACGACGGACCTAGTACAACAGATATCCAAGACATGTACGGCCGCTCAATCAGAGTCGCTTTCGTGCTTTTTCTTCTTCTTCTTCGGCTCCCGCTGCCACCCTCGCTCGCTCGTCGTTTCTTCGCCGCCTTCTCATCTGCAGAATCCGCGGTTAGCGCGAGCTTGGCCGCTTTCTTCTCCTTCCTGAGTCGCTTGCGCTCAGCACGCTCTTCTGCTGTTTCTTCCCGATCCTCAGCAGTGTCTGTCGGGAGTGCACGAACATCAGCTGCAGCCGCGGCAGCCTCGGCCTCTCTCCTCTTCTTCTTCACATCTTTGGGTTCCTCATCAACCTGCATGATACAATCAGCACTTGCAAAAACGACAATTCCATCAATCCTACCTCCATCGCATCCTCATTCTGCTCCTCGCGTTTCCTGCGCTTCTCCTCCTTCCTGCGCTTCTTCTCCTCCTTGACGTCGAGAACGGCCTGCATAGCGCTCTCGAGCGGCCCTCGCTGCGTCGGAACAAGGTCGTCCGACCCGCTGACAACATCCGCCGCCGGATTATACGAACGCGCCGCGTCTCCGGACATCGATACACGCTGGGTCTTGCGAGCCGTCGAGCCGCCTGGCTCTCCGTACCGCCGTGCTGCGCCAAGGTCGCCCTCCGCCTCCAGCGCGCGGAGGCGGCTCTCCAGCTTCGCCTTTGCTTCGATGCCGATGGAAGCAGCATCCGACTCGGACTTCGTATCTGCGTCAGCAAGAGCATCGACGCGAACGGACAACGCTGTCTTGGTCGCCACCATGCGTGCCATCTTGCCCTTCAGCTTTGGCGGTGCTTGTCCAACGAGCGACGCGTGATAAATCAAGCCGTACTTCGGCGTGTCGTGCTTGGTCTTGAGTGCACGGAATAATGCCTTCTCGGCTCCAAGGATCTGCACAGTGCTTGCAGGATGCTTCGCCAGTTGAAGCAAGCTGCCGGCGTGGCTGATCAGCCTCGCACCAACGAGCTCGCCAACCAACGCAGTGAGATTAGGCGCTATAGCCGTCATGCGGTTGCGCAGATACTCGGAGAGTTGCGCCCGGTAAGCCGAGATCGAGATAACCTGGTCGCATAACTGGTGGATATGAGCGATGTCGGAATCAGATATTTCGGTACCCATGCTAATCTCTGCAGCAGCTTTGATGGTCGCGTCCAAGTCCTCGGGAAGAAGGGAAGCGAGAGACGTCGTCGCAGCGTTGGTTCGGAAGCCCATAGCACGTACTACCTTGGCATACGCAACGTTGTCGACGAGGATTTTAGCCATTTCAGGGAAATGCCAGCCGTACCATTCCTGCCGCATCTCAGCATACGATACACACCGTGTACATTAGAAATCACATACCTTCACGCGCATCGCGTAAATGTTGATCTCCTTGTCCAAATCATCGAGCAGCGCGATAGCCTGAATGACCATGGTGTCGACCTTGTCTGGCGAAAATTTGAGCTTGAACCTAAGCGTGATGAATCAGTCAAGTAGTAAGAAATAAAACCGCCGCGGCTGACCGCGAGAGCGAATGGCTCAAGCCAAGGCTCATAGTCGAAAGATCATCGGGGTTGAGACCGTCAAGAAGTGCCGCGAGCTGGCTGCGAATGCCACGATAAAGATCGAGAGTGGTGCTGTCGGCGACGACTTTGATCCCCAGCTTTTTGCTAATAGAGCCCGCTGTAGAGTCGTGAGCCGGTGGGCACATGCTAAGAGTACATCCTACGCACCCAGCTTCGAATCGATCACGGCGAGCGTCTCCTTGCCCTTGCCCTTCTCAACGACTTCAGCAACAAGGAACTTCTTGAGAGACTTGGACATTTTGCCCTCCTGCAGCGCTGTGATGTCTTCGACCGCACTGGCAGTCGACGTGAATCGATGCAACGCCCGCAATTTTAACCTGAAAATATAGTCAGATATCGCAGTACCGCAGCGTGAACTCGATACGAGACACAGTTATGCGCAAGGTGCTGTAGCTAGCGGTACGTACAAGCTGCTGGCTTGCTCAGGGGTCTCGAATTCCTTCCACAGATCGGCATTGTCAAGCTTGCCCGCATCCGTGACCTTGAACAGACAGAAACCAAGTGGTGTCTCGTAAAGAACGAGCATTTTGGATCTCGACGCGTGTCCACGGCGAGGAGAACAGGAGGCACAAATTTTAACTGTTTTGGCGCTCCGCGTTGATCGAACACGGTTTGGCCCCCTGTTGAAGCGGGACATCTCACAACAACTGCAGAGGCAATACAAAATAGATATAACTTTTGTACAACGTCCATTGCCATATGGGCGGGGGAGACAGTCATCGAATGCCTTCATACATCTTGAACTTCAATGTAGTGAAGGGAAATGGGTCATCCTCAGACTTCTGATGCCTGTAAGATTGAAGTCTAATCAGTATCTTTGCACAGATAAATTAACCTGGCGTACTCGGGAGGACCGAAGACGCGCATGCCGCGAACATGCGTGTCCTTGCCCTTCATGTGGTTTTCGATTACGACGACCTGAACCACATAGGCATACAGCGGCCGGCTGATCAAACGCCACCTTCAGTCCAATGGTGTGCGACATAGTGACATATGAACGTTTTACGCACTAGCCTTCGCCTTCCTCGTCGGGCTCCAAGCTGAGATCAAACAAGACCCAACCCGTGGGTTTTTCCAGAACAACGGTGCGCACGTCTTGAAGATCGTTCATACCGGTACCAGCGCGGATTTGCAGCGACTGCGGCGTATAGGAGTCGTCAGACATGAATGCTAAGTACAGAGCAATCTTCTGCAATGCACGAGAGCATCAGCGCGACATCCCATGGCACGTCATCTGATAGCTTGCAAAGATTACGCACCTGCACGGGCATCCTGCGGGAGAAATGTACGGTGATGAAGTGCGGCTGTGGACCATCAGAGCTGAAGCTGGTTGAACACCAGTAGTAGTGGCAGAAATTGATGATAGAACTGACTGCCAGAAGGTACCCCCGTCATTGTCGCGCAGACATTCTGCGCCAAAGCCGAACTTGTAAGAGGAAACGGTCCAAGTGCCGAGGTCGCTGATGTCTGTGTACCCAGCAGCGATTGTGTTGAAGTTACCGATGGCTGCCCCCAGTTCAATTACGCAAATGAACAGAAACTACGTGCGACGACCAACGCGCACAATATATTTTGATGGTGGGATCAACGGCTTGCGGCGGGCCGGGTTGGCTTTGACTCATCTCACGTACCCGGGGAAGTTGGTTGACAAGCAAAGCGAGAAAGATACCGTGTCAACTCCGAATTGTCCGACCTTCGCTTCCCGTACTTGCTGCATACCTCCATACATCATCAAACTCGATATCATATACGCGCAGCGCTCTGTACTCGTTCCCATTATCGTTACCACGTGCTGCCCGCAATGTGCTTGCACTGACAGTCCACATATTTATGATACGATCCTGCGCAGACTGCCAAGCTCGTTCATTGGTCGACAGATATCCCTACGAAGCGGACCAGCTCCAACAAGAACAAAAAAACCATCAGATAGCCACACTCCCCACTCATCGAGTAAATGGCTGCTGGCGCTGGTTTGACAGCGTCCAACAGGACCACCCCCCGCAACTCGTCGCTAATACCCTTGACCTTTGCTTTTGCGACTTCGCCGGTTCAAGTGTGCGCCTGCAGCATTCTGTGAGCCAGAACCCGGGATAGCGGCGTACACACTGGTCCGTAGGCTCACAACCAAGCCAACCCTGCACTCTTGCTGCGGCAAATCCTCTTCACCCTGGATTATCTCGGTTACTTCGCGTGGTGCGGAAATGAACAATCGCGTGCGACGCGGTGCGGTAAAACGAGGGTCGACCTAGGTCTCGTCAATCGACATGCTGGTCACAGCAGCCCCCATGAGGCATGTTCACGGACGACGCGCATTCTTCGTGTTCTGCCAATTGAGAGCGAAACAACACTTGAATTCAGTTGTCCTCATGGTGCTTATTTGATCCCAGAAGCGGTGTTGACCCGGCCGTTTTGACTCATCGTGGGCGCCGGCGCGTGGCATTCGCAGTCGCCGTGGTCGAGTCTTCGTCGATGGCTCCAACGATAGAGCAGAAGTCGACTTGACTGTCACCGGTCGCTCTGCTTCTGTGGGGCGAGTTGAGTTCGCAGTATGGCTCGTGGAGCCATTTACGCTGGAGCAAATGGTGGCAGCCTGAAGATGCGGGATTACTGGGACACGAAAGCGATACACGGCCTCAAACGTTGGTCGCTGAGCCTGTCAGATACTGCTCAATCTCCTCGCAGTCTGATGTGGGTTCTTCTAGTCTCGTGAGCGGGACGCGAATGGTGGGAGCAACGAAAGCTGGCGCACCGATTTTGACGCGTCGCACCGCAGATTCTGGCAGTGCACGACCCCTCCTGCAAATTATATGTCAGTGTGCTAGCTTGGACGACGCGCTGGAGCTATCCAGCGTCCACGGCGGCATGAACTCGCAACAAGCGTTGGAGCCACCTAACCATCCAGAGGTTTTTTCCTCGGCATTCAGCACGACGATGTCTCAACGGCGCTATGAAAGGGACATTGGTCATGTGCAGCCTCAGTTGCTGCGTGTGATTGTGACTCTATGGCGGACTGTGACCAAGTTGAAGAATCGTGAGTTCAAAAATGGGTTTGTCCGAACCACACCCCTTCTCTTCAACAGCTACCGAAGGACATTCGTCCCCATTCGCCCAGTTCACGCGAACCAACTTGCCGCGCTCCCGAGATTTGGAGCCTTCTCGTGCTGCAATACAGCACGTTCAGCCTGAGCTCTCGCAGCTCTCGCACGAGTCACTGGTCCGATCCAAGCCACTCGGCCCTCGGCAGGTCGATTACATGGTCTTCAAAGCATGCTCTGGAATAGATTATGCGGTTGCAGTTCCTAGTACGTCGCATCCGGCCGATCACTTTCAGGTGACCCTGTTTTTTGGGGATGCAAGCAGCTCTCGGATGTCCGCGTGGAACCTGTTCAGAGCTTGGCCTCATGATCTTGTCCAGGAATCCTCTCGTGCACCTTCGCTCGTCCCCCATGTTGGTCATCCCCCCATCCCTGTCTCGCCAACGAGCTGGGTCTTGCCACGCGGACTGTATCTGCGATAAATGAGCACTGTTCAAACGCGCCAAGCGCGGGGCGTGGACCTGAATCAATGCACACACCGCAGCAGCGAGGTTCTCCGGTATCCCTACAGATACTTGTTCTCAGTAGCTCGGCGCCCTGCATGGTGCGACTGTGAATCACACCGTCCCGAGCGCTGCGCTGACTACTCATGCCTGCTGGCAGCCCACACTACGCAATATATCTACTTCATCTTATGCCGCCGTTGCGGCGCACAAACTCGTGGTAACTAGAGCAGTTTAAAATCGTAAAGTCATGCTCTGGGGGCTAATATCGGTGCTTCACCTCAGGGATGGACCAGAAGCCATAATCAAGACAGCATCCACGTGTGGGTTATTTCAAGCCGGACGGCCAGTATTGTCGCGCGTTCCGACCGCATATGCACCCCCATTGAGTGCTAAGAGAAGGGGTGCTGCAACTGAATTCATCGATCGCCGGAGTTTCTCATCCATCTCTCTTGCCGCCATCCAGACGGTACCTTCTTGCAAATGACCATGAGGTCAGGGAATGCGGCGTGCTCACCCTGCCTAGATGGGGCAGCGCACCGGGACGTACACCAAAACGCGGTTCTGGCCTGGACGAGCTCGGGCTCACTGGACCGAGGGACGACCGTATATAAAGAAGGTCTGCAGCGTTCATTACGTTTCCGACAACCTACTGTCCTATTTTCTTGGCTGCGCATCTTCTTTGACCTCTTGTGAACAGCTCTTAATGTACGTGATCTCCCTCAAGTGTGACATTGTCGTCTGAATCAATTGCAGCCCCTGTCCGCATTCTCACTTCGCACACGCACACACGAATCCTGTCTCTCTTTATAATGGCTGCTGAAATGTCTACCTTTCAAGCAATTCGTTTCCCGGTCAACGGTCAACCTTCTTTCTTCGGTCTCCTCGCCAGTCCTGTCCAAGCGATCAATCCCGCCGACGGAAGCCTGCAATCCTCCTTCCATCCACATCCCGAGATGATCCTTGGAGGACAAGGCGATCGTTGGGTCTCTCAACGCATCGATTCGCTTTACGGCATGACCCAGGACTTTGTCTTCGATAATCCGGTATGCCAATTTTGCCACACAACCGTAACTTGATTGTTCACTGAAAGGTTTTTCCCAGTTTTTGGTCTTCTACATCCCCCGCCCCGCCGCCGATAGCCTTCAAATAAACTCTGCAATCGCAAAGGTACAGGGGAACAAGTTCAAAGTCGAGACGGCGTGGCGCGGAGATGTCATCGTCTCCAAGGTCACTCGTGCAAACATCAGCCACTTTGTCGACTGTGCTCCTGCCGACTTTTCTATTGTCTCAAACTACTTCACCTTCTACCCTCCCGAGCAGTAGAATGTATTGCTCGGTTTTGCGCCGTAGCAGTAGACTGGTCGGCTTCAGTTACGCAGCAATCCCCCTTCAAATCGCGCGGGCTAGACACCCGCTAAATTTCACTTATCATCATCGACAACTCGCCCCAGGTGGGCACCGCTTTGTATGTTAGCTCATCCCACTGTATCCATAAACCTATCTCTATCTACACAATACTTTATTTTCTTCTGCGCTATCCGAGATCGTAGGAGGATTTGAACTCAAGCGATAAGCTCTGCCAAACGGCTGCCCACAACGAATGCCGAAAGCCATATCAGATGTACAGATCCGCCTCCTGCTATAGCAGCACGTCCAAGATTGAGAACAGCGGGTCCCGCTGGAAGTGTTCATTAAGTCACAAGCTGCTCAGCGAGAGTAGTTAAACGGCTTACGACAAACCCCTTCAATGGCCCAGCCAATACCGAAGATCGCAGCACCGCCAAGAAGCCGGGTATCGATGATATTAGATGAGGCTATTTTGACTGAGCCCGTGAGATAAAGAATGGCCAACAGCGGTAAGGCGCCGAGAGCCAGGAAGACGAGTGAACCATCAAACCCTGCATTGAAGGGCAAGACAAGGAAACCGATTACGCGCTGGGGATCGGCGAGACGCGACACTTGCAACGAAAGGGCAAAGCTGAGCCCGGTCAAAAAGAGGATGCTGAACTGGCCGACTATATCACGACTCGGAGGTGACGGTGATGACTGAGATCTGTGGCGGCTAGAACTGATGAGCCATGCAATGGCGAGGCTAAAACCTCCGAGGGCTAAAAAGATCAAGTTTGCCCGCGTAAAGTAATCAGCCTCAGGTTCCGTTTCTTGGCGAAGAGGTGTATGGAGTATGCTCGATGTGATCGCCCCGGTGCTGCAGAATGTCGCGGTTGCCACAAGCGACCTTACCAACAAACGGCATGAGCATGAAATAATATTGCGAATTTCACTCACCGAGTGGACAGCCTAGAACATCCGCAAAGGAAATGTCTAGTGTGATTTTCGGTCAGCATCCCCATTGTATGCGATGTGAATTCTCGAACCCTGAGGTGCAACCGTTTGCGAGCTTAGGGGAAGCTCATGAGACAAGATACTGTTGTATGTAACGAACGCACTTACCTTGCTTCCTAGCCCAACCAGGAATCCGGCCAGCGCGACCCGTGACACATTAGGATATGGCACAGTCGCTCCTGAGCTAGAGAGTACTGCTGTGAATAATCCTCCAGCGAAAACGCCAGCCAGGATGACTGCATCTGCGAGGGAACCGTGGCTAGTCCTGTTGACCATACCAGAGATGCCTAGCACCCGATTCTGAAGTGTGAGAAGCGTATGCGCTGTCAGCGCAAGGCCAATCCCTCCTGCCAGCGATGGCAACCCATGCAGGAGATGCGACCCGACCACCGATAGTGCGTCCATATTTGCGGAGGAGAATGATGCACGAGATGTCAGCAACTCGGGAGAAGGGTTTAAAAGGAAAGCAAGATGCAGCCGAGCCGCGGGGGCCACGACTGCCTTGGGCCGCGTTCAGTCCAGTCGCTTCTAATCAGGGAGCTGCTGACACTGATGGCATAGCAATTGAACACAATTCAGGGCAGATTACGCTCAGCTGTTGCAGCTTCCTCTGCCGTCCCAACTCCTCAAGTAGTCGGTGAGGGTCTGGAGCACGCGAGACCTGGACCCGGTCTTCAGCCATAGGCTAACAGGTGTGAGTGATTCTCGAGCCAGCACTCGAGAAAACAAGCGCATACGAGCCGCAATAGATGTCATAAGGAAGCGGAGTGCCACGGGATTTGAATCAGCGCTCATCCTTGTCCCTGCACTATCGTGTGGCGCTGCCTGCCGTCAGTCAGCTCATCCAGCTATAACCTTATTGCCGATGCCGCCCAAAATCTGCGCGCTATGTCACACCGCAAGGGCGATTATCAAGCGACCCAAGACTGGTCAGCAGATTTGTAAAGACTGTTTCTTCATCGTCTTCGAAACCGAGGTGCACAACACAATCGTAGAGGCACAGCTGTTCCAACCTGGCGACCGCGTTGCGATAGGAGCGTCTGGTGGCAAAGGTGCGCTTGCTCTATACCAGCGTAGCGCGCGCGCCGAGACAACTAGTTGCGCCTAGACTCGACGGTGCTGGCCTACGTTATGAAAGCCTTGAATGAAAGATACAGCTATGGTCTCAATCTATTTCTCCTTTCGATTGACGAGGGCATCACCGGGTATCGAGATGACTCGCTTGAGGTTAGAGTTGCAACTCTCCGCTCGCGCACCACCCGCTCATTGATATAACAGACCGTCAAGCGGAATCAAGTGCAATACCAGCTCCCTTTGAAGATTCTAGGATACGATGAGCTCTACGGTTGGACGATGGACCGCGTTGTTTCCCAGATTGGTCGAAAGAACAACTGCACATTTTGTGGTGTCTTTCGCCGTCAGGCGCTGGATCGCGGCGCAGCAGCTCTTGGCGTTGATCACATCGTCACTGGCCACAACGCGGACGACATCGCGGAGACGGTACTCATGAATAGTAGGTAAATAGCTTACCCTGTCAAGGCCCGAGCTCATCCATTACGTCCCAGTTATGCGAGGTGACATCGCACGACTCGGGCGCTGTACTCTGATCTGTACACAGAGCGAGGACACTATCAAGAGGTCCAAACCTTTCAAGTACGCATATGAGAAGGAGATTGTCATGTCAGATATGTTTACTTCATACGTTTGATGGAGAAAGCTCACCGTCAATAGGTATGCTTATTTCAAGAAGCTCGACTATTTCAGCACCGAATGCATCTATTCTCCGGACGCCTATCGTGGGCACGCAAGAGCTTTTCTCAAGAATCTCGAAGCTGCGCGGCCCAGTGCTATTATCGACATCATTCATTCTGGCGAAGCTTTCGAGGTGGCCGACTCTGTGGCACAAACGATGAAGGCGCAACGTAAGTATTTGGCTACCACGCGAAGAGCTAACTCATTCGAGTAGAGACTTGCAAGCGCTGTGGCTATATCTCAAGCAACGACCTTTGCAAAGCCTGCACACTATTAGAAGGTCTTGAACGTGGGGTTGGTTCAATGGCCGTCAAAGACGGCCGCAGGATGGATGCCTCCTCGCCACCCGACGACATGCGCACAATTCCTTTCTTTCAACGTGCCCCTACCACAACGGTACCAATAACAGAAGTCATCGAATAGACACTCGTCTAATTCTTGATTTACGGTACCGATCATGGCACATTCGGTCGCCTTCTCGGTCTAGGATATCAGCTCTGGTGAGCCGTCATGCTGCACACAGGTGTGCTAGAAGTGCAGATCCTCCAAGAAAACCCATAAAGTGGTGCTTATTCTTGCTTGCATGCATCCAAAAATCACGTACGATCGATAGGCACGTTTTGTTCATATCAGTTGCGAGAAATACAATACAACAGTAGCAGTAGGAGGTTCGGGAGATACAGCTCGTACGAAGACAACCAGGATCGGTGATTTCGACCGCTGACTGACTCGACAATGAATCATGCTATACAAAATGAGCGACACAACAGCTATGACACCAACCAGGTTTCAAGCTACCAAGTGATTTGATCAGGCATTTCTTCTTCAAAGTCGTCGTCCATCAGGATACAGTTGATCTCATCCTCCTCAGCTACATCCATTGAATCCACGGATGCAGGTGGTAGGCGTAGCACCTCTGCAGGGCTAGCAATAGGCTGCTCAACTTCAGCCACGGGCGCGACACACATGGGTCCGCCGATGGCCAATTCAGCGACTTCGCCTTCTTCAATGTCATCACCGGTTGACGAGGGCGCTATATCAGGAATTTCCGTCACCTTGGACGTGGATGTCGAAGTGCGTTCTTGGGCCAGAGCCACGATTCGAGCCAGTCTGGAGGCATCAGCCGCGATAATGCTCTCGATTTCCTTGTCGTCTGCAGAAGGAGGCTCCTCCTGTGATGTCCACCCAAGCAGTCCTTGCTGCCCATCGTCCTTGTCTACTAGAGAATCGAGAGTTGCTAGGTTGCGGACGTTTGCGAATGCGGTCTTTTGAGACGGTAGAGCAGTGAAACGTTTGCCGCCAACCGGGCGGTGCCAGTCGCTCGTGCGAGGATTGGTAGACAGAGGACTCTCCCCAAACCAACCATGGCGTTGGGTTCGGTCTTCCCCACCATGTTTTGTTATGGCTGCGTGTGGTGAGGTAGAGATGTTGAGGTCGTGGTGCACGATCTACCTTCGCCCATGAAGTTGTTTCGAGCTTGTCAACGCTCTTCGTAGGACTTGACCCGGAGTAGCTCAGGATAGGTGCTAATTGCCAGTTAGAGCCCGAGATCTCTGTACCCCAGCCCTTAGCAGTAGTACTGCACGTGGGGTCGCCCCATCCTGATGTCGTGATTGTTCCAGAGTTCCAGCCGCTCCCAGCCGCTGATGCAGGATTGACTGCTTGTTCCGGCTCGGCTTGGGAGGTTGACTGTGCCACTTGAACCTTCGGTGGCTGGTCGGAGTACTTCTCCTGGCGATCACTGCACTTGTTGACGTGTGTAGCGGGTGGAGTCGTGAGTCTCCCCTGGTCGGACTGGCTGATCCTCTGGGTAGGTGCTAATTGCCAGTTGGAACCCGAGATCTCTGTACCCCAACCCGTAGCGGTGGTAGTGAGCGCGGGGTCGCCCCATGCTGATGTCGTAGTTATTCCGGAGTCTGAGACGGTGTTCCAGCCGCTCCCAGCCGCGGGTGCAGGATCCACTGCTGGCTCCGGCTCGGCTTGGGAGGTTGGCTGTGCCGCTTGAACCTTGGGTAACTGGTCGGGCCGCTTCTCCTGGCCGGACTGGCTGATCCCAGCATCCGTAGACACTATTGGTCCTGCTGCATCATTCAAGTTGTCATGCTCGTTCAAAAATGGTTCTGGCGGGCAAAAGAAGTCGTCGTCCATATCGATGCCGCTATCGGACGAGACAGTGAACGATGCATTCTGGTGCTCGGGCACGGCAAAGGTTCTACCATGAGAACGCTGTGGCTGTCTATTATTGGGAACATAAATATCATAACGGTATTAATGTCATTCACTTACTGCCATTGAGCATTGAGCGACATGTCGGTATGCTGGGTGAGCTCGGCCTGGTGCCCAAGTGCGGTGACCGAATCACTGCAATATCAACTTAGCATGGTGAATGTGTCAGCAATCAGAAGTATGACAGCTACCTTGATATGTGAGATGTAGGCCCTAAAACCATAGCACCAAATGAGCGCTGCATACGATCCCCCTCAAAGAAGGGCAGATTTGGCAGCCGAACCTGTTCCTTCCCTACCCAGCTGTGGGTCTCCGCGACAACTTTCCGATCAAGGATTCTTCGCATATACTGATCAGGTGTCCAATATTGACCATGACTTGGTGTCGGTTCATCTACCGAGAACCGAGGCCGACCCCTGGAATGAGGTGTTGGTGGAATGGCTGCAGAAGGGCGTGTATGAAACCGGATGTCCGATGTCGATGGCAGCATACTTCTTGGGGCTGCAACCCCGAATGGTAAAAGTTGCCGCGGTACCAACGGTGACCGTGTCGTGAGCTGAACGTCATCTGACTCGACCTGGCCAAAATCTTGGAAATCTTGGAAATCGTCGCCAGAGTCGGTATCGGAGTCTATCAGATCGGCGCTCCTCGCGCGACCTTCAGTGCTGTTATAGGCATCTTTCCAGACATGCTGTATTGGGTCGAAGTCTGGCTTGAGCTCAGACCAGGGACCGGGCGAGATTGCGCGACGACCGGGTTCAAGCGGAATCGGAGCCGGCTCCCTCTCTAGATATTCACTCTTTTGGTCTCCTGAGCAAATCCTCAGTATGACGAGAGCTAACGAGAGTAAGTCTCTCTCACGGATCCATTTGGCAGTCGGAACCAGGACCTTGCCGCATAACATGGCACGCTGGAATGCGACATTAGTCATAAATCGCTTCTGGGCTTGTGCGCGCAGGTCGTCCCAAAAGCTCGAGACAAGTTCTTTGCATGAGTCCATATACTCCGCATCCTGCCACCGCCTGCGGAAAATTAAATCCTCGTTATCACTGCATTGGTCCGAAACAAACCATTCTTCATCATCCTCCCAGCCGGCCCACTAGAAGAAAGAATGCCGTCAGCACTCGGAGAAGATTGGGTGCAACTATAACTGACTTTGACATAGTACATCTAAACTTGTGTTTAGTATATCGCAAATGTGCAGACGCTCGGGCGAGACGTACTAAATTTCCTTCGAAAGTCTTGAACACCTCACGGATGTACACTGAATCAACAGTTAAGCTAATCAGTATGACCTTATGTTTGTTGCTGAAAGATACTGACAGATTTCCCAATCATACTCATCCCACTGCTTTGCATCCCAGGTCTTGTCCTGTTCGTCAACACCGAGCCTTTTGGCCCCCTTTTTCTTTGTCTTCTTTTTATCGCCGGTCAGGCTGAAGCGTGTTTTCGACTTTTTCCTCCTTCTGGACGGGGCCACAGCTTTCGATTTGGACTTGGATTTCACTGAGTAAGTAGCTTGTGTCGCTAGAGGGGTTGGTGGACTTGCATTCACTGTGCCGCTCTTATGGGCAGCAGAATTCATGCCTCGCAAAGACAATAGAAACACAACCCTCGGGAAACAAACGTGGCGTCGACGTTGGTCCTGGGTAGACCACAGGCAAGCATGTTGTGCGGAGTTTGTATATGTTTTGGTTGACAGGCTCAGAGCGACACTGTGGTCGGCCAAACGTCTGACTACTGGCCGGTGAATTCAGACGTACCGTGGCTTTTAATGACCCGGCTGACAGCTCGAGATTGGCCGTATATCAAGTACCAGACGTCCTACAGCTCGTGAGGTGACGACGGAACATATCCGAATTCAAGTGTTCACAACAGCTAGTCTTTCTTGGACTTCCAGCTTTGGCACGGCTGTTAATGTGAATGTGTTGAAGAAAGAGTTAACGACTGGTTATGAGATACGACACGACTTATCCTGTGCAAGATCGCCCAAGGACGCCTGCCCGCTCTCCTTCACATCCACACCAAAGTTTCACGCTCTTCCCTTTACACTTGCACCGCGCCTACGGTTGATTCGTGTCTTAATGCGCCTCACACGATGCCTCTCCACTGTGCAATTTCGAAATCTAATAATACGCCGACCACTTCATCACGGAGAACACGAAGGATACGCAAGAACAAGCTGAGCCCTACCTCAGAACAACGCAGAAAACGAGCGAAGGGTGCTTCAAAATGTGAGGACGATATATGCCAAGTTTTAAGTGTGTTAAATTCATGTGTGGCGTCGAGACCGACTCCTTTCGCTCTGCAGCCGGTTAGCGCCTCGGCCTTCAGCTGACACTTGCAGCTTGCAAACAAACGGCGAATAGCTAATGAATAGAAAAAGCGCTAGATAAGAGCACGCGATGATACAATGCGAATCTCCTGCAGCTAGGCCGGGACTGCAAGGGTGGGGATGTACTTACGCATTCTCGTCAGTTTCGTCCCCCTCCGACTCCCTTCACCCGTGCCAATCCGATGTCACTTTGAACAATCAACGGTTAGCCCTATACACTTGTGAGCCCAATGTGGCGCACCAGTTGATGTTCTTCATCCGTGCTCGAACTAGAACGATTTGCTCAGAGTTTACTCTTAGCTGATAGATCTTTGCGTCTGCGCTGAGCCATCTTGAGAAGTGCATACATTGACTCAAGTCGAGCCATCTCGACCCCTGCCCTGCGGGCTAGACGTATTGGATTTCCAAGAATGACTTCGAGCTCCATCGGCGCGCCTTTCTCCCAGTCCAGTAGCATGCTCGGTCTGCCATCGGTGTTGCGCTTCGTACTCTCCAGGATACGTTCTGGAGTAGCCAGCTTGCTTGATATTGGAACTCCCAAGACAGCCTCTGCTCCGCGGAACACTTCACGCATGCATGAGAGTAGGTGGTTGTACAGTTCAGCATCCTTCGCCATGATCATATTTCCTGCGCCGCCAGATAAGACCGCAGAGGGGTTCATGGCGGCGTTGATCTGCGGCAGGATCGAGTTAGAATCGGAGAAAGTCATCCCAGGCGAAGGTGAAACGATCACTTACAGCAATTTTGTGCCACCTCACCATCTGCAACATGCGCTCGTCGTAGACTTCTGCGTCCTTGATGCCACCTGCAGTAAGCAATTCTGCGAAGCGGCGCGTCCGTTCATCGCCCACGGACAGAACACCTTGAACCCCGAGGCCATCAGTGTAGGGGCCAAGCGATATTCTGGTCCAGCGGTTTTGGACGACGACACCAGGCTCGACCTGTTCTGCACTGGCGACTGTGACTGCGGAGATGATGACATTCTGAGGGAATCGAGTGCGATACGGCTCCTCGACACCCAGACCGTTTTGGATGAGCACAATCGCAGTTTTAGCACCGATATAAGGTGCAATTGCATCGCTGTCGTCCGAAATATCCGGTAGCGCTTTCGTGGAGACGACAACATAGTCCCACGGCCCAGCCTTTGCAGCATCTACAGCCTTGCGGAAGACACCTTCCGGCGTGAAGTGATAATTGCCAAAGTCGCGCGTGCGCATTAATACGCCACCATTCTGCACAATCGCATCATAGTTCGAGCGAGCAAGAAGAGAGACGAGCGCGTGAGAAGGTTGGTGCAAGCGAGACGCCTGTCGTCGACCATGAGTGACACCTTATAAACCGAGCGTTTCTGTTGCTTAATGCCGGCAACGCACATAAAAGTTGCCGATGGCACCGGCGCCGACAATGAGAATGCGCAGAGGCGGGGAGGTTGACATATCAGCGCATGAGGAGGTATCCAAAGGACAAGTTACGCTTCGGCAGTTCGCGTCAATCACATTCTTTCGCGGCATCCCGTCGGGAACCAAATAATATATGGGCATTGTCTCGATACACGCACTGATGTACGAACACCAAACCGGTACTCATTCTTTCCTTCTCCCGGGTTTGGGTTTTCGAGTGTAGTCATGCGGCGCCGACCGGATCGCCTGCAACACATTCGCATCCAAAGACTCCGTGCCGTCTGCTTGCAAATCGCCTCGCTTGTGTTTCTTGCTAGGCTTTTCGTTCCGCGCCTCTTCGCGCACAGGTTCTGTAACAGTGCTCTGCTTGGTCTCTCCGTCGACAACTTTGTGCTTCTTCTTGGACGCTCCTTTGGCAAAGAGCTGATCGATCTCGTCGCCTGCTGTCTCCCGCTTGCGCTTCCGCTCCTCCTTCTTCGTGGCTAATTGAGAAGAGTTAGCCGCGACGACCGGTGGTTGGGGGACATTCTGAGCAGTCGCTTCCCGCGCTTTCGCTGTCTGCATGGCCCGCCAGTCATCCGGTCTGCGTTGAAGCAGGCTGAGGTTGATTATACGCGCAAAGAACCGGCCGAAGTGCGAGCCCGTCAGGAAGTTTTCGTGCGGCAGAAGCGAACGCGCGACCTTCTCCTTCAGGTAGGTGTCTATAGCACCCCATGCACGTTCTGCAACGCGAGAGCCGATGCGGTCGTCCGCGAGCGTGTGGAAGTGCCCGATAAGATGTTGGACGAGGGCTTTGCGCACCCGTGGTACCATGGTCGGAGTAAAAGCCTCGTCGAGCACACGCGAGCTGATCGGATGATGAGCCAGCGCGAGCAATTCCTCAGGTGTCTGGGCTAGGAGACTGATAGGGGTCAGAACGATGAGAGAGGTCATGTGTAAAATAAAGCACCTGTCGACAACTATGCTATGGTGCGGCTCCGGTAGATGGAGAAGGGACTGGAGCAGCAAAGCGCCTTGAACTTTGGGTTCCAAGGCATCATGTGCTTCACCTGTTCTCTGCCATCGCTTAGGTTTTCCAGAAGACGCATCGGCGCTGCTCTTTTCGCCAACCGACTCGAAGGCGGATCGGTATTCCTGTAGAAGTCTCAACCTTAGAAGACAAATTATGCGCAGGAAACGCACCGAAGGAGTCATTTGACGCAAGATGGTCTGAACTACAAGCTTCCTATCGTCTTCAGACTCGATCTCGAAAGCTGCCGCTGCCGCCTTGGGGAGGAAATCAGCAGAAGTTGCAGAACGCATGGATACATTGCCTACTTCGGCCACGCTTGCAGCATGCTCGTGAAGAATTGTCGCGCGGTCGATGAAGCTTTTTAGAACACCAAACCGCGCCGCCTCTGGCAAACACGGATCAACTCAAGTGTGACGCATCTTCGTGCAGCAGAACTTACTCCTCATTCTGATCCAAGAACCTCCCAGCTCATTCAACGCGCCTGCAAACTCATCGGTGTCCAGTCGCATTACACAGCGGGCCACGACGAAATTGGCCACTGGATGCACGGCAAGCTTCTGCAGACGGCCAGATTGGGCAAAGTACACGCGCCAGAGATTGCGAAAGACAGCGTCCGGAGATCGACTAACGAGCGTCTCAAGCAGTCGCGACGACGTAGAATCGTGCAGAATAGTCGTGAGGTAGTCAGAGGGTTCCATTGTCACCTTGGAATCTAGAACCGCTGAGTTATTAGCGATAGAGCAAGGAGGAGTGACACTCACGGGTTGCAGACACCAGTCCAACGAGCAGGTGATCCATGACTGAGCCCGGTGTGTCGGATAGGCCGCAATGTGCTTCGAGTTCAACGATGAGCTGCAATGTCGGGCTGCCGACCTTGTCTGCCGCTAGGGCGCGAATTTCGTTTTCTCCAAGGTTGCTTGTGATGGCCTTGAGGATGTTTGCTGCCACCTGTGCGAATTCGTCGGGACGTTGACCATCTCCTGAGCTTAGGCGTGACTCTGGCGTGAAGATGGACTTCATCGGGCCCTGCTTAGCCCTGAAAGATGCGCTCTTTTTGGAGCGCAAATTCTTCTCAGAGTCTTCAGGTGCAATGCTGGGGCACAGAAGTATCAAAAGAGCGCGCAGAACATGGGAGGCGAATGGATGCGAGATGAAGGAGCTGACTTTCGGCATGATTTCCTATGACAGACCTGTAAGATCAATCAGACTCTCACCACCCTAACACATACCTCACTAGCGTCGATTACGAGCCGGGTAAGAGTTCGCAGTTGTGCAGCATCGGGATGGGATGGGAGTTCTCCTCGCAGCTCCCGCGCCACTGTGGAACCAGCCATAGTAAAGATAGTTTGGCACACGTGTGAAGCAAAACGATGGGCCATGAGCTGTTCGAATCTGCAGCGCATGTATTAGCTGGAGCGCATGGGTGGAGCAAGGTGCAAACTGACGAGCCGCTGAGCCGGTCGACGAAGACGCGCTTGAGGAAGTCATCCATCGAGTGTAGTATACGTTCCACGATGGCAGCGCAGTCTGGATCAGTAGCAAGCTGCAGCTCTTTGCCTGCCATCTCGGATAGCGCAGCAACGAGAAAGTTACGTCGGTCTGCCACATTTTGCATGAGCAACTGCACCGTGCAATCACGCGAGAGAAATACGCACCTTCCTTGAGCTCAGCAGCTTCTTCGGCATCGCCATAGTCACCCTGCCACTCCCTAAGCTGGTCGTCGATCGTACGAAAGTACGCTTTTACGTCCGGGTCGACGTAGCCAAACGGCGCATCGGACGCATCTGCTTGATCCTCTGGCGCAGCATGCTCCTCCTCCTCGTAAACTGCTTGCTCAATTGGCTCTGGCTCGTCTTTTTGTGGCTTGTGCTTCTTGCCGCGCTTCCTGTTTTCGCGAGGCATACGAGTGGCGAAACCTTCCAAGTATCGAAGTGGAGAGCCTGCGGCAGAGGATCGGTGCCGGAATCAATCAACCAACCAAACTGCCCCTTGCGCTCTCACACCTCCGACATGCAGTCGTCCACCACACGCGCTGTGAATCTAGATAATGTTTCCATTGCATACTCTAAGCATACGTTTGATGGCCTCACACGCAGTGAACAAACGCGTCCTTTGACCTAGACCTGAGTCGTACGACCATGACAAGCTTCAAACGCGCATTTACTCCCCGCTCCTGACGCTTGACATCCCACTCCAATGACTGCTGTGAAACCTCGTCTCGTGGCTATTGTGACTGGCGCGAACGCGTGCGTTGCCAACTCTTCTATGCCCTTGCCAGCGAGGAGACTGACTGTCATTGAATTTCGCAGCGGCGTCGGATATGGCATTTGCAGAAGGCTGCTCTCGCAAATGTCACTGCCTGACGCACCTGACTCGCATGCCCAAAAGCTTCTCTCGCCTGAGGACGCACCATCTCCGTACGACGGCGCGCACGAGCTTACTCTCATCATGGCCTGCCGCTCTAGGTCGCGGGCCGAAGCTGCTCGAGAAAAGCTTCTCGCAGACTTCGATAGCGAGCTCGCGGTACGACAGGAGAGCGATCCCAACTCGGCAGAATACGGCCAGCAGTTCCGCGCGGCACTTGCAGTCGACATCGTCTTGCTCGACGTCTCAGACATGCGTAGTGTCCTCTCCTTCTGCGACACCGTGTCCGCAAACTATCCCTATGTCACTCACATCGTTATGAATGCGGCCATGGCGAATTTTATCGGCATCAACTGGCTCAAGGTCCCTGGAGAAATCCTGACTAAAGGATACGTTGCATTCTATCGTCCGCGGTTTACCATACAGTCCGTCTCGACCATCACAAGCGACGGTCTCGGTGCAGTATGGGTATCCAACGTCCTCAGTGCCTATACCATCGTAGAGCGCCTTCGTCCAAAACTGCGCGCCGCACCGTACGACTCGGCGCGTGTTTTGTGGATGTCGTCGCTTGAAGCCATGCGAAATGTCTGCAACGAGGATATCATGGCGGACTATCAGCTCACCGCTGGCACCGGTTCCTACGAGATGAGCAAATATCAGATTACTCTCCTTGCTCCAGAAATGCAATGTCGAGAGGACGCGAGGGAGGCATCCGAGCAGGTGCAAACCTCCGTGGCGGCCGTTAAGCATATCATCGTACATCCCGGCATCACCAGCAGTAGCATCTACGTCGCCGCTCTGAGGTGGTGGATTCTCCTGAAGGCAATGGACTTCGCCTTTTACCTCGCGCGATGGATGGGCTCTCCCTACCATGTCATCGACGCACTGAGCGCTGCGCTGGTGGCGACGCACGTCATTTTGACCAACCTTGCCAACCTCCCATCGGCAAAGCAGCCAGTGATGTACGGCGCACGGTGTAATCGGCTGGGTCGGCCCTACGTCGGGCCTGATCCAATCGACGAGTGGGACGAGAACAAGCACATCGGCGGCTTGGTTGCTGACCAGTGCGAACGCTTGTACCGCGCATTCGCAACCAAGTTCGAGAATGGCGAACTTGCCGCTGCTCCGGCGACCAACGGACATGCAACTGGCAAGATCAACGGCCATGCCAACGGTCATATGAACGGTCATGCGAACGGGAAAGTTAAGGTGTACACGAACGGAACGGCGGACGGACACCATACCGATGTCGTTGACGAAAGCAAGGTGGAGGTCGCACTTACTTAGAAGTATTAGGCTGCATTGTTGATTGTATTCACGATTCTCGTGATGTACCTTACGATTCACTCTAAACCGGTATGCGATCGCACTGTCGGAACCACAACGGGTTGAACTCGACTTAGTTTCTCTCTCTTCCCCAAGCCCTCGACTGCTGATCCTGGCCTGCTGATTCTGCCTTCTTTCACCTCAAATGCAATATGACGGTTACCCGACAACTCCGCCTATGATGCAAGCAGAAAAAATACATACAGCCAGACGTCGGGCACAAAACATAGCGTGATGCACTTCGCCTCGCGACACACAAGTCAAGACCCACAAGCTCTCTATCATGCCTGCATCACTGATGGGCTGCATACGTTGCGTGTTATGTCTCTCAGTCCCGCTTCGAGGTGCTTTGGACTGCTTCATCGTGCCAACATCCTCCTGCTTCGGTGTGTTCGGATGCCCGCTCTTCTGCAGTTATCAAGACACCACACCTAATCGGTTTGCATTGCTTTATATTTCGCACAGCTCGCAAGTGGCTTGATTGGCAAATCTCACCTCCAGTAGTTGCCATTCTGCGATGACGGTTCGTCCCAATATACGCGTATCAGTCACCCACATCAACTGGACTACCCAAGTGTGCACCATTTACGATCCGCTCACTTTCTCATTTTGAATATACCTCCCCAGTCGTCTAGTGCTTCTCTATTTCATATCGCATATCGCGCCGCCGCCTTCGACTACTCACTCAGACCCACGCGAGATCCAGTTCTTGGTCGCGTCCATTACACCGGAACTTGTCACGGGTCCATTAGCCGTCGGCGTTCTGCGGTGGCTCGCCCCAACCACGCCTACCCGCTCTCCTTCACGTCCATACCAGAGTTTCGCGCTCTTCCCGTTACACTTGCACCGCGGCCACCATTTATTCATGTCTGAATGCGTCTCAGACGATGACGATGTCTCTCCACACTGTGCAATTTCGAAATCAAACAATTTGCCGACCACTTCACCACGGAGAACCCGAAGGAAACGCAAGAACACAGTGAGCCCTACCTCAGAGAGACGCAGAAAACGAGCGAAGGGTGCTTCGAACTGTGAGGACGATATATGCCAAGTTTGTAAGTGTGAGTTAAGTTCATGTGTGGCGTCGAGACCGACTCCTTTGTGTACAGTGTACATCAAGTCAGCCTGCCGCTACGGCGCGAAGGGCCCATTGGTAAGTGTATATTCACAAAAGCCATAGCGCCTACTAACTGAGTGCTATTATAGTTCTATCTGGTGAAGGTTTGTCTGCTCAATACAAATGTTTGTGGTTCTCTGAACCTTCACAGTGGGTTGCAACTCCGGACAATGCAGAGGAGTATGTCCTGTCGCACCTAATACTGATTCTTTGAATCTAATTACGCGCTATTGCAGCACGTGGGAGCCTGAGGCACATCTCGAAGAATCACTAGAGATGATACAGAGTTTATGGGATGAGCTTGCACGACGCTCGCAGGACGACTTGGGTCACTCAGCTCAACTTCGACAGCAAGAAAACAATTCTAGTGCCTCTACCTCACACTTCAAGGACTCGCTGATTACTCATATGTTGTATTCACCGTCGGCGAAATGGCTGCGTAAGTCACGAAGTTCTCACCCAATGACGATTTAGACATTGAGCAACGTTCAGGTACCACGGCGGCAGACTCGCTAGACAAGCTGAGGCCCGATGAGCTGTATCTGAAGGACAGGTACAATCTGGCGGAGCCAACGCAGGATTCGCCCTTTGTATCCCCCGCCACCGAGGATGACCTTACAACGTTCGAGAATAACACCGGTATTCCTCGCCACACCGTAGCTCCACCATCGCCAACAGCTTCAATCTCTTCCGCTTTGACCTTTTGTCCACCATCTGTTTCTCGTCCATCGGATTCATCAATACATACACCACAAGTGCGCGCCTCGGCAAATATTCCCATTCTAGCAGTCTCCAGTCGCCGCGGAAAACTACTCTCGGCCGAGGAGACAGAATTATCTCTCCCGCCAGGCAGCCAGCTCAAGCCTGCTGAATATGTTGCAAGTGTATTACCTCAGAGCAAGTCCGCAGACTTTAGTTTCGTTCGAAATCCTCTGCGAAGCGCGAAGACTGTTGGATTCTTTGCATCGAAAGCGAAGCGGGAACTTCCAAATTATGATGAGCCACTCAACCTGCTCTCGCAACACCAGTAAGCGACATTGAATTATGCTTCTTGTCTCCCTCTGATTCACCTTGAGGTCGAAAATAACGCCGACTCCGTTTACTTTTGCAGTGTCCTCCTCACATCCTGCGTCAAACAGAGGCACTTCCGGGTGGGAAACTACTAACCAGCCGAATGCTTTCACCTTTGAGGATGCCGAGAATTCCACAGAGATGGTAGAGCCACACAACAGTCTGTTTTCCTGTCTTCTGTCACTCTGCAAGCTCTGACTCGCAATTGATTTCTCAGCCACGGCCGCAAACACAGCCACTAGCAATGCTCCTGCTACATTCGATGATAATCAACTTCGAGCGAAGATAGAGGCGTGGATTCTTCGGAAGCGATCCAGCAGGCACTCTGCACTCTCGGACTCGACTGTTCAAGGCGACGAAGGAACGACTACACACTCCAACAATGCAATGCATTACCAGCCTCGCGCTGAAGCCGAGCATCCGCGCCACCATCACTTAAATGCATTCCGTGGTGGTCGACGAGGCAATCAGTTAGGGTCGTCCTCACGGGGTGGCAGCGGTGATCGGTCAACCTCGCAGCGCGGAAGGTCGGATCGTCATCCTCGTCCTAACCGTCAAGCTTCGACCAACTCTCATCGATCAGCCGAGTACTCCACGCAAGTGTCGTGCTCAGGGTGGGACGTACCAGCATGGGACATTGTCAGCAGCAGCAGCAAATCTCCCTGGGGCGGGCAGCCCGCTGGGACGGAGTCAGTCTCCGGTTGGTCAACCAGTAGTACCGGACAAGCACCAGGATGGGGCGACTTGTCTTCCTCAGCGAGCGCCTGGACGGCGGATGGTCAAGACGCTGGTTTAGGCGACGCGGATAGTAATGCCTCATCGCCGTCGCCAGCGGTGTCATCGTCTGCGACTGCGATCGTGACGGCCGAGACCACGACAGGTTCGGATGATATTCACGTTGGGGACTCGCCTCCTCTCTCGGCCGGCACTTACGAAATGCCCGCGCTGTCCTCAGCTACGTGGAAAACATCTGATACAAGTAAGGCTTTGAGGTGGGGCGAAGCCAAGACCGAATCCTCAAGATCTCTTGCGGATGAGGCAGGAACTTCTTCAAGTACAGTCTCTGAACAAGCTGCGAGTACTCCCGGCGGCCTAGAACCACTGCGACCAGTAAGCAAAGAGCTGGCGAGCAGCAAATCTGCAACGCCAACTTCGCCTAAACGAGCCCGCCGGTCAACGCCAACTTCGCCTAAACGAGCCCGCCGGCCAACGCCAACTTCGCCCAAACAATCCAGCCGGTCGACGCGGGCGGCAAGCCCTGTCGAATCGTCGGCGTCAACTTCGTGGTCCACAGCTCGTCGCACTTGGGGTGCTCCGTCTGACAGTCAAGATTATCGGCATAGGCCCTCACGCAACCCTAGAGATGACAACAGGCGTTCACCTGCATCCAATAAATGGTCCCATAGTCGGAGTCGCAGCCCAGTCCACAAACGGACGCGGAGGAGTCCCAGCCCAGAGAGACGGCAGGATCGAGGCTTTGTTCAGAATCGATATCGTCATCGACAGAGAAGCCCCCCTCGCTCTGGATCTCGCATTCCAGAGGGCCGTTGGCAACATCGCGAACCAAGTCCGATGTGGGAGCACAGTCGCAGCTCGGACAAAAGGCCAGACACAGATCGGCATCATCACTTGAGCTGCGAGCCACCGCGTTTACCAAACGCCAAGCATCAGGATAGGGGTAGCAGTGGCGGCCCTCGTCATTCGAAGCACAAGGGACAAGACCACGGCCGTCAGCAGGCTCACCGTCGAAACGAAAGCCCAGCCCGCGATGGAGGCTGGAACCAGACCCGTGTAGACAATACGCCGAAGGCGTCTGGTTCTTTAAGCTCTGGATGGGGCAGCGCTGACAGTACTGGAGGCTGGGGTAGCGTGTCCGCCAGCTCTGCATGGTCGACTGCAGGTATCAGCGCGGCCGCTGGATGGGGCGACGCAGATATTAGTTTGGCTTTGTTACCTACCAGTGCCCCCAGTGCGGTGTCTGCTGCTTCGACAACTACTCGCCAAGATTCCGCGCCGTCACCTGCAAGTCAATGGTCGGTGGCCAAACAAGCTACGGACTGGGGCGACTCTGATAGCACGGTTGTCAGTGGCTCGAAATCAGCGACCCATCACGCCAACACTACTCAGACCTGTCGCCAAACTTCCATCGCAGGCGCAAATCACGACCCGTCAAGCCCCATCTCACGCAGTTCTACCGACAGTCCTCTAGTGTTGCCGGAGACAAGCGCGGCTAGAAGACGATTGATTGTCGCAGCGCTGCCTGACCCTAGATGTGTGAGCGTAGAGAAGCTGCCTCCAGCCACCGAATCTTCGACAAGTACTGCCTTGCATCCACAGTCGTCGGAGATTGCGGCCTCGAACTGGGACAAACTCGAGGAAGGCGAGGTATCAACCGATTGGAGCAGCAGACAGCCCTCCCAACCCCGTTCTGAAGACGGAGAAGTTCCTGAACGTCGAACCGGATGCAGACTCCGCGCATGTTCGACAGGTGGAGACGCACGATAGTGCACGCGTGGACAGGACCGCTGCTACCGGTCCATGACTCAGGAGGGTTGGCAGGACTTGAAGTGGACACGCCCAGTAATACAGACATTGCGGCGGCGGTCGAACGGGGCTTCGAGGCTTCTGATAGTGCCGTGCGCCATGAGGAACAGCTTGATGCTGACGAGGTACCAGATATGGAGTCTTGGGAGGAGGATCAGAACCGGAAGCCAGAGGAGCCTGATATGATCATATGACCAGTTATTATCAGTGTAGTCTAACTTCAGAGTGTATGGATAAACTTTTCGAATACTGCAGCAGGTGCTTGTGAGGTCGAGTCATTGCACTGCCCGCCGCCAAAATACCCCTACGTGAAGGAATCACGGCGTTGAGCAGAGTGCTCCTTGTGGGAGACGTTCTGAGCAGTGAACGAGCGTACCATATGACATACATTTTGAGAACCAACGCACGTGCGGCGGACGTAACTTACGAAAGAGGGAGACGCGGGTCGGACCGTTATACGGCTTGACTTCAGTTCTTGCTGACCTGCATTTGACGCAGCCAGCTGCACGCGCAATGGCGACCACACTCCTCGAGGCTCTCGAGCCGGTTGGGCTGACCAATGTTGACGTCTTCAATGCCGTTGACAAGGCCCAACTTGCTGCTCAGAGCGAGCCTCCGGCTGTGCCCCCGCCATTGCACCCACCCGGTATGGCTGGCGCGCCGTCTGGGCCAGATGGCTCCATTGCCGCATACTACTCGCTCGTATTCCCGAATTTGACATACTACCTCCAAACGCTGACGGTGACCATTGGGCGGCGGGTGCTGGACGCTGACGATGTCGAGAGCGAGGACCAGGTGGACGTTGATCTCGGCGCTGTAAAGAGTGTGTCGCGACGGCATGCGCAAATTACGTACGACGAAGAAGAGGAGTGCTGGGTGCTGGACGTGTTCGGCAGGAACGGCGCGTGGGTTGACAAGACCTGGTTCACCGAGGGCAGCCGTATTATGCTCCAGTCCCAGTCCGTGCACACACGTTTCCCCGCACACTGCCATTGCTGACCCTGCTTTGACCAGGTCACACATTCGCATCAGCACCCGCTCATTTTACTTCATTCTGCCGCCGTCAAGCAAGCAGGACGAGACTACACCAGACATGACCTCACCAACGTCCACAACTCGTCCGCGCTCACCGTCGGTTGAACCGGCGTCCATCTCGCCTGCACATTCGCCACGCTCGGCATCTTCTCCTACTCCACCAGAGCCGGAAGTTAAGAAGGAGCCAGAAATCGTCCAATTGCCAAAGCCTAAGCAGGTTCGGAAACGCAGTCAGTCCACCCCAGAGTCGCCCTCAATCTCGACCAAGTCACCTACACCTGTTGTCGAGGCTGCCTCTTCACGACCACCTCCAGCGCAATTACTATCATCGCCTTCTCCGTTTGCTTCAACATCGACTCGCGCAAAGCCTCAGGTATCAACAAAGCCCAAGACTGTTGTCAAGACTGCGACCAAGACTGTGCCTGCTCCTAAGCAGACGTCGGCTGGTGCACCTGCGACTTCCAAGGCGACACCACCCGTACGCGCACCTGCACCTGCGGTTACCGCACCAGTAGGATCAGAGCCAGCACCCATAGCGTTTATTCAACAATACCAGACTCAGACCCATGCACCCTCGCCTCCACCCGGTCCCTCAGAGCCTTTAAAACCATCAGCGACACTATCTCAACTTTGTTATCGCGCGATCAAAGCGCTAGGTGGACGTGCGACTTTACAGAGCATCTTGGGATGGATAATGGACACTTACGAATGGTATCGATTGCATGAAGGCGAGAAATGGGAGGTAAGCGCGGTGTCTTGGCTGTTCTCTCCAGAATGTCTCCAGAAATGAGCTGACGCGGCTCGCAGTCATCCGTCCGCCATAATCTCTCATCTAATCCGGCGTTTCTGAAGAGTCATCGAACAAGCTCTGAACCTGGCAAAGGCGCGTTTTGGTGCATCGATCCAGCCCATATCGCTGCTTTCGAGCAAAACGAGACACGTGCCTTGCAAGCTGCTGCTGCAAAGGCGAAGCCCAAGATTGTTAGCAAGCCGCCTGCCGCAGCGCCTTCTAAGGTCAAGAAGGAGGATGCACCCGTAATGGTACCGGCTCCGATGCTCGTCCAGCGACCGCCTCTTCCTCTCCCTGCACCCAAGCCAGCGCTATTCACGACGCGCCCATTGACAGCGCCAAAGCCAGTGTTAGCATCGCCATTCACCAGCCTGCCGCTATCATACAAGGCCGTTGTCGCCGCAAATGCAACCTCGTCTCCTGCGCAGCGTCCCGCCGCACAGCACCCAGCTGCGCCTCGACTAGCTGTTGTTACCGTGAAGAAAGAGGTCAAGCCAGGAATACCCCCAGCAACTATAAGTGGTGCTCCTGTTGCATCGATATCGAAAACTAGTTCCACACCTTCGTCTTCGAAGCCAGCAGTACCATCGGCACCGGCTGCGTCCGCGTCCGCTCCGCCGAGGATCCCTATCGTTGTCAGCTCGCTTCCTTCTTCCTTTGTTCTTCCAGCAAATGGACAAGTCCCGCTTATCGCCATTCACGAGGGCAAGCTATTCCTCTCACCGAAGTGCTTTTCCCATCTCAGTCCAGATGAGATTGAAGCATTAGAGAAGCTTGGGGCGCAGGAGGCTCTGAAATCGCTGCAGCCACAAGTCGTCAAGTATCTGAAGGAACAGATGATGGCAAGTGGCCGCGGCCGTGGGCGAGGTCGTGGACGCGGCGTGCCCCCTGGACGTGGTGGGCCTCCTGGTCGAGGAGGAGCGCCGCCACCACGGCCTGCTGGAATCTCAACTGCATCTGCCTCTACCCCGACTGTGATTGTTGACGTTGACATGGCGGACGCTCTGTCTCCGGAGCGGGCAACTTCCCAGGCTCGTCTACGTTCCAGCAGCCCTGAGAACTCGGACAAGCCTCCGGCCAAGCGACCTCGCATCGAGTCTGCCACTGCACAGTCTACTGACCCTTGACATTTCTCTCATTTCTTTCTTTGTTTTCCGCGTCTTTGTTTAGATGAATCTCCGTTCCGTTGTCTGGTGTGTACTTCTGTCACCTGTGTCGTCATCGCTCTCCGTTTTCGTCTGCTTTCGCGGGACCTGCCTCCCGCGCTCTCGCCATTCATCATTGTACACTACATGCACTACACACCCACAGTCATCGTTCGGCGGAATTATATCCAATCAATAATGGAAGATTACGTCTGAGTCGGAGCCCAGAACGCGCTTTGCCTTCTTAAGTTTCGCACACTCACATCTTGGTCATGCTGAATCAGCCAGGGCTCTGGCTGTTGCTTGGTAATCGGTATGAAATCGTATTACTGAGCCTTATAAAAACCCTGGGTTCTCAGAAGAGGACATGAAGCAAAGAACTGCACTGAACCGTTCAAGATGTCGTCCTCACACAATGCGCTTATTGCTCGTCAGCTGCGGTCCTGGAAGGAAGAACAAGTCGAGACACCTGCTCCAGGTCCGGGCGAGGTGCTGGTCGAAGTGCTGTACTCGACATTGATTCCGTTCGACATCGAGATCGTCGAGCAAGGCCAGTTCGACCCCGAGAAATGGCTGCCCCATATTCCTGGCATCAATCTTGCTGGGAAGGTAGCCAAGGTCGGTGAAGGCGTTTTGCCTGACCGTCTGAAGGCTGGGGATGAGGTCAGACGAGTAGCTCGAGCTCCTGGCTGCGTCGTGTTGACGGCTTTCACAGGTCTTCGGCATGGTGCTGCCCACATATGGACGTAGTGCTGGGGGCATGCAGCGCTTTGCTTTGCTGCCTCATGAGGCGTTGGGCAAGGTAACCACTGCTCCTTGATTTGGTTCTCTCCATGCTCAGACTGTCTAGATCCCTGCGAACATCCATCCAGCGGATGCAACTACGGTTCCCGACAACCTCATTACCTCTTGGTGGACTTTGACGCACTACCTCGGCCTGCCACTCGAACCTCGCCGCGAGAAGCAGTCTTTTGCTGACGAGTCGTTCCTCGTCTACGGAGCCAGCTCGACGACCGGCCAGTTTCTCATCCAACTTCTCGCACTCGCGGGCTGTACTCGCGTCATTGCCGTTGCCTCGCCCCACCACTACGACTACCTCCGCTCCTTGGGCGCCACGCACACCCTCAGCTACCGCGATGCCGACTGGGTGGACCAAGTGGTCGCGGTGAACGGTGGCCAGAAAGTGAAGTACGCCATTGACATCATCGCCACCGACTCCTCGCTCCGTGGTGTCGGCAAGACTGTGGGCACGGACAGCAAGGTCGCTGTGCTGCTACCCATGAAGTTTGGGCATGACAAGATCATCTCGGATGGTACTACAGGTCAATTGGTCTGGAGCCTGGACGACGACCAGAAAGCGTCACTCTTCACCCAAGGTGGACACATCGACTACGTCCGGACATTCTTGTATAACACGGTGAGTACACTTTCGTGGACTTTCTCTGAGTTTACCAACTGAGCGCACTTCAGGATGAGAACCTCAAAAAGAACCTCATGACGACGATTATTCCAGACCTTCTCCTTAATGGCTGGGTTAAGCCTACCAAGAAGGAGCTTATTGAGGAGCCATCTTCGCTCTGGGAGAGAGCTACAAAAGCCCTCCATTTGTTGCGCACGAATGCCGTGAGCGGCCAGAAGATCATCATCAAGGTTTAATTTCACATTAGTTCAATGCGTTCTCAATTGTCTGTGCTCCGTTGGCCGTGTCATAATGTATGTATCTAGTGTTTGGTCAAGAGCCTCGCGAGTGAAAGACTCGGAGCTGAAATCCAGTTTGCCTCTTGCCTTGCGACGCAGCATCCGATTATTCGCCGGCTTACTATGGCAAGCCCGAGCGTTTATTTCACGCATTGGGATGATGCGAGCACTAGCTAGACCAACGAGAGCCAGTCTCGTAAGCAATGTTTCCTAGTGGCGGCAACTTTCTTGACGCACCGCAATTTCTTACAATTAGAGCAAAATGCCGGTACCCATTAGACGAAAATGACTAGGCCACTCAGTTTCGCCGGATATTCTAGGAATGCGCGCGATGTTCACTGTCTGAGGTTCGCGCCGGGTGACTTCCGAAGCCGTATTTGGCAAACCCGACGCGACCTCATTCCTTGATGACTCGTGGAGTCGCTTCCAAGTTTCGGAAACGGTGCAGATTTCCGTAGCGCACGCGCGCGCATCGCTCAAACCGTCAGGGTACAGCACTATATAAATCCCCAACAAGCTTTCAGGTCCTTTGTAACTTCCAACCACTACGACATGCAGCTCAAGACGGCTCTTCTACTTGTTTACTCCTTTTCGGTGTATCTGACTGGAGTGGCGAATGCAGCGGCCCCAACTTCATGCCTGTCGTCATCCAGCACATTCGAGGATCTTGTCGACTGTCTCAACGACTACACCGTTCCTGCGTCGACGTACGATGCTTCCTCGTACGCAGCCGCCCAGCCTACAACTGCCCAGCTTTCCGCCTGGAGCAGTGCTGTTCAGACCCTCATGTCCGTTGGAATCTCGGGTTTCACTTGTGCCGCCGCCATTGCGACTATAAGCACCACCAATGCCGTGTATGGTATCTACACCTTCGCAATGTTCAACGACACCAGCACGAGCGCCAGCTACTGTGTCCTCATTGAATCGACCGCGACGGTAGCCAACAAGTATTCGAAGGGATGGGGATTCCTCGCCGTCCCGGCTTCCCTCGTCTCGTCTCGTCTTCACTTGTCCGCACCGCACCCGGGCGCAGACGCCAACACCCCACAGCAAGCCGGTGCACTCTTCAAATTAGTTGGAGCGCGCAGCCTTCTCATCGCTGGTCGCCACCGCCAGAGCTACAATACGGCAACGTCATGTATAATTCCATCCAGCGATCTCACTACGTACTACAAAACCGATCCTGCGCACGACGATGCACAGCCATTCTTCGCGGCTTCTGTGGCACTATATAATGCTCAGAGTGCTGCTGCGGGTGGATGTCCTATCGCCAGTTGTGCATTCCTCCAGCTCCATGGCAAATCCTCGACGACCTGCACAAGCGACGATATCTTTCTGTCCAGCGGCTTAGGTAAGTTAGTGAGCCCAATGTCTTGATATTGCTCTTACATTCACCAGGGAACGGAACTTCATCGACTACATGGTATACGGACGCAACTTATCGTCCGGTCAAAGGTCTCAAGGCTGCACTTCTCGCCTCAAATGCATTTCCCACTTCGACGATCAGCCTTCCCTCGGACGATCCTGCTTGCACGCTTACGGCTACTACCAACGTATTTGGCCGCTTTTTAAACGGAGTTGCGCCGGCAAATGTCTGTACAACCGCAGCCACAGCTGCCGGTGCCTCCGGTAGATTCGTGCACGCCGAACAGACCTCCGCGTCTCGCACTGTCACCGCCTACGTTCCGTGGACGAACGCGCTGCAGGCAACGTTTTGACGATACTTGGGGATTGGGGATTGGCCGAATTCCGTTCTCGATGGCATCTAAGCCTTCCCCATGTATACCGTGTTGCTATGAAGCGTCGTTGTGCAATTCAAGATGCCTGTGTTCGAGTCATA
Organism: Auriculariales sp. MPI-PUGE-AT-0066; assembly: GCA_020744175.1. Taxonomy (NCBI): domain Eukaryota; kingdom Fungi; phylum Basidiomycota; class Agaricomycetes; order Auriculariales; species Auriculariales sp. MPI-PUGE-AT-0066. The sequence goes on from JAGTJP010000014.1 coordinate 377,952, forward strand.
CCGGCGGAAAGTCGCGCTGTACATGGCAGAGTTCATTCAGCGAGACCGCAGATTTGGCGCCGGGTCCCATACAATTATACTGAAATAGGTGCTGAAAGTGTTAATTTTGGTGTTCCGTGCTGACGCTTCAACTCTGAGGCTGGGATGTTGGTTGCTCACCGCACGTACCCGGTGTCAGGCCTCTCCTTCTTGCTTCATCCTGAGACATGGAGTCGCATCCAGTCGTAAGCCATATTGGGACCGTCTGCCACACTCTTAACGGCCATCCCAGACCAAAATGCTTGGGAACATGCTCGGCCGATATCCTCGAAGCGCAGGCGCGTTATTTCAAGTATTCAACGATCTGCTCTTAGGTGATACTGGGATATACTCGCGATTGCCAAGGCTGAATACATGTGGAAACCGTTTTGCAGCGCAGCGGTGGCAAAACCTTCGTGCGATAGATCTGGCCAACGTCGAACGAGTGGTCGTTTGTGGGCGACAACCGGGTTCTGTAGGCCACTGTTGCGAACTCCACTGGTCCACAGCTGATATTTTGTAGGATCAAGAGGTATACGTCGTACCTTGCTCGCTCGCTGAGCCATTGCCTCTGTCCATGTGAGTGGTATCACAAAGAACTTCACTTTCACTGAAGCCGCCGCTTGTGCCAGCTTTCACCTGGTGTTCCAGTCATTGAGTCAAGTAGCCACTATTCACCTGGGCATAGTTGGCAATGACTCCTCCGTCGTTTATTACAAACTGAGCAGTGACATAGTAAAACCACCGATGTGAGATATGTTCCGGAACGACCAGGCGCGAGTTCCATGTGGCTCTTAGCGCAGCAAGGTATAACAATATATATCATACAGACCAAAGTGAATCAGCGGAGGTTCAAAGCGCGTGAACGCCTTTCTTTGCCTTCCTTCTAATTTCTAACAGTGCGCAACTCTGGGCCATCGTTGTTCACGGTCTATGGACAGCCCACGACTACCATAAAAGCGTAAGCCTGGTGATGACTCTCTCTTGATGGCTCCGCTTGCCAAAGAAGAAAGCCAAACCGGAGGCGTACACAGACACGCGGACGCTTATGAAACGGCGGTGCCTCGATCAGCCCGCGCTTCATCCTCCCCCGCAGTATGCATAGATTACTCTCTTATGTGATCTGGACTAATAGAACGCTTTATCTGGAAGCCTTCGCGTTATCGTTCGCCTACAGAACGCAGTATTGATCACCATGCCGTCCCCTACCTTCTTCCAAGACCAACTTTCACCCAACTGGGAAAGCATGTCTCTACATGTTCTCTGGAATCATCTGCCGGATCCCAAAGCTTACGACAACCAGTTCGTTCACGTCACACTTCCTTCGAGTCACTGATAGTTTCTTGGCCGTTACGAACGCAAGGAGAAACAATTTCACTCTCGGGTGACCACTGCATGCAAACTGCAGGCGGAGGTTCTCGCCCCCACGGGAAATTGGCTCTCACCGGCACACAGGAAACGAACGCAGTCCAGTGGTGCGAGTATACACATATCTCCGTTTGGCAACCAACAACATCAGCCGCCAGTTTACGCATCCGTACGCACTAGCAGCTGAGTTGCACTTAACCTTCTCACGCAATCGTGACGAGTGTCTTGATGACCTATTGGAGGCAGTCGAACCTTTTACATGGACTAGCGATGAGCTGGTCGCAAGATGGACTGTCCCTTACTGTCACCATATGCCGTTCTTACTCAGGTCATCAACCCTGGCGCTCTGAAGTACAAATACCACCGTTTAGTACAACCGCAGAGCAAGCGAGCCATACGGTGCAGCCCGCTCTTCTGTGTATCACAGCAGGGCTACGGCCGTCCGTTCAAAGTTGCCTTCCATTCCCACCTCCACCGTCGATTTCGGCGCTCTTTGAAATGTCCACTCAGTCCGACGATCTACTCATATTCTGCACATCTGACTGGGAACTGGTTCCATGTCGATTTGCGTCCAATAATGACATTTCAGCAGGGTACATAGGCGGCTTCCGTGTTGAGAACATTCATGAGGTGGACTTATTACTCATGTCCGGGTTCGCCTGTTCTCATCGCTAGATATCCAGACTCATCTCCCATCAACCTCACCAGGATCTGGCTCTGCATCATGGCGCATTTCATTACGCTGGAGCCAGAACGCCGCCCCTTGGTACACGCTAGGAACATTACAGGACGCGAATCCCAGCACCGAATGCCTACGTCGTGACATTGGTCAAGTCCTCGGCATCTCCCCAACATGCGACTCTAATCTGGGTCTCTCTTCAGATTGGAGTTTTGCGAGAGGCTGGCTCTGCCACTGTGGCAAATTGAACCGACGTGACGAAACTCACCTGCGTTGTGCAGGGTGCCAGGTTGGGATGCTCAAGATCTCAAAGTACAAATTCGGACCATACCACCCTCAGATGCTGTTCCTTGTGCCACCACTTCGTTTTGAGCACCTGTACAACGATAATACGCGGGAGGCGAGGCACCTCTTACCTGATAACGAGAGTAGCAATCACAGATTATATGTTGAACATGCGACCGAACATACCGCAACTCGGAGAAACATCACCTCTGGAGGCTCAATCGCGTTGGAGTACCGGCCCGCAGATCTGCAGCCTGTCCACCATGCTGCGAGCGTTTCTGATCAACGTCACGAACAAGTGCGCTTCGATTACTGGATAAGCTTCAGAACGACGGTCATTTTATACGCCTTTCGTTCGACGAAAACATTGCACCGTTGGATTTTGGCAATGGTATGATCCGGGTGACGTCCCTGGCTCGAGCTGGTGAGCATACAGCAATTCCCCCCAGCCCAAAAACATTTTTGGCTCACCCACTTTCATCGCATCTAGGGCCACCTCCGCCGATCTTTGCTTTGACTCCCGCCTTGGAACTCTTCGATTCAGGATCAGGATGGGAACGGGATGTCAACGCATGGTTTTGCCGCGCGCGAAGTATCACCGATCTTCATGGCCCGAGGACTGAAAGCGCGCTGTCAAGAATTTTGTTGTGCTATTCTGGCCCATTTCACATAGAGGGCTACTGGTGAGACCGTGCACTGAGAGCTCATTCCACTTCTGAAACTTTGCTTTGCCAGGTCGACGCAATTTGCACGGTCGAAGGTGAAGTGGCTGTTCTTGCGCTAGGGTCAACTATGCGATGGAAGCAACTCAAGCGAGTCCGCAACGCTCCAGCTTCCACGGAGCTCAATGCCACCGACCAGTCACCCGACATGACGCTGCATTCCGGGGAGGTGGCTTTTTTCGAAAACTCTGATGTGGCGTCAACGTCCAGAGAAGCTCCGACCAATGAGGCCAAACCTGTACCAGCTCTCAGTGAAACTCACCGTTTGGAATGCAAAGGTCCTGCGATGGGTGTGTTGTGTCCGGTACATTATATTGTAGCTGTACTAACTGTTGCATCTCAGTCGTTCTTTCCTTTCAGTAGAACCGTGTATTTCAACATAATCTTTCGAATTCGTCATCCATTTCATGCACATATAAGATCACTGGATGGTTATGCGGGAAATCAATATCTTTACATCCTGTAGCCATGTCTATCTAAGTTGTCGTCGCTGTGACGAGGTCGAGGCGCATGTTGAGAGCATCCTCCTTGTCTGCATCTAGGATAGGCTCAGTACGACGTTTTACGAGAGCGTGCGATTGAAACAAAACTTACAATATGCTGCTTCCACACGATGTACTTTAAACCCGAGTGTATCGCGATACAACCCTATCGCCGCCCGATTCGTCCTTCTCACATGGAGGGAGCAGAACTTGGCGTCGTAAACCTCGGTCATAACCAGTTCTGCCGTACGTCAGAGCTCAAGTGACAGCACTTTTGACCAGAACTTACGAGACTGAAGCATGAGTTTCTTGGCGATGCCTAGTCTCCTGTATGGCCGCAGGACTGAGATGGAAGTAACGTGTCCGTGAGGCGGGGTCTCTGCTTCCTCGGCATCATCCTGGTCTTGTCCCTCTCTATCCATAATCAGCGCTTATGATTGAAAGTGGCATCTGAAGTGCTGACATTTTCGCGAGAATATAGCCTACGATGCGACCGTTTGGTTCCTCGGCGACGTAAGAAAGTTGCGGCCAGGTGATGATGTGATACGAATCTGCGTAATATGCTACTATTATGCACGAGCGGAGAACCATGATATGGATCACCGTACACATCCTAATTTGGTAGTTCTCTGGTAGGTTCTGTGTGAGAGGCGCGATTCATTGTCTTGTTTCAACAGGTAGCCATGCGGATTCACCTGCAAGTTGCATGCCTGCATGCCGAGCATGTCTGCAGGCTTTCAAGTGAACGTCATCCGCGTAAGAGCCAGCGGCATGCCCCCGAACATAGAGCTTACCCGCGCTTGTCGGATTGTAATCATCTTCGCTCAAGAAGGGTAAAAAGGTAATGGCGTGTAAACTCCGCAGCAATTTGTGCGCAAATATTGTCATAGAGACATACATTGAAGCGAAATCTGGCAATGTGGGAGTACTGGCACATACAATACAAAGGTCGGAAACAAAATTAGCAACACAGAGATGGTCGAAAACAAGTTGCAACAAAGAAATGTATGCAAAGGTCAAAACTACTCGGCATTGCGTAGCTCGCGTTGAATTCGTTCGCGAACCTCCCGAAGACTGCCAGCCTCGTTTTTAACCTTTATAGGACTACGACTGAGGAGCTCCAATGCGCTCGGAGCTCCAGGGGATGGCGGAGCAACAGCGGTCGATGAGCTGGCGGGCATCTCAAACCAGCCATCGCCGTTCACCAGCTCATGCTTCAAAAAGAATGGACAAAGGTCACAGATCATAGTGAGCGAGTCATGGGCCTCGGCTGTAGATGAGAGAGTTAGCGCCTTTGCCGCAGATGCGAGTTTGGAGACGTACATTCTGAGATGGGAACGGCAGACGAGTTTTTGACGGCGCGCACTACCTCGGAAGCCTGCATGCTTCGTCTTCGGCGTCCCATCGCAAGTCCCGAGGCAGACGATGAAATATTCGCCGTTGATGAGTTGGAGAAAAGCCTAAACGCCAAGTGTCAATTCTTGCAATATAACCATAAAGCATGCTCACATCCAGACGCTTTCCGCCACGTCCGCAAGGCGAGAAAGAAGTGCGGCTTTCCGCAGCTTGTCCATCTCTTCTGTGTGAGCAGGCGTTCCTGGCGCGCTGACTATGCGTTTGGTGGTAGGCGTTGAGTTGTTGGACTCTGACCGTTTGCGAACTCGTTCGTACAGCGCATCGCGTCGGCTGCTGCCAGACGTTGGAGTAACACGACCGCTCGTGCTTGGTGTCGTCGGAACACTTCCAGCATCCGATCCTTTAGTAGGGCTCCCTTTAGTCGGGCTAGCTGAAGGCGGGCCCATGATGCGGTTAGTCGAGGGAGTCTGTGGAGGCAGTCCTCGAGACGGCGTCGTGACAGCACCCAGGGACGGGAATGGCACTCGAGGGAGCATGTTGTCGTCCTCGTCAACGATCCTTGAGTTCACTCGCGAGGGTGAGCTGAAGATGCGTTGCTGCTGCAGGCCCAGGGTCGGAAAGGGTCGCTTGGAAGGTGACGCGCGTGTTGGTGAGCCTGGGGCTTCAAGGGAAGGACGTAGCTTGTGCCGCATCGTCCCTCCAGGGGACGGGGACATAAGCACCTCGGTGAGTTCTGCACGCTTGGGATTATCCTCCTTGGGTGCAGCAGGAGGAATGAGCGGCGGAAGATCGGCAAGCGGTGGAAGAGGTGCATCGATCTCAGGATGGAGCTATGCATTGGGCAGTGAGAAAAGGGACAACCGGCTGCCAAAGATACTGACCTCGAGCCACCTCTCGAGTTTCCTCTCGAGCTCCTTCATGCGCCGTTTACCCTCAGAGGTCCAGCGCGCAAGAGAGGCCATACCGCCGACTTTGCCAGAGCCATAGCCGATGCCTTGGTCGATATCACCCTGAACGTCGGCCTGGATGCCAATGCCGTACGCGGGCACGCGGCGGTTGTCGCTGCGCACAAAATGCGTAGTCGGGGAAAGCACGAATCCCATGCCGCCTCGACGCCAGTCCGAAGGGGTCGCCTTGGATGAATGTTGTGGGAGCGCGGAAGGGACCAAGAAAGGGTTGTCGTCGTCGTCGCCGACATCGCCTGCGGTCGGACCAGCCTTCGCAGACGACGTCTTGGAAGATGTGGGCGAGCTGGGAAGTGCCTTTGCATCCCATTCCCACATCCAGCAGATCCGGCGGATATCCTGCTCGGTCGGCACGAATGATAAGAGCATAGAGCCTGCAGACGCTGCAAGCCCGACGTGATTGATCACATTGGGCACGCGGCCGGTGTCAAGGTCTGGCGCGATACCACTTGTCGCGAGACCCTGCGCGAGCGCACTCTGGATGACTTGCTGCAGGGACTGAATGCGTGCAAGCTGCGAAGGGAGCGCGCTGCTAGAGCTGCTAGGTGTTGTAGCAGAGGTTCCGCTAGAAGGAGTGGAACTTGGGTGATACGGTTTAGTTCAGGGCTGCTATGGGAGCGCAGAGGTGCTCACTTGCGCATCACGCGCTGCCGCTTGGGCGTGGTGACGCTATCGTCAACCAGCACGCGCTTCTTTTTTGGTGACGCGAACATCGGGAGGAAGAAACTCGGGAGGAAGAAACACGCTTTCGACTCCGCACACACATACTCCCGGCCCCGTCCGCTCCCAGCATTGCTTCGGCCAAGTCTCACAGCTAGACCATAGATCGTGAAAAAAAAGGTGTTTGATACACTGGCTGGCGCAGCCAACGCTCGCCTCAGCCTGGCAACTACGGGGCTACAAGTTACACGATTGGAGGCATAAGAGAAGTTTCCTTGGGCGCAGAACGGGAGCAACAAAAGTTTGAGAAGTCAAAGAAACTGCTACAATTCAGTCGGTGGTGAAGCCGGTCACCACTCTTTCGCCAGCTTGAAGCTCCATTCCCAATCTGGAGAACGACAAGGTTAGCGCACGAAGTGCGGATAAAGCACAAGTCGCACGCACCCGCATAGACCTCGCCATCGTCATCTGCCACTCGGGACTTGACGATATAAGTGCCTGAACGGGCGAGCACACCGCTGGGAGACTCCTCCGGATCGAAGATCTTGGTGTATGGCTCAGGCTTTGGACCGTACGAGCCGAGCATCTGCTCGAGCTTGTCGACCTTGATACCAGCACGCTTGACAATCTGTAGGTACCGCACGCCGGAGATGATGGAGTGGTTGACCTTGAAAGTGATACCGACGCTGTGTGCGCACGCGATAGGGGTTTCGAGGCCGTGGTAAATGCCGGCTCCTGAAGGAGAAAAGAAAAATGCGGGCACCTGTACTCAATGCCCTCCTTGATATTGATTGGATTCTTCTTGAGCGCAGCGAGGGCCTCCAGGTTTGTCACGTCGAATGAGATCTTCTTCTCTCCCAGCGATTCCGAGGAGAGGAACAGTGACAAGACCGTGACCTACATCCCCACCGAGTGTCAGAAGAATTCTGCAAAGAGGCCAACTGAAATGCGCACTTTGGGGCCGGTAGCTGGTGCAGCGACGGCGGCGTTGTCGGCGCCGATGCCGAGACTCGCCTTCCAGCGCGCGAGCGACTCGTCCTCGGCGTCGAGCGCGGCGTACTCCGCTGCGGTCTTTGCATTCGCCAGCTTGTAGCCTAAAACGCGCAAAAGTTCGGTTCGTAAGCACTATGAGCGACGTGCACGAACATGCCAGTGCGCACCAGCGGTCATGGTGGGCTTCAGATCTTCGTGATCTTCATCCTATTCGAGGCTACAACGTCAGATTGAGGCAGCAAAGCGCGGCAGTACTGACGTGAGCAGACATCGTGGAAGGGTCGTAGCGGGTGGGAGCGGTTCGGGTGGTTGTCGAAGTGCAAGGGGAGTTAGCGGAGATCCGGATCGATCTGGAGCGCAACTTCGAAAAGACCCCTGCCCTCGTAAACGCACACAACCCTCAGCCACTTTCTTTCAGCTTTATCACGTGACTCGAGAGCTCGCGGAGGTCGCCACCATTCCATTCTGTGCATGAGCTTCGAGGCACGCCTGCCTTCTAGACAAGCTCGCGGCAATGAGTTCGCATCAGATGCATTGCGATCCCATACGCGCAACTCGCTGCTGGATCAGGTCGAGCGAGGCGATGACAAGCTAGAAAGCAACAGCACCAGGCGAGAGAAGTAGAAGCAGAGGCAGTCTAAACTACATTGATACAGCAGTGTCAGTAGTAACAAGAAACAAGGCGAAAGCCTTCAAGGCGGATATGTATGCGCCAAAAAAAAAAAAGTCGAGTCGCGCAGCGTCCCATGTCGAATTAGTAGGTGCGAAGTGTTTGTTTTCGTGGGTGGCAGAACGTTCAGTTCACAATCTAAGAAAAGAAGCCTAATCAATATCAAGCCGCTGCAGACTATAAGCAAATGATGATTACCTTCAGGTCCGGGGAGGTGCGATTTTGATAGTCATCATAACCGCGGGCCTGCTGAACGCTAGTGGCGCTCTCATATCGCGCAGGTCCTCCCGGTGGGGTGAGGGCACGGTGCGATGGTCCGCTCGGTGTCCGGCGCAAGTTTTGCTGTGCAGCAGCGGCCTGCATCTGCGCATAACGCGATATGCCCGGCACCATAGCTGAACCATACGCACCGACCTGCGCATTGACGCCTGCCGTGCCAGTGCCAGGGTAAGGGACGTTGGCCCGGTTCGGTGAGATCGGATGTTCGTTCGACGGGGTACGCCTGTGCGCGGCATTATACGAGTAGACGTCGGGCTCTACGGATGCTGCGCGACCAGGCGGCGGAGCCCTTGCAGCGGGAATCGGGGGCACTGGAGGCTGAGTTGAGCCATAGGAGCCAGCGGGATATGCGTTGAAGGGGTATTGCTGCGCTGGTCCTGTGCCGTATCCCGAATTGCTGCTCGGCGCGTAGCCTGCTCCACCGGCACGGCTGGCATGATCAGAGCTCATGCTTGGGCGCGATGCCAGACCGGTTGCACCGCCCATAGAGGCCATAGGCCGAGTAGCGAACTGCCTCATGCTGCTGTCATCATCATCGTTGTAAGACGGGTTGAATTTGTTGATGATAGCTGCATCCGCGATCTCACGGTCAAGCTGCTTGGAACGGCGGCGACGGCAGGCCATGGTGATCAGGAACAAGACGATGGCAGCAACAATAACGCCAATGACGGTGAACGTGCCAGTGACAGCCGCCTTGTTGGCGAAAAAGCCAACTTGCGGCCGCACAACCGGGGCAACCGTCGGCGTCGAAGTGTCGCCAGGCAGCGTGTAAATAACAGTCGACGTTGACCGCGACACCGACACTTCCTGTTGGCCGGCGCCATTGCCCTGCGGTACCTCGGGGGTCTCGGAAGGCGTTGGCGTGGGAAGGGGATCAGACGTGGAGAGTGTGGTGAGCGTGGTGAGCGTGGATAGGGTTGTACTTGTTTCCGTTTCCGTCGAGGTGCTCAACGTTGTCGAGGTAGTTGTTGACAAGGACGGGGTAGAGAGGGTGGAGGTGGTGCTGGATGTGGGCAAAGTAGCAGTTGAAAGTGTGGACGTCTCGGTGCTCGATGAATCCGGGTCCAGAGGGTCCAGAGGCAGTTTACCCGACTCCGTTGGTAAAGGGAGACCAGGGATGTCGATAGGGCTGGTATAGTATGAGCACAAAGCGAGTTCAGAGTGGTACGGACATACAGGTCAAGGATCGCACGGCGAACTGGAACCACAGGACGTCAGCGCAACGATCACACAAGAAGATTAAGGGCTACGCACGTCCCATCATGTTGTATGCTGCAAGCGAGTGATCCGGTCGTGCAAAAGCGTTGCGTGTAAAAAGATAAGGCAAGTGGCTAGCTGGACAAAGTGCGAGCTGGCTAAAAGAAGGGGTATGAAGGAGAGTGGGTAGCTTCCGTGTCGGGATTTGCGCTATTTGCGCTCGTTGCCTTCCCGTGTCACGCGACTGTGACAATGAACACCGGCGTTGCTAGAATGGGTTGCTCGGTGCAAAGGTCGTCTTCTCTAGCAGAGTTTGGGGAAAATGTAGCTCCGCTCGCGCTCGTTACGTCGTACTAAAAGGCCGTCTGACGGCTGCCAGTAGAGCGGTTCCTGCGGTTGGAGAGCGGTCCCGCGCCATGGCAACCCGCACGACACACGCCTCATGTCGCTGCTCGTGGCCCTTTGACAACTCAGCCCAATGCAGGATGCATCGTGCCATGTACCGTTGCTTCAGGGGCCGGCGTCCGTTGAGCGCAATCGCGAATCATACCGATGAGCGAGGTCTCACAAAACTCGCACTCCGGTCCAACTTCAATGCAAGAATATGGAGCGACTTGATCACTTGGACATCTGCGGATAGAGACGTTCATAAAAGGCACATCTAACAACCGCGAATATCGAGAAGTCGGAGGTCAAGTTGTCCTCGAGCTTGCTGGATCGCCCTCCCTGCCGCGAACGTTTCGTCTCAAACATTCCACTGCTCCCCCGGACTCGCGAGCATCTGCTAGCTCACGCTCATGTTTACGGACCTGAAATGGTCTATCGAAAACGACCTCAATGCAACCAACCGTACCGTTGTGATCATCTGTCCTTCATGCATTGTTGACCATGACCATCGCAAGCTTGACAAGTCCACATCACATTGCAGGTGACAGCGTCAGCATTCAGTCGACTTCTCGTGGTCCTCTTAATTGGCTTTGACTTTGCGATTGGGCCTCGTTCTGGTGTACTTGCGCCGAAGAAGAACACACAACCACCACTTGGGCGGAAACCGTTCCTCTTCGGCCAGATTGGGTATGCGGAGCCGTACCTCCTCCTGCACTACAACATCGCTCACATGAACAGGGACTTGTGCACGTCTCTGCTTCTGGCCAATCTTCTGCAAGTGATGGTGGGCCGGCCGGTCGAGCGCCACGAGTACAGCATGGCTCCGTCGCAGACTCGGCGAGCACAGCCTAGCCACCCACCGTGCAAAGACCGCGTCCAACACCGATGTCAGCAGCCGCACGCGGAGCTCGCGCAGCTACAACTTGACCGTGGGTCCGGCGGTCAACATCCGTCTGTCGCCGATCCTCCGAGATGCCTTCGTCCGTGCCGACGCACGCTAGGGCTCTGCAACTAACTTCAAATATGTTACAATGTAACTGTAACCAACAAGTTACATGGAGTTTGCCAATATAACAATTGAACACCATGTAGTTTGTCGCCGGTTATAATGACTGCATCAACATGAGGTCATTCTGGACCTCCTTTCCACCAAGCCCTTGTCTGTGCACCTCAGAGCCCGTCGCGCCAACAAAAACCGCAAATAGCAGCACCAATGCCCGCATTTTGCTCGATGCGTGGCGCTAGTCTACTGCCTATTGCAACCGATGTTACATTGTTACATGCTTGTTACGTCTGTGAGTTATCTTAGTTACATGTAACGTCAGCTACATGTTACGTCAGTTACATGGCCCGAAAAACGAAGTTGCAGAGCCCTAACGTCGCACGCGCACATGCCGCTCGAGGAGGACGAAGAGCAGCTTGGTGAGAAGGCGGGCTGCATATAGTTATCAATCCGTTGGTCAAGGAGTAGGACTTCGTCGCGAGCATGCCTTGACACACGTGACCTTCCTCAGATTCGCTTACTGTACATCTTTCATGCACCTTGACCGCTTTCGATCCCTGGTAGTTGTACCAGGCTCACTCATGTTGTTGATTAGCGCACTCATTGACAATCAAGTCGCTATCCTCTGTTCTGTATAGATAGCTGTCCAGCGTGCACGATCGACGACCCGAGCACTACTCCTCGTCAGTGTCGTCCTCGACTTTCCGCTTCTTCTTCTTGCCGTCCTTGCCATCCGCCTCGTCTCGATGCTTGCGCTTTTTCCTCCTCTCGTCGACCGTTCGCTCCGCGTCCTCATCGGGCGCAACAAACGCCTTTGCACGCTCCTCCCGCCTCCGCTCGCCCACCTCGTCCTGCCGCTTCCTCCGCTCTGCCTTCTCGCGCGCCTCCTTCTGCGCCGGCTTAAGGAAGTACTCGCCGCTCTCGAGCTGCAGGTCGACCTTGCGCGGCAGCTGCTGCGGCGGAACGGCGTGTAGACTTTCTTCTTGGGCTTTCGCTGGGCAGCGCAGACGTGCTGGCTTCCGGCTGCACCGCGTTGCTGCCCGTCGCGACCGCGCGCACTTCGATCTTGTGGGCGACGCGTTCGCGCTTCTTGGCACTTTTCTGAGCACTTGTGAGGTGCTGCTTGCGGAACTGGGGTAGGAAGCGGTCCCATGACTCGTTGGCGAGCTTGGGATCCTTTGCGAGCTCGCGTTTGATCATCAGCTCCTGCAGAGCAAGTCAGTCGATGGTGAAAAATGCCACTGCCAGACGCACCTTGATGCGGTAAATGGGGTGGATATTGTGCATGCAGTCCTCAATGATCCTACGGACCTCCTTGAGCTTCTTATGTGGGCCGATGACGCTGACGGTGTTGCCCTGGACGAGCACATAGCACTCGGTGAGCAGCTCGATGGCCTTGAGCGTGCTGCCGTCCGGGCCAATGATCCTCTGCCGGCGCTTGACAAAACGCTCCTTGTTGCGCACGATACCGCGGATTTTGATAATGTCGCACGCAACGCCGTCCTCGAGCGCGCGCTGCGCCTGCGTGACCGCGACCCCGCGCGCGAGCAGCTTGATCATGTCGCGCGCCTGGAACAGGGCATATGGGTCGAACGTCTTGGCCGTCGTGCGCACCGACATGGAGCCCTGGACAAGGTCGAGCGTGCATGCGATGCCCTGCAAAAGTTGCAAAAGCGGTGAGAAAGGGGCGAATCGCGCGAGGGAACGACGGACATGGCTCTCGAGAGTCTTGGTGACGGTGCCCCAGACCTCGCGCAGGTATTTTTCGCGGTAGCGCGGGAAGAGCGTCGCAAAGGACGACTCGCGACGAACGCGCCACCGGGTTGTCTTCGGGCTTGAACGGCTCGATTTTCCACTGCAGTCATGGGTGTCAATATGCGCGTCGAGTAATGCAGCCTAGAGTAGCACCCTGCAGGAACGATAAGCTTCTACAACTAGATCAGTAGTGACAAGACGGACTCACTTGTCGATATCATCTGTGTCCCAAGCTGCAGAGGTGCGAGTGTGAGCCAAATGTTATACAGGCTTGACGAACACTGCGCACGCTTGTCTTTACGAAAGCGCTTGTTTTTGTTGACGACAGGAGCTTCGACATCGCCGTCGACACTCACGCGCTCGTTGTCGCTCATCGCGGAGTAGGAAGAGGTCAAGTGGCTAGAACTCCGCCGAGTGCAACCTTGACTTGCAGTGTCTTAGTTGCTGTATGATCTCAATTTATGCCACAATAGCTTTCACATCACATCAAATTTCACGCAACCCACTTCGTTCTCGTCGTAATGTACTAGACAAGCCAGCTGCAAGAGCCCAAAGTGCTTGGCTTGAGATTCATATTACCGTGTTCCGTTTCGATGAACTACCCTAGTTTCTCCAGATCTTCAGGCTGGATAGTGTAAATGTTAGAGATGCTCCCAGTTGAGGGAACAATAGCAAGAACCAGATGAATGCTGGTGTAAACTCCGCTGACTCTCCGCTTTCCTCTTCCTCGCAGCATGCTGACCGACGAACAACTCGCCGACTTTGACGATGAGCGGCCTATGGAGCTTCCTTACGACGATGACGCGGCTGAAGCAATGGGGCCGAGTCTGGCGTCGCGCATCAACAAGCAGAAGGTGTACCTGCTGGAGGAGTCGGCGGCAGTCCTGCATGCACGTTTGGGCAAGGTACTTGACGCCATCTTCCGGCCGCGATAAAGTCTCTGAGCGAGACGCCGTGTGGTATGTATTTCTATAGCGAAAGCATCCCGAGGATGGGGAAGACGCGGACGTAGACATGATGGACGAGGGTGCGTCGCCCGCCGCAATGCAGCAGCAACCCTAATGCAATGCAATGTAGACGACTCTCACCGCCCGAACGCGCTATTCGTCTCCGGCAAGCCCATCGCAAACTTGCCCACGCAGCGCATTTTTGCATACGCCGCGCACTTTGACGTCGTGCCCCTCGGGCTCGAGTGGGTCGACGACACCTCTTGTGTGCTGCTGTTCAAGTCGCGCGCCGGTGCCCGCCAGGCCCTCGAGTCGCTCGCTAAGAACGCAGACGAGGACCGACTGGACGGCTCGCGCGAGGCCCGCTCTGTGCCGCTGTCGCTGTGGCCCATGGAGAGCCGTATTCACTCGGTGCTCGGCAAGTCCGCCGGTGGTGCAGACGAGCCCCTCCGCATCCGCTGGGCCGAGATTAGCGACGTTAAGAAGCGCGGCGCCCACCGCGCCAGTCAGTTCTACAAGAAGCACGGCGAGACCGCCGGCCGCGAGGTCTATGTTGACGGTGTCCTCGTCCTCCCACCTCCACGCACCGACTCTGAGGCGACTAGTGCGCGCCCCGCACAACGCAGGAGGATAGATTCCGATACCCAACGCGCAGAGCTCGATGCAGAGCTCGACGCATTCCTCAACGGTGAGGACACTGGCAAAGAGCCTTTCCGCGACCGTGACCACGACAGGTCTTCGCGCTCTGGGCGAACTCAGGTCCCTATCCGGCGCAGTAGCAGATCCGCCTCTCCAGCGAGGCGCGACGGAGGGGATCGAAACGGTCGCGGTCGCCCACGGAGAGAGGAACGCAGCGAGCGACGACCTCACAAAACGCAGGAGCAGCTCGACGCCGAGCTTGAAGAGTTTCTTGCTGGCCGTGCATGACCATCTAATGGTCGCGCATCCCTCTTGGTTTTTTCTTTTTCTTGTAACATTTCACAACATTAACAAGTGCTTTGTCTCAAAGCACAACACCCCCCTGCTCTGTACAATACGCAAATTATCGCTCAAACAAAGTGCATTTAATATTTCTACCGGTACAATGTGATCGGGAAGGCTGCCGTCAGCAGTCGATATTAGCTGTGGCCCCATTGTAGAACTACTCGAGACCGCCCCTCCTTCTTGAAGGCGTCCTAGGCCCGCTCCTCATTGATTGGTAGTGGGGACGGCGTCGAGCTCATGGTTGTCGAAAGAGAGGATTGACACACTCGCACCGTGCATCCGAATCATGTATTTGTGCGTATGCTGAGCTGGAGACTCACGCGACAGATGAAGTCACGACTATGCTATATGCAGGCGAGTCGCCAACCCGGAGGTGACGTTGCAGGCCCAGACTTACACTCCATGCAGTCGACCTTCAACCAGACAGCAACAGACGGAGCCGGGTGGATGGAGAATTGACCAAGCGAGGGTTGATGCCTTATCGACGCTGCGTACAAAGGCCAGAACCTACGGCGGTCTATGAGCGTTCGTGTCACCACAGCTACCACACGATATCGAAAATCATGGAAATGACGATGGGTCGGACGGCATGCTGTCTTGACGGAGCACCGTTCGAGGAAAAATGCTACTGCTGCAGAAAAAAAAAACCGCAGCTCAGGTGAGATGCCGCACTTTGGGAGTAGCGACGTCCCATGGTCCGCGAATTTCACTGCGCCAAGTTTCAGAGAAATGGCAGCAGCGGAATACGAGCTGCACGTACTTTTTGAATTGCTGCGCCCACATGAGTAGAGCCGGGCCGCCGAACGTTACGAAGAGAAGCACGCTTAAGAAGAGCACTGCAGTGAGTGGCGAGATGGGGAGCATCATGGCCACTGCGATGGAGGCCAGGACAACGGCCAGGACCACATGCAATAACAACGAACTCGTCTTGTAGAAGGTAAGCTCGTGGAAATGGGGTGTGTGTGGAGGATGCGAGATGACCTGCCTGAAGATGCCTTCTTGCCATCGGAAACAGCGCGAAAAGTTGGATCGAAATAACCGTAAGTGCGAAGACCGCTTGGTTGGTAGGCAAGCGCGAGGCGAGCACGACCGAGGCGGAGATCGCAGCGTTCATGGACAACACTGAAATCAGACTGGACATACTGTCAGCAGAGAAATGGGCCGGTCGCGAGCGGCTGAAACTCGCCCACTGCCTGCCTGAGGTACGGTAAGAGGCGCCGTATAGTCCGCAAGAAGCGCGTTGAGACAGAAAAGGCCCGCAGAAAGGCTCCATATAGAGTCCGAAGACGTGGCTGCGGTGAGCGTTTTGAGGACTGGGGATAAGCCAATCAAGGCTAGGAAGACTGTGACACTGGACTTGGTGGCCTTTGCGCCTGGTTTTCCATAGAGGGAAAATGAGACCCATCATCATTTCGATTGAATTTTTTTTAAATCGCGGACTCACGTGTAGCGCTTCCAGGTGTACTTTGCGGCGCCATGGTCAAGTCCCAAACCACCGAACCGAGGAATTGTGCGCAGAGCGCGATCCACGACAGACCTCGCGCGTCCAACGACTCGTCGAGCAAACGAATGAATACCGACACAAAAATGAAAATGGTGGACAGATGCTGCGTTACAGCGCAGGAAGCGAGAACCAGTGCTAAGAAAGAATAGGGGCGAAAGTTGGCTGCGAGCGAGCGAGCATGAGCTGTCTTTGGATTGGAACGCATCGTGTCGTGAATCAACAGACCATTAGTGCGACGCTTATCGAGAAACGATTCCGGTACATAGTTGTCTGGATACGGCTGTGCGCGCCAAAGCACCTTCTCCCAGGGTTGCGCATCGGCGTCAGACATGGGAGGCGGAAGAAGACACGGGTTTGAACACCGCTGGTCCGCATCAGGCAAGTAGCAGTCAAATGCACAATATGCATTATATATGATGTGCTTGAGCACGCAGTTGAAAGTATCATACTGAAATATACACGTTTGATGCATTTCCTGGCTCTCAGCTAGCTAACGAGTCCACGCATCGCTCGCCATCCTTGGGCGTATATTCGGTGACGATCTTGCGGTCCAAAGCCTCCCACATGGCAAACTTCTTGGCGGGCTTAGGATCGAGGTCGATGATGGCGACGCGGTTGTCGGCCTAGAGCGTCGTCGAGATTGATCATGATCGAACAGTCCTTGAAGCTCGCCGAAAGCTGGTAGGCGAGCTTGTAGTACTTGAGGTTCGCGCCGTCCGGGTTGGAGTGGTCGTAATCACGTGCCGAGTCCTGATGCTCTCGCGTGAAAGCCAGCCATTCGTCGAGAGTCACCTCCTCGCGAGACGACAAGGGTTGGTTGGTCTGGGAAGCGAGCTTTGACAAACCCTCGATGTCGAGGGGATCCAGCGTCCTTTGTAGATGTGAGAGCACGTTGAGCACTTTCGAGTTGGCCAATCTCTCGGTGACTAGCTCAATAAAAGCATCTTCGGCGGTAGTAGCACTACTGTGACTGGTGAGCCACTGGGTGATTCCATCAACGGAACAAGCCTAGAAAACGCCATCTTTAAGAGCTCAGCGAGCAAAATGCATAGAAACGAACGCACATCTCGAGCATCGGCTGTTTCGCCATCGAAAAAGATGCGAAGGTTATGAATCGCGTTGTCCGTGGAGTTGACCCACGTCGTCCACAAGCGAACGAGGGCATCGCGTATCCGTGCCGGATCGCCAGAGTAGAGATCCAACGGACAAAAGGCTTCCGCAACCGTTTCACCGCGGTTCCGCTTGTACTGTGTATGCATGCATAGCCTGCAATGCGACCTCTTCTTATCGCGCGTCTCGTCCGATAGGTGAGTGGGAGACGGTAGGAAGCCCCATTTGGGCTGTGACCATGCGGGTGAGTTGAGTGTGGTCATCGGTCTGTGACTCGGCGACAGCAGCAGCAGCGTACCTTGACTTCAACCACAACACCTGTGCCAGCGACGAGATTGGTAACAAGAACTCCACTAGATTGCTTCAACGATATCGCATCTAGCTCTACCCTGTTTTGGGGTCGTTTCAGAGTCACAGCGTTGTCTATGGATGCAAGCCACTCTGGGGTCAGGCGAACGGTGCTGTAGCGCGGCAGGACGGTAATGGGGAGAAGACGCTCGATAACGTCATGCTGGTAGCGCACTGTGAAGGTATCATCGTGGGGGCGATCTAGGTTGGCTGGTCCCACAAGCTCAGGTAGGAGAATATCCTGTCGTTTGGCTTTCTTAAGACGAAGGACTGTTCTGTCGAAACCTGGTCGTGGCGGTCCTGTGTAGGCAATGACGAGAGACTCGCCGCCTTCAGCGACGTAGGTCCAATCGGACGGATCTGTGCTCGGCGAGTCGGTGGGAAACATCCTGCATCATGAGGGAAAGATGCGGGGTCGCTGTGCTATTTAAAGCTTGCGTCGGTGTTAGTCTTACCGTAGTTCGGGATCCTATCACGTGATCTGGCACAACATGTGGCGCCGGCCAGCTGATGCGAACGTCCACCGCAAGTCGCCGACGCAAAGCCCAGGATTATCACAATCTGCCCAACAGTACAAGTTGAATTGGAGCAAAAAAAATCCCAGAGGTATGCATATATAGATGTCTCGCGTTACGCAGTGCCAACTTGTGCTCGGACATCTTGCTCAAAAGCAACACAGTCTACCACGACACCATCTCTGCGGCTCTTCTCAGCAGCAAACACCATCAAATGGTGCTTTAGCACTTCATTCACTGTAAAATGTCGTCAGATGATAAGCGGGATGCCGTGTTTGGTAATTGAACTGACCATCCGTGCCGAGCACATTCTGGTTGTTCTCCGCGACCGCCTTCACAAACGCCTCACTGAGTCCGAGATCACCTCCACCATGACCGCCACCACTGGCAGGATAGTATTTCTTGGAGTCGCCCGTCGTGAAATTGGTGACCGTGTAACTTGCGCCATCTCCCACAATCTAGCAGGTCTGATCAGCTACTACGCGAGTTGGGTGTGATCGCAGACGTACTTCACCATGCGTAAAGTGTAGCCGGGACTGACGCTGACAGATGAGTGATGTAAAAGCCACCATTGTGAAGGAAGCCGTGGCCCCATTTGCAAACTCGATGTTCACAACCTTCATCGAGTTAGGGGTCAGCCATCCTATTGTAACGGACCTGGTTGCCGGCCTCACCTGGTGATCGACCACATCGTTCTCACTCTCGTAGACACACAGTCCGTATGGTGTTGTTTTGAGAGCTTCGGTGACGTTCTCTATGTCTGGTATACCGTCGATGATCGTGTCCACTGGCCACCCAGAATTGCCATGGCGCATCGGGTCGAGGTAAACTGCGTCGCGGCAATGTCAGTCTGCTGCTGAATAGGAAACTGGACCTTGCGCCGACAAACTCTTCTTTGCGCTATAAGCACACATTTGCTCGGCGGGACAGTCGAGGCAGCGCGTCGCATTGCCGGCGGCGGGAGGTTTACCCTGCTTGCGGAAGTGGGAAAGCGAACCGAAGGATGATACCCGTGTCGGTTGTTCTCCTTTGAACCAATGGCACAGAACGTCGATATCACTGAAATGGAGGCATTATCAGCGCGAAATGCAATGCAAAAGTAGCGGAATATACTCAACGTACTGACAACTCTTGGTCATGAGCGAGAACGAGCTGGTGGCTTCCTTGTTCCAATTGCCTCGAACGTAGGAGTGCGCAAAATGAAAGTATCCGACAGGCTCGATGTGCACCACATTCACGAGGTCGCCAAGTTGCTTGAGAAGACGATCTCGGAGATTTCTTGTATGTAGGGCGAATAGCGCATCACTGTGGAGGCCGCTCAGAGACCGCAATTAGCAGTATAATTAGAACGTGAGCCACGAGGGCCTTACCATGTCCACAGCCAAAGACGACGCCTGCCGCGTTGACGGCGTTGGCAATCCGGACACAGTCTCGAATGCTAGTCGCAAGCGGCTTCTCGCAAAGGATGTCAAAGCCCTCCTTGACAAAAGCGGATACCACAGCAAAGTGCATCGCATCTGCGACCGCCACTACAACCGCGTCGGCAAGGTTTCGACCGTCGTTCTGCGCCTTGTAGCTCTGATTGGCTTCAAGCAAGGCCTCCCAAGAGGAGAATGCGAGTTCATCGGTGATGTTGAACTGCTTGGCGAAGAGGGTGCGTGTCTGAGATCGAGGCTCCGCAAAAGCAACGATCGAGCAAAGCTCAGGGTGTTTCAAGGCATATCGAGAGTACACCTGATGCGAATGAGCGGTGGGAGTGTGGAGTGTATACTCGAACCTTGCCGCGCTGGCCACATCCAATCACAATCCAGGTGATCTTGCGATGTGCGCGTTCAGCAGACAAGGGTGCAGTAGATGGGATTATAGGAGCCGCCGGAGAGGAAGGTACTATCTTGGAGCGCGAGAAGAGCTTCTTGGCACCGCCGATAACTGACATAAGGTCAAGGTTGCAGGACCTAGAGCCGGCAGCAAACTGTAATCGGATGGAATTTGACGGCATGTTCCGACAGCGGGTTTCTTTCAGTTCTCCCTTTCTTTCATGCCGGTGAGTGTCGCTTCCGTCGTCGCAGTCAGCCCTCTCGATACGCTACTACCCTGGCGATGTCCGCTACATGTGACCGTTGATCGCGCCGCGAAATCGCCGTTTCCCGTTGCCGTTGTCGTCTTCGCCGTCTGGCCCACACATCGCGCAAGCCAATTAACGCTTGCTGACCCGCCGCGCTTAGCCCAAAGCCACAAAAGCCGGAGCACCGGCAAAGTCCAGCGGGGGTGGTGGCGGTAAGGCCAAAAAGAAGAAGTGGTCCAAGGGCAAGGTCAAGGACAAGGCACTTCACGCCGTCACGCTGGACAAGACGACGTACGACCGCATCTTGAAGGAAGTCCCGACCTTCAAGTTCATCTCGGTCTCGATCCTCATCGAGCGCCTCAAGGTTGGCGGTTCTCTCGCGCGTGTCGCGATCCGCCATCTCGAGGAGGATGGCCAGATCAAGAAGATTGTACACCACAGCGGCCAACTGGTCTACAGTGAGTCTCGTGCTGCATTTGAACGCTGGACTCTAGTTGATTTACCACCTTGTCTCATTCAGCACGGTCAACGGGTGGCACCGAATAACTTCGTTCGCCGGCCCCGCCTATGGTGTTATGTGTCCATGTAGCAGCTCCATGTCACCGCATTACGCACTCCTCCGCACGCAATCTCATATTTCTTGATCCTGACACCCGAACGGCCTGTGAGCGCTATGAATGAGTTGAACAATTGCGAGTGGGCTTGTTTAGTCGGCATTTGCCATTCACTGCCTTGGCCTCTCGTTTGCGCTGGCCTCCGAGTCTCACTCGCACGACCGGCCGCGATGAAGTCTCTACGACGCTCGCTCGTGAACAAAGATTCGAGCGCGCCGCAGGGCAATTCGCGCATTTCGACACCCGTGTCACTGCCCACAGTAGGCAAGCCAACGTCTGCAATGATGCCGCCCACCAAAGTCATCAAGGCCGTCCAATCCTACCGCTCCCAGGCACCGCAGGAACTGTCTTTCAACAAGGGCGACTTCTTCCATGTAGTAAGAGACGTCGATCGTGGCACATCCCAGTATTTCGAGGCCAACAATCCTATGACTGGCGCGCGCGGACTAGTTCCCCGCGACCTCTTCGAGGAGTTTGGCAAGGCTGATACCGCGTTAGTAGACATACTTTAAGCAACGCTGTCGCATAACTGAAGCCGTATTTTGCAGTCGAATTACGAGTATCTCAGCTGGCCCGCGAAACACGCTTAACACCACAAATGTCCAGCGACCGCCCCCTGGCGCCCCGGGAATAAGCCCCGTCAACATCGGTCAACCGAGCCCAGCAAGCCCTTCTGCTCCTGGAAAGCAGACATACTATGCTATCGTCATGCATGACTTCTCCGCCGAACGACCCGACGAGCTTGACGCGCGACAAGGCGAGGCTATCACCATCGTTGCCCAGTCCAATCGCGAGTGGTTTGTTGGGAAACCCATCGGCAAGCTCGGTAGACCAGGTCTCATCCCGATCTCGTTTGTCGAGCTCAGAGACCCGACGTCCGGCCAAGCCGTCACCGATATTATGGCCCTGCTCGATCGTGGCGAAATCCCTCTCGTCGAAGAGTGGAAGAAGGCCATGAACCAGTACAAAGCGGCCAGCATCCCGCTCGGTGTCATTGACGACCCCTCCTACGGCGGCGTGCCCAACAGCCCCTTCCAGCGTCAACCCGATCGCAACAGCGCCCTCGGCTTCGGCTCCCCCGGCGGTTCGCAAGATTTCTCACAGCCAGGGCCGCCGCCTCAACAGCCCCCGAACTCGCAGCAGCAGAACATTCAGGATCCGCAGCCGCAGGATCAACCACAGTACACGCTTCTGCCGGAAGGGCTTTTGTACTCTGCGGATGTGGGCTCGTTTCACTTCGAGAACGGCGAGTACTGGTTCCGTATCAACGCCGTCTTCCAGCCCGAAGACCTCAACGGTGGGCCTCCGCCGAACGCGCTGCAGCTGGTGCTATTCCGGGTGTACAATGATTTCTACGACTTCCAGATCACGCTCCTCGAAAACTTCCCCATCGAAGCTGGCCGAGAACCGCATCCCAACAACCCCTCTGCGGAGCCAGAACGCATCTTGCCATACATGCCGGGGCCTGTGGCGAGTGTCGATGCGGTCGTGACGGCGGAGCGATGTACAGAACTGGACGAATACGTCCGCAACCTCAGCCAGCTGCGCGAGATTGGGTCTGAGCACATCTTGCGGCATGAGCTCGTTCGCTCCTTCTTCTGTCCCCGCGATGGCGATGCGGAGCAGGAGATTGAGCCGGTGATCTATCAGAATACCGGGTACGCGCAAGAGGACGACGACCAGCGCTACGCAGACCAGATGCGTGACCTGAACGTCGCAGACCAACGCGACGACCGCTATTACAATGATAATGGCTACCCGCAGCAGCAGCAGCAGCAGGATCAGGGCTATGGAGGAGGCCAAGGACGATCGTCGCAATACGAGCGCGGGCACGAGCGCGGACCCAGTCGAAGCAACGGTGCGCGGTCGCGGAACGATTCCGGTCCTTCGGCGCCCTCGCAGCGATCATCTGGTGGTGGTGGTGGTGGTGGTGGTCCAGACGGTGGTGGCTGGGACGAGTACGGTCCGCAACACCAGTCGCAAAATTCGTATGGCGGCGGTGCCAACGGCGTGCGTCCCGGTTCGCGCATGAGCGGCGGACCGACCTCAAACGCGCCTGCGATCAGCGCATCCAACCCGAACAGCGCGTACATCAAAATCAAGATTTTCGACCGCAACACGGACGACTTGATAGCGATCCGCGTTCCGCCGAGGGTGACGCACCAGCAGCTGATGGACAAGGTGCGCGAGCGGCTCGGGAAGGACGTGAGCGTGCTCCGGTATCGCAACAGCATGACCGGCCGCTTCGACGACCTCGTGGAGCACGACCTGAAGCATTGGCTCGAGAGCGCAGACAAGCTCGTGCTATATGCGGACTGATCTACGGATCACGAAAGTGTGTGCAATACGTGAGGACCAGGCGGTGACTTCGGCGGCTCCTGTTGTGCAACTACTCGCGTCAAAGGAAAAGTTACTTTGGTTTGTTGTTTCACTCGTTTTCGTCTATGGATCTCTCTCTCTCACTACCTGTTGTGCGTGCCAACTACCTCCAAGCCAGCTCTTTACCTGTACTCACAGCTCTAATTCTGCCTCGTCGTTTCGTCCGTGCCGTCCTTAAGCTTATTTTGCCGTGACTTGCTCTCCCACACACACTTTCCTAGAGATGTATAACAAACCAAATGGGAAAGTCTCATAACCCATTCTATCAGCGTCAGTGTCATCAGCGTGTTCCTGTTCGGGCGATTATATTTGTCTGAAGGCAGATGACGTTCTCTTGGGTATTGAAATCAAGTTAGCACAAAGGTGGGTTTTAATGAAGCCCTTGACATAGCTTTACAGGATTTCCTTCAAGTTAGTTGAGCCGGCTCCTCGTTCTAGTGGTTTGGGCTGCGTTGGAGAAGGCTTCCACGCAATCTACAAATCGTCAGCGCAAGCAGCAAATGCGACTCAACCACACTCACAAAAAAGATGACTTGAAAAGTGGCCGGTATGGAGCCATCTTCGTTTCCGTGCAATGCGCTATAGATGGAACTTGCTGCGAGCAGTGTGTCCCTTCTCAATATTCCACGACGTCCCACAACGGCGTTGGCTTCCCCCATGTCTCTCAGGTCATCTACCAGTTCCCACATGCTTGGGTAGGTTACCCGCACCTCGTCGATGTCGACGGTAAGGAGAGTGAAGCCGGCGCGGCCGAGGAGGTTCGAGACGTCCCGCGTGTCAGTCATGGGTGAAACGTGAGGCGAAATTCCACCTTCACGTTCTACTTCTGCCAGCTGCAGCGCAGTTCTAAGCGCCAAATTGAGAATCGGGGACGAGAGAGAGTTGACCGAAGGCTATACCTGAGTTCGAAAAGAGTTTCGCCACCGAACATGGCGCCCAGAAACATGCCGTCCGGCTTCAATGCTTGACGAGCCTGTATGAAAAGGCCTGCATTTGGGGATCAGAAGAGGTCGATCTGGTGGCGAGACGTGGCCTGCCTGGCAAGTCGTTAACCCAGTGGAGGCTCAGACACGAGACGATTGCCTCTTGCGTTTCCGGTCCGACAATACTCAAGAGCTGTTCCTCGTCAGCGTGAATCCTTTCAACCGAAACTAGAATATCATCAGTCATATTAGTGAGCTTGATATCGGCAGGCACACCTTCAAATTCCTCGTCGTGGTCACGCTTCAGAGAGTGCCCTTTTCATGGGAAACAGTATGAGTATGAGAAAGACTGAGACGGCACTGAATACGTACCACTCGAGTCAAGCATGAGCACCTTGTCCGTCATGGTAGGCTCAATCAGTCTCGCAAAGTGACCTGATCCAGAACCCACGTCCAGAATGGAGTCAAACTTGCGGCGAACATCCTGAAAGAGCTGGTATATGAGGGTACGAGAATGCGATGGAAGGAGCCCAACATGCCATGAGACGCTCTATGAGCCGCTCCGCGAACTCGTTTCGAACATAGTCAACGGTGCGGCTAGATTGTCCGCCTCCAGCCACTGCGGCTCGATCGCGCTGAATTCGCTTTACATTTCGGTCGAAGACGATGTATGGAGCGGGTGCTGGCGGGGACAATGAAGCACCGCGCGCGGCAGTTGCCAATGCACGACGTGCGGAGGGCGTAGCTGCAGACATGACAGCCTTTGCAGACGTGTGGAAATTTGGATAAAGCCAAGTGTTTACACCGGCATGCCCCGGATGACTACCTCGGCCTAGCCTTTCGCGCGACGCTGGCTGGAACAAAGCTCGCAATGAGCTTCGATATCATGAGAGAGCTCATCGAGCTTGAGGGCGGCAGCGCGCGGCTTTTGAACGCCGAGTACTCCCCAGCTAGGGTTATCGAGGTGCTATTACATGCCGCGACCACCAATCAAGTCGGACTCTCCGCTGGCCCGTCATATACCCCCATTTTCGAGCTCATACAGTGCATCGACTCCACCCTTTTGGATGCAGCTGCGATGGCGGCGCAGGCATATAGCACCTACTGCATGCTTGAGGAACTGCGTTCCAAGTAGGCTAGCCATGATACCTGCCTCGCCGCGCCACACCAACTCACACTTCTCTTTCAATAGAAATAACGTCTCCAGTCTACGACATACTCTTGAAAGGGCAGCATCTAATTGGACCAACGCACTTCAGGCGAACCCTACGTATGTCGCGAGTTGACGAATTGCTCTGGCGCGCAATTTGACACTGTGTTGTCTGTCCCAAGGTTTGCGCTGCGGGCCCGGTACCTGCAAAGAATGCGCATGTCACAACAGCTCGCAGCTATTGCGATGCCTTTGGAGTACCAATTAGGCTTCAAGATACAAATAGACGATTTGCGCTGCAAATTGCAAGCAGCGCGTGAGCGGCTCGTCCTCTTCCATAACAACTACCTGCAAGCACAAAACACAAGGGGGTGAGTCCTAGTTATTCTCGCTTGATCAGCTCCCACATATCTCTTCCAGTGTTGTCAGCGCTGCTCGCCAGACTGATGCGCCGCCTATGGGCTATCAGGCTGCCTTGCCGCCGCCATTGCAGCTACCACACACACCTCTACATCAGCAACGGCAGCTACAACAAATACAGTGGTCACATCAGCAACAGCAACAGCAGCGCTACCAGCCACAGCCGTCGCCTGTGCAACAATCTGGTCTTTATGCTCATCAACCTCCAGAGCCGCTGGTGCAATCATTTGGTCAGCAGTTTGCCGCACACCACCCGACCCAATCATCTCAGCAGCCACAACTCCCACCTCCGCTATCTCTGAACCTCCCACAAACCTCATCTCTATCCTCGCACCAGGCCATGAGCTCCGCATCGAGGGTGCAGCCGCCGGCACAAGTGCACCAGCCCGTAGCAGCCGCGAGATACTCAAACGCGCAGACGTCCTCCACTGGAGCTTCTAACTATACCTCTTCAAGCTCTTCAAGCTCTCGCCAATTCATTTCGCACACGCTAGCATCGTCTCCAATGTCCAACAGCAATATTACTGTGTCATCTTCAGCAAATGTGCATGCGCCTCAGCAGAATCTTGGGTCACAACGATCAGAGCAACCACACTCCAACCAAGCACCACCCTCTGCCAGCACCACATTGTTGGCTTCTATCACACCGGCAGCTGGTCAGCAAGCTGTCAAACAGCATCTACTTGAATACGCACGGCGATATCTTCAAAATTCTGAAGGTTTGATGCTGTGACTATACCAAAGCTTCACTAATCTGTTCCTCTAGTCACTGCTGCGCAAAACGCAAGACCCGTTTCGACAGCCGGAGCGCAACGGCAATCTCGACAACCTCAGCCTCAGCCTCAGCCTCAGCCTCAGCAGATGTCGACCTCTGGATTCCCCACGATACCACAAACATACATCCCGCCTTACCTTCCGCGAGCTCCTCCTGAGCCTGTCGCTGGCCAGCCGCCTAATCTTCGACGAGTGGGTTTGCTGCTTTGATTGCTGGAGACAACAGCTCACATTCTTTCCTCGTCCAGGTTCCGCCTGCCATGCCACTGGGCGCCATTCCACTACAGCCGATCACAGCGACGACCGCATCCAGCTTACCAGCGACGCACTCTTCCTCCGCTAGAAGTGGGGGCGTTGCGACCCAACCTCCCGGCGGGCAGGGGCTACTCTTCCTGTGCATCCGGACAGAAGGACGGTCGCGCAGGACATCATTCGTGCACTGCAGGGTTCTGTGTCACTGATGCAGGCGCGAGCCGCAGCGGCTACTCCGCAGCCTCAGCCGCCTCAACCTCCACCGGTGACAGGCAAGAGAAAGCGTGGCAAGGAAGCTGCTGCTATGATGGGTATGATGGATACCTTTACCGTAAGATCATCATTGCTTCCCACAGCTTCAACGTCTTCATCTTCGACGCTGCCTTCAACTTTCCCGCTCCCTCGCCCCACCCCTGTTGTCATCGGGCCAGCCTCTCTGTCGTCGCCAACCCCACTTCGTCTTAATATTTCGTCTCAAACACCAGCAGCTACTGTGATCCCTCCCAACTCTATGCCTCGACCGCCTGCGCAGCAGGTCCGCAGGGCTGACGAGCCGGCCGACATTGAGCTTTCGACGGACGATCTCATCCCTCGCTCACCCGTGGCATCGAATATCTATAAAT
Source organism: Auriculariales sp. MPI-PUGE-AT-0066 (assembly GCA_020744175.1). Taxonomy (NCBI): domain Eukaryota; kingdom Fungi; phylum Basidiomycota; class Agaricomycetes; order Auriculariales; species Auriculariales sp. MPI-PUGE-AT-0066. Next base: position 405,379 of record JAGTJP010000014.1, read on the forward strand.
CGCATGCCGACGGGCCGCCTCGGTCAACGGGTTTTGTATACGACCAGCCTGAATCTGTGTTTCCCGATCCATTCTTTCTCGCAGCTGGACGCGTTTCGCCGCCTCGTGCTACAATTGAGGAAATCGAGACGGACGACACACTTGCGCCGCCTCTCGGCGAGGACACGCCTCAACCCAAGACCAGAAGCCTCACACCGCTGTTCTTAGACGACAGATCGCCGACCAGGGATGGCGCTCAGCCATTTGGAATAGCAATCGGCGATGAGGCGGCTACTAGCGAGGACGACGTGGATGCGATTCTTCATGGGTCGATGAGGAGCGACTCGCCCGAGATTCAGGTATTGGACGGCCCCCCGGCGGTTCCACGAGTCAGACGCGCGCCGCATACTGTGCAACCTGAGGCGGGCTCGTCACGGGCCGCGAGCCGGTTGTCCGACCCGCCTCGGTTACCCAACAGTGGGCCAGTTCGCCCAGTCTGCCATAGTTGGTCGTATCCCAAGCCGGATCGAGTAGTTGTGCTGGTTCCAGTTATTCGCCGGCCAATGATCAAGCCGAAGACGAGTATGTAGAATATTCAATCGAGTGGCACTGTTTCTCATCCCGACTTTCGATGCAGCTTCTTATGTACAGTTTGCGGGTATGCACTAAACGCCTTAGCATGGGAACCTAACCGAACAATTTTTTTCATATCTAGACTTTCCGACGCGCGGCGTTCTGTGCAAGTGCGAGTGGAACAATTGTCGAGCCGTCTTGGACTGCGAGGATCGTCTTTCGCTGCACATGCGCAAGATTCACGGCCAGGAACTACCGGTGAGCATGATCGCCGGATTGTATCAGATTTATCTATCATGTGATTGCAGGTTTCTGGGAGATGCGAATGGAAAGGATGCATGCAACCTTTTGGACGATCGGTCCAGTTCCGTGAGCATCTCGAATCAGCTCACGCTCGGAACTGCCTGCGGTGCGCATATCGTGGTACGTTGTTTGCGGCGCAGCATACTCTCGATTGCTCACCGCTGTGCCTCAGATTGCAGTTTCCAGACCTCGTCAGGGCATCTGGGTGCATTAGCTGAACATGTTGCCTCAACCCATGCCACGTTAGGGCAGCAGCAATTAGCGGCAGTGGTCAAGCCGCAACTTCCCTTAGCACCGTCTCCCACGCTGCCCCTGGATCGGGAGAGCGTGCCCCCGTGGCGCATCGGGACTGTGCTAGTGCGTCCGCACGTCATGACCCCTGCAAGACGGAACCAACTTGGTAACTGGGTGCGTGTCGAAGCTTGCACCAGGATGCGTGGAGACCGCCGGAGGTGTGCTGATTCGCGTTGCTGGATTGAATTTGTAGGTCCTGGCACAGTCGTTCGCGCGAACGGATGTCGACGAGGTGTTGCCGAAGAAGAACTCTCAGGCGCGGCCGCGAAAGGACGGGTCAAGAGATCTATCAGATGTCACTGTGCCACTGCTCAGTGGCATCGAGCTGGAACTGAAGCAGCAGTACAACTGGGCAGAATTCGAGCAGACGCGGAAGCCAAGGGGGATACCTGCCTCGATCCAGGTCGGAAGAGTGCTAGAGATAGCGTGATGGTCTGCATGCGCCGCATCTGCTTCGAGAACCAAATGCGACAGAGTTTCTTCCGATCTGTGCTTGGGATATCGTTAAATTTGTGCGGTGGCGGAAAATCAGGCAGAGATGGTGGTCGTAGGGGCATCAATCAGGAAGGTGGTTGTTACCGCACGCTGTCGGGCTTCGCCATTTTGTGCAACTGGAAGGAGACCGATCCGAATTGTCGGCGGACTGCGTTGTCTCTTGGTTCGCGCGAGACGCGACCCTATCTCTTAGTCTCCATCATCCGTCATGAGCAGCTCACAGTATCTGTCAGGGCGGTCGGCAGAGGTGATCCTCAGCGACGTGCGCCCGACCAAGGCGCGGCCTGAGACACTGTACGCGGTCAACAAGCTGCTCGATGAGCTACTGCTGCTCGCGCTCTCCTCCGCGCGCTCCATAGCTACAGAAAAACTCAAAGCTGGGCTGCTTAAGGTCCTCCCTACGCCCCTCGGCAAGGACGCCATTCTGGAGGCCGAGATTGAGCTCCGGGCATATCAGGAACGCACTGCTCCAGCCGACCCCACCGGCGCCGTGGACAACAGCTCACCCAAGGATTTCCCGCTCGTACCAGTATTCGAGGTGCGTGTTCAGCGTGCTGCAACCCCTCAAATGTCCTGACAATTCCGCTCCAGTTATTGCGCATGAAGTGCGAAGCGTATTCGACTCTCTCCGACTTCGATGGCGACGCCGAGGTTGAGGCCCAGCTCCAGCAGCGCATCGCAACCGCAGGCGGGCCTGCTGCTCCCAGAGTACAGGCTATAGCCCCTGCAGCATTATATCTGACTGCCATTCTCGAGTGAGCACTCCGGAAGCGCTTCAGGACCCGTACACTATTGTTTGCTGACCGACGCGCTACTTGTGTCCGCATCGTTACAGGCATGTTTGCGAGTGAGTCGCACATTCAAAGACCCGTGCAGTGCTCCCTTATTAACCGCCCGTTTCGCGCAGACACGTCCTATCCAACGTCGCGCGCGTAGTGGCCCGCAACAGCAGCCAATCAACCGCGCACGTTCAAGACCTTTATGTCGCCCTATGCGAAGATGAGACTATCTATAACTTATTCAAGAGCATGAAAGGTGCGGTCAATTTCACTGCATCGCGTCGGAGTCGGCGTCGGCGCTATGGCCGTGGTCAGTGATTGATTCTCACTGCCCACACAGTGTACGAAGAGATCGAGCAACAGTCTCAGCAACACCAACAGCCACGCACTCGCCGCAGTCGATCCTTCTCTCATGATGCAACATCTCCTGCCTCTCCTATTCATAACGGCTCTTCAACCTTCAGCGTGGATCGCTCCACAACAACCGCGGTCGAAGCGTCTGATGAAGGTTTCTCTGTTGGACACGGTCATCGCACCTCCATGAACAAAGTATTCAAAGCATCCCACATGTCGAATTCTGGCGACCGTAGCTCCTCTCCCGCTTCCACCAAGCACCACAACCGCTCGGAGTCTATTGTCAGCGCCATGCGCCGAAGCGCGGATGTTCATACTCCCAGTGCCGACAGCGCTGAGGATCAGGTACGGTTTTATCCGGAAGACGCATCTAGCGCCGTCTCACGTACTATCCCCTCTTAGGAATTCGACAACTTGCTCAAGTCGGGAAACGTCATGAAACTGAGTCTCACGCCAGACCGTTTACAGACGTTCGAGGTGCGGCCTATAATCCGATCTGCGCTCGGCTTGATCCCTTCTCATTAACGCTCCTTGATCTCCTAGGTTGCGAAGGAAAAGGCGCAGCGCAAGGGAGCCGTCGTCCGCTCCCCGTCCTCGCCCAGCCAACCACCCCCCTCTGGACACGCACACACCGGCAGCAAGGCTTTACAAAAAGCACGCCCCGTTGGGAACGGTCATCGCGGCATTTCATCCATCAGCAGCCAGTCCCCAGTCTCAGCCGAAGACAACACCATGTCCCTCGCCAACGGCGTCTCCCGCTCGTTGTCCAAGAGCACGCACCCAAACGGCGTTTCATTCGCTCAACCGAATATCGCCAAGCCCCACCCCGGTCCCGTACCGTCTCGTCAGTCGAGCCTTCTAGCAAGGGGTCTAGCCCGGGCCCTGCAGTCTCGAGAAAGGCATCATTGACTGCCGGCCTCGCAGCGCCATCCGCTTTCAAGGCGCCGTCACCTCAACGCAGTCCTGTTCCAACGACCGATAACTTCGATATGTCTTCAGGCTTTCCCAAGAAGAACCGACATGTGAAGCGCGACTCGCTCGAGTTCGATGAAGAGGATGACGACCTGCCTCCCACTCCACGCCGAAAGCCAGCCGTCGCGGGTGGTGCAATGACCGCTAAAGCCAACGGGCCCAACGACGGAATGTCGGCGCGCGATCTCATGGACTTTTTGTCAGAGGGTCCTCCAGAGCCCGTTCCGCTGCCAGACCCAGCCCCAGTCAAGCCGAAACCTGGTAGTCGTCTTCGCTCTATGGTGTCCCGCCTCACGAAGGGCTCATCGGACAACCTCAAGCTGGATGCGCAGCCCTCGGCGAAACCCATCACGATGCCGCCTGCCGTCCGGCCGAGTGCATCCGCATCGCTCAACGCCATCAAGAATCGTCCGGCATATGCGCCCCCACCCCCCGCATCCCAATTTGCTCGGCCATCATCTCCGCATTCGTCGTCTTCGAACGAGCTTGACGCGCCTGATGCCCAGTCCTCGCATCACCGCAAGCCTGTTCCTGCCTGGGATAGCGCACGGCCGACTCCGTCTACGCCGACAAGCGCGTCCCAGCCGACGCCTTCTACTCCCAGCCGCCAGCAGACGCACCGAGAAGCGACAATCATCAAGGGATTGCCGAGTCCTGCAGAGCCTGAGTCCCACGAGAGCGTAGCGCGGCCAATCAAGCCGCCACCCAAGCCACCACGTGCGGCGGGAAACAGCGGCGTAGCCCCTACTCCTGCATCTGCATCAGGTCCTCCGCCCGCCCCGACGATCAACCTTCCTCTCGTGCAGGCATCGGATCTCCGAGAGCGCATGCTCACGGCAACAAGTCCGCTTGAATGCCGTTTGTTGGTCGACATCTTCCTGGCGCGATGCGGGTTCGAGTTGCCAACCAATCTTCCTGCCTTGACCGTGGCCGAGCCGACCGTCGAGGAGATGCGGACTGCCGAATTCTCAATGGTCGACACGCTTCTCGGCGAGGGCCCGGCTGTGAGCTTTGCCGCCGGCTTTGAGGAACAACGTCAACCCGCTGCGGTCGAGGCTACGGCTTAGGGTTGTGGTCGAGACTCTTGGGGTATCTGAGATGATGTAGACTGCGGTCGCAGAATGACCGCACTTTCACTCCCACCTTTCGCCGCTCATTTTGACGTGCATAATGTTTTCACGTCCTGTTTTGATGATCGTCGCGTGTATTATCTGCTCCTGACTATCGCGGCGCTTGTTGTTGTCCTTCGGTTGCCGCCGTTCCCACTGTATGTAGGCTCGTATCGCCTCACTCTCTCAACTTACCGCTCGCCTCGCCCTGACCAAACGTGTCTTGATGCCGTGGTCTCTGAATCGGTGGTCTTGTATATATTACGCCACTCCGCCACTCGTTTCTCTGGGATTATATATGCCAGCCCTTCCAAACACGAGAAAATCGAGCAAGTGGGTCCGAAAAAAGTCAAAATACAACATTTCCGTCCTGTGCTGTTTGACAAGTACTAAAAGTAAAAAGAGTGGAGCGGTGGCTACTTGTGAAGATCATAGCTTTGCCGACGGCTCCACCAAGGACTTCGCAAATGCTGCCACGCGTTCGATCACCAAGTCCTTGGCTTCAACCATGAGCCAATGGCCGCATCCTTCCACGCGCACTTGCTCCATTTGTGGCGCGAAGCGTCGGCTTGACTTGACAGCTCGCTCGGAGCACGAGAAGTCCTTGTAGTTCAAACTCTCGGTTAATCAATAACTTGCCATGCGAGATGAAAACTAACCTCTGTTCCCCAGATGAAAAGAATAGCCTTTTCCGCTGGTAAGTTTGTCGGCAGTTCAGCGTCTGTTGTCGAAGTCAATTTCAACTGCAGAGCATGTGGCTCGAGTTCGGAAAGACGTACAATCCTTCACGTTGAGCTCTCCGGTCCTGTAGTATGACAGAGGTCCGTGCATACCACCCTTCTTGAAAACTGCGACGTAATGGTCCAGTTCCTTGTCGAGCCTTGAGCAAAAATGACGAGCGGACTAGGGAGGAAGCGTCGCACCTCTTTTGAGAGTAATGGTCGGTTGGCAAACGATTTGCGTCCTGTTACCGCTGCTTCAAGTTCTCCGAGCAGGGCAATTGAGCCTTCAGAGCTCGGCCGCGGTTTCTGGAAAAGCAAGGCAAAGAATGTGTCTAGCTGCATGGTTTATGAGCACAGAAGCGACAGGAAGAGTTCACACACACATTCGCTTCGATGACTTCCGTTGATTGTTCATTGCCGAACCAGACTTGATACCCAAAGTTGGGCACACGTTTGGCTGCCTCTTCCAGAGCAATGTGGGCCGCCGGAGGCGGATAATAGGGGATTGAGAGGGTGACCAGGCCTAACGTGCGTTCAGGATGCCACTGCACAAAACGCCAGGCAATCATGGCACCCCAGTCGTGACCGAGGACTATGGCGACTGGCACATTCAGGTGATCAAGCAAAGCCGCAAGATCGTTTACTACAGCCTTAATTTTGTATGCTGCCGTCTCACGAGGCTTGTCGGATTGTCCGTAGCCTGCAGTAGCCAGTATAGGGGTCAGGTTGACGTTGGCTGGACGAGGGTCGTGACTAGCGCACCAAGAGTATCTGGAGCTACGACGCGGTAGCCCATTGCTGACCAGGCAACTATCTGATGTCTCCAACCATAACTGAAATCCGGGAAACCATGTATACAGAGCATCACGGCCTTCTGGACCCCTACTGCAGCCTGGTCGACGAAGCCCAGCGTGCGGCCAGTCGACAGTTTTGCCGTAAAGTAAGGAAACGGAGATTCGAGAGACATGCTTCAGAGGCGACGAAAGCTGCTGGTAGAGTGTAAAGCAAGAGGACAAGCTACGCAAGATCGACCGGCAACCTCGGGATTGTGCCGAACCGTGGCTCGTCGTGTCTTGGTGTCACACAATCTCATGTCTTCTTCAACAACTGCCGCGGGCAGCTCAACTGCCCCTGAGAAGCCTTCCGCGCCCACGCCGAACGTGGTTCGCCCATTCACGACCTTCCAAGCAAGGGGACTCATCGTATGTGGCTTGCGTCGCGTGCTCGTCGTAAACCGCGCAACAGGGTTCGCTCAACCCACCCTAGCCACCCAACTTTTCGGCCTGGAGACCACGCGACACGAGAAACCAGCCTGCGAAGGAGATTGGCTGGAGCTGCGACGGGAAGTATCTTGCCGTGTGCGGAAACGACAAAGCCATCCGCGTTTGGCAGCCAGACCGGACGGTGCGTGTCTTCAACTCGCGTAATCAAAACCAAAACATGACCGGAGGTGTTTTTTTTAATAGATTGATCTCCGCGGCGCAACCTCTTTGACTGGTGCTCACGGCTCTTCGGTCGATTGCATCACCTGGCACCCTTCGCACCCCGAAATTCTGTGCTCCGCGAGTAAACGTGACACCAAATTTGTACAATGGGACACCCGGAGTGAGCCCGCCGATTTATGTGCTTGCTGTCACTGATACAGCTCAATGACAGCTCAAAAACCGGTACAAACGCTCAACCTTACTCGTCGACCACTCAATATTCAATACGCGCCGGATGGGTCCTGCATTATGGTGGTAGACGACGACGACAGACTAAGCTTTATTAAACCTGGGGAAATGTCTGCAGACGGAAGGAGACCGTGGACATATGGCGAGGCCAGTCGACCTGGTCCTGACGCTGTAAGCGCTGTCCTCTGGCACCCGCTCCTTGCATTTCCAACCCGCTGACTTGAACCCCCCCCCTATAGGTACCAGCATATTCCGCTGTGTGGTCCCACTCGTCCAATGCCTTCTTCATCGGTGACTCGTCCGGCAGCGTCAGAGTTATGGAGAATCAGTCGATGGAGGTACTGGAGAAGATGAACGTACACATTGGTCCATGTTATGTGATGGCATTGGACCCACGTGGAAAGTGCGTACGATTTTCCTACTCATTTTCACTCGCCTTCCTTACTCGTAACCTTAGGTACCTCGCAACTGGTGGTGCCGACTCAATAGTCAACTTGATTGGACTGGACCAGTGGCTACCCGTCCGCGCGATATCTTGCTTTGAGTGCGTCAACTACCGGTTGCGCTCTTCTGTGGCTGATGATTTCGTTGCAAGTGGGACAGTCATGGCGATGAGCTTTTCCTATGACGGCGAATATATCGCCGTCGCAGGTGACAATCCATTCCTCGATATTGTGAGCGACCGCTGCGGTTTGGGGGCGTCAGGCTGCATACTCATGGTTTCTAGATCGCATCTGAAACCGGAGAAGTGGTTCACAGAATTGCAGCGAACCCGTCGCCACAGTCTGTGGCGTGGCATCCTGTGAAACACGCCCTCGCCTACTGTGGAGAGGCTTCCGGACCGGGCACGGGCAACAAGGGCACCATCAGCGTGTTCATGTCCTAGTTTTCTCATTAGATGCATCAGATTGTAGCGTTATCGTTTGGACTGTTCTGACGGAACGAGAACACGGGCAACGTGGCTGCACAGTATCAAGCAAAGTTGACAAGCGGACAGGATGGAACGTCGTGCCATCTATGTATTTATGTAGCTTTTAGCGCGTTCCGAAGCGTCTGTGAAAGTTCAGTTTCACGAGTCGCAATAATGCAGTGGGAACCCACCTTGTCCATTTCGTCCACATCGGATGTAGGCACTTTGACAATGGTAACGTGAAGTTCACGCTCAATGTCTTCGATCAGCTGCCATGTGAAGGTATTGTGGACGAAGTTGACAGAAATGCCCTTGCGACCGAAACGACCTGTCCGCCCGATACGGTGCAGATATGTTTCAATGTCCACCTTCGAATCTCCGTGCAACATTGGCATGTCGTAGTTGACCACCATGTTGACTTGAAGGATATCGATCCCCCGCGCGATGACGTTGGTCGTGATGAGCACCTTGCTCTTGCCGTCGCGGAAGTCATCGATGATTTGGTCTCGCTCCTTTACATCCTTGGAACCATGTAGTGAAGCCACCTGGTGTCCCTCCGCAACCATGCGAGCCGCAATATGGTCTGCAGTTTCGCGTCTTTTGCAGAAGATTATGCTCTGACCAATTGTGAGGAGTTCGTATAACCGCACAAGTACGTCGAACTTTTCCGCCTCGTTCTTGCAATCGAGAAGGAATTGCTTGATACCTTCAACTGACAGCTCTTCCTTCTTGAGCGCGATCTGATTCGAGTTTGGCGCAAACTTGATGGCGAACTTGCGAACAACGTCGGGAAAGGTGGCCGAGAAGAGAAGGATTTGACAGAATTTAGGCATGAAACTGTGGCAGATGATCAGTGGAAAATTGCGCGCTATAGTCAGTCAGCGGACTCACTTCTTGACACGGAGTGTCTGGTCCCCCAAACCTTGTTGGTCAAGCATGTTGTCGGCCTCGTCCAGCACGAAGATCTTGACGGTTGTAGGGTCGAGGATTTTTTTGCGAATAAGATCCTGCATTTTTCCAGGCGTGCCAACGACAACATGCTGTGTAATCTTGCTACCGTTTTCGGCTTCTGGAATCGCGTATGCGGTGGTGATGTTGGTGAATTGGCCCATTTGCTGAACGACGGACATGATTTGACGGGCAAGTTCGCGGACTGGGGCAAGACAGATCGCCTGACATGGGATTGATCTTAAAAAATGCGGCGTAAAACAAGAATTGAAAGGGTTCCGCACCTGTGGTACTGCCTTGGTTGTGTCGACGCGACTCAGCATTGCGAGCACGAAGGCTGCAGTCTTGCCAGTGCCGGATTGTGACTGTCCGATCATGTTTTTAGGGCTTGGTTATATCATGAGATCGTGTTTTGGCGGCGAGTTGGCCACGGCTCACGGTTCGGCCAATAGGAGCGGGAGTGCGCGCTCTTGGATCTTGGATGGTCGCGTGAAACCCATGGCATACAGTCCCTTCAGCAGTTCGGGTGTTCTGGGAACAGTACGTCAGCCGACGATAACGCTGGAGCAGGTAAAACGCACAAGCCAACTTCTTCGAAAGTCTTGACGCTATAGAGCGGCGAGTTGGGATCTGCTTGCTGGTCGGCAAGCGTGACCTGGTAGTGGGTGGCATATCGTGAGTGACGAGCGAGACGGAGACAAATCTCGGCGTACCATAACCTCATAGCTGCTTTGGATAAGCTCAGAGTCTGCAGTGCGTGTCAGATCGGAGCTGACTGAGTCGATGGTCATCACGGTCCGTACGTTTCGCCTTGGACTCGCGTTCCTGGAGATCTGCGTCTTCGAGCTTATCTGTCAAATCGACGACATTGGAAATGAATCCATCTGAATCTTTGGTCACCGACGACGACATGAGGTGCAAAGTTCGAAGTGGCGAATACCAAGTCAAGACGCGGATGCGGACTTAGCCGCATCTCTGCCACCTGCTTTTCACGACTAGCAGCGCGAGGCCCCCGTGCCAAGCTTGCGCACACGCCCCCCTCTGGCAGGGATTAGGTTCCCATTGCTCACTTTCTTACTTTCTTTAATTCTTCTTCTTATCTTCGTTCGTGATGCTTGCTTCGCAAATGGTCGAAGTTCTGCCGTTGCTGGCTCGTACGTTCGTCATGTCCTCCGCGTCACTCACTACTAAATAGCGTGTAGAACGCCAGAATGCACTCAGTACCAACCGCGTTGGGGATCCTGGCCAGGCCGTCCTCAATCTCTGGCTCTTCTTCAACATTGGCCCCAGTCACTTTCTCCTCCCACTCCTTTGCATTTCGCTCCTTCTTGCACGCGTGCGCAGGAACTTGCTCCTCGTCAACGTGTGCATTACCTGGTGCATATGCGGCTTTGCCTCTTGTATGCTGTACGTCGTCGCCGATGGCAACACCGAACAGCGCTCTAACCACCGTCGTTCTTGGCAGGCTGTACGCCGGCAAGCAGACTGGTCCAGAGCCATCCACCTTCCTCTGCATCGCGCAGGGTAGTTTGCTATATGCTATCCCTCCTCTGTGAGTTGTTCGGCGTGGCTGTTGTTCTTGCGTCGCCGTACGCTGATTCATGTGATCCCATCATCCGCTTCCTCGCGGTCCAGGTGCTCGACCGCTGTTTGCGCACTCGTCTTCAGCGTATGGTCCAACATCTGCTGGAAGCGTGGTGAACGCACTCGAGGGTTCTACCTCTCTATTGTGAGTTCGCGCTACGTGCGCTGCTCCGCCTAACATGTCTGACACCGCCGCTCCTCAGCTCGTTATCAGCCCCTATGTCGTGTACTTCACATTCGCTGCGATCGGTGCATTGGTGAAAAAATGGTTCCCCTGTATCACATCGCTCGCTCATCGCTAACGCGGCCCGCAGCTTGCAGCCAAGGAGCCATTTCGTGTGTCGCGGACTCGACGATTCTTCTACTGCTCCATTGACCACTCCGGCTTGTAAGACCAAGTTGTGATACTGTTTTACACTTGTTCTGACTATGATTCACAGCTCGGCGGCACTAGCCATCTACTCAGCAATCATCCTGCTTCTGACGATGGTGTTCAATATTCTGATTGGTATCACCATCTGGCATAACAACCGCTTACTTAAAGAGGCAACCCGTCTACCACCGCAGACGACTGTGACGAAGAACGGGCTGGACAAGAAAGGGTTGAAACCTGAAGATGTTCAGTTCGCGATTCGACTTGGTATTTTTGGCGTCTACATCGTTCTCGGCATTACCCTCAGCCTCCTATCCATTGCCGCACCAACCAGTGCGGTTCCTGACATGGTATTTGCTTCAAGTATGTCTTGACAGATTTTCCGCAGCCATCTGGATCTGACGTGGATTCACCTGTGCAGTGGGACTTGCAGTCTTCTTGGTGTTTGGCTCGCAACCTAAGGTCTGGGAGGTATGGCGCGACCTGTTTAGACGAAAGCCGCGAGAAGAGGATCAACACATCCCTACTCTTACGCCATTTCACCTGGACCCACTTCCTGGTCAGGAGCAGCAATACGATCCAGAACTTGGGGCGCTTCCCCCACCCGTTCCCGAGAAAGTGTGGAGAAGTCCGCCAGCATCAGCTACGCTCCAGATGCTTCAACAATCCCCTGGCGTTGCTTCAGCTCTGGCCTACTCGTATGGGTCGCCTCAAGTTCAGCCGCAACCGTTGATGAGCGAGAAACGTGCTCTTGCTGTGCGCTTTCAAGAGTCGGTCACCGTTCATCGTCCACCATCGACAGCAACGATCCCTGATCATCCATACCGCACAGCGAACCAGGACTCAGTACCATCACCACGCGTTGTGGCGCCCACGAGTCCTGTTGATCGCGCGCAAGTAGTCCAGATGCGCGGGAAGCAACCTCGAACTTCACCGTTCGGCACACCTATCCCCGGCAAGGTCTTCATTCAGCCTGATGGTGGACAAGCCATTTCGTCATACGAAACTCAGGGTAGTGCTACAGTGGCTGCACAATCGTACGACAACGCAAGTAGGTTCCTAGCACCAGGCTCGTACGAGAGCCAAGGAAATCTAGGGATGATTGGAGCTGCCGCTGGTTCATACCAAAGTCAGTACTTGACACCAGCTTTCGTTGGAATGGATGCGGATCTTCCGGCCCTTCATTCACCAGGGGCGAGCCAAGCCTCAAGAGACATGCCCTCGGACCTAGCGACATACAACAGCAGCGCAGAAATTGGCGAAGACGATGGTGAACGCTCTTTTGGCTCATCGAGTGGGGCTTCGCTGGAGCAACGATTGCTCGCGCGTGTGCAGAGAACGGACCCCATCATGCCTCGTTTCTAGCACAGGTGCTTTGTGACTCGCGGATGATCTTATGGCGCATGCGTCTTCTGGCAATTTTTTTTTGTTTTAACGCGCTGGAAACAACCCTTCATTATGTATCTGTTTCGACTGGCGAATGCACGATAGGGGACTCATTTTGATCAGTCAGGATCCTCTGGCAATGTACGAATGGAGGTTGTGAGAATCCAATTGGGCATCGGGTGCGCGCCGAACCAGCGGTCCGAACGCAACTTGGTTTCTAAATCCGAAGATGTGTAGAGTGGATCACACGCTACCTTCTATTACTTCCCTCCCGTGATTCTTGCGACGCATTTTCTGACTATGTAAAGACGGCGAGGCTGCTACGAGCATTGCCTCCACGCTGTACAAGATGCTGCTGGCCCTCGCGCTCTACGCAGCTTGTCGTCTCGTTCATTTCGCGGCTGCTGCCAGTATTGCCTTTGACCCATCTGGCTTCAAAGTCGATGGCTTGCACTCGTCTATCGGGATTTTTTCCTCCAAGCCGCTCCTTTCCTGGCGTTTTATTGGGCTTGCACGCGGCGCGGTCATGACAAAATACCAACTTCGTGCAACGTCTGGCAGTGAGAGCATATGGGACACTGGGCTCGTGTTCAGTAATATTTCGCGTTGCTCATGGGAGGGCCGTGCGCTGAAGAGCCGGGAGGCCATTGTGTGGCAGGTCAACGCCTGGGACGAGCATAACGAAGAGACTGGCTGGTCCGATCCGGCTTCATTTGAAGTCGCTTTACTGGATAACAGCGACTGGAGCGCAAAGTGGATCACAAATAGCGCGTTCTTGACGGGCAATACTTCGCTGCCATACTTTGCGCGCGACTTCGAGGTCGACTGCGACGTCACATCTGCCCGGCTGTATCACGTTGGCCTGGGACTTGGTGCTAGCACGATCAACGGTCAAAACGTTTCCAGTGAAGTGCTAGCTCCCGGACTCACGACATACAACAGGTAAGTACAAGGACAGACAGTCCGCGAGCGACAGAACTGAGCTTGAAATAGGACAGTTTACTACTCGACCGACGATGTGACGACTCTGCTCCGATCGGGTGCGAATACTCTTGGTATTGCACTAGGGAAGGGGATCTACGATGCTGAGCGCCCACTTGAGGCCCGCTATAAAAAGTTGATCGGTTCCACCCAACCTCTGCAAACGTTGGTCCAGCTCGAGTACGCCTGTGCAGATGGTTCCATGCATGTGGCAGCATCTGGCGACGACGAGTGGCGCACGACTGTCAGTGGACCGCTCTGGGAAAGTAGTTGGTACGGCGGCGAGGAATATGATGCTCGCAAAGAGCTGCTGGGTTGGGACAGTCCTGGTTATGACCGCTCCAGCTGGACCACACCACAAATCATATCTGTGCTATCGCCAGACATGAGATTGATCGCTCGCCCATATCCACCACTTCAGGTAGTCGACACATTTGCTGCGGTCGACATTCACGACAAGGGTAATGGCTCATATATCGTCGACTTTGGAACGAATTACGCGGGTTTGTACCTTGGATGTGCGCGACTGAAGTGATACTTACCGTTATTGGATATCTAGGCTGGTATCGCGTTTCGATGGTCGCAGCTCCTGGAGTCCGCGTCACGTTTCGCCCGGCAGAGATTCTCGTGGACGGCAATATTACGCAACGAACGACTGGTCAACCCATTTTCGACCGATACACATTCAAGAGTTCCGAACGAGAGGTCTACACCCCTCAATTTCTGTATCACGGCATGCGTTACCTTCTTGTAGAAGGTCTACCGAACCCATTGAGCCTCCGGGACGCAACTGGACTCGTCATTCGCGTATCGAACGAGGCGGTGGGCGACTTCAACACGGATAACGACATGTTAAACAGCATCTGGGGTATCATCGACCGGTCGGTCCAAAGCAACATGTACAGCGTACTCACAGACTGTCCCCATCGGTACAGCACTCTCATTTGGGTCTCGGCTCTGTAACTCTTGGCGTCTAACTCTCTGTGCAGGGAGAAATTGGGCTGGATAGAACAAGACCATCTTGTCTACAGTGCCATCGAACGCTTCTACGACTTTCAGGCGCACGGAGCGTCAATAATTGCCAGTATGGCTGACGCTCAGCTTGAGAACGGATTAGTGACATCGACTGCGCCCGAGTATGCAGTTTTCAGCGGCGGTTACAGGCAAGTACGCTCGGACAGTATCTGAATCCCCCTGATCTTCGACAGAGACGATGTCAACTGGGGAAGCGCTTACATTCACATGGCGCTGTATCTATATCAGAGCTATGGTGACATGTCGCTGCTGACTACCCATTACGATGGGATGAAACGATATGCCAAGTACCTCGACTTGAAGGCCGTAAACTACATTATGGACGGCGGTCTTGGCGACTGGGGACAAATTCCTGCGATAAGCAACACTCCGAAGAATCTGACCGCTACTTGGGGATACCAACGTGCTATCAACTCTCTCGCGAACGTTGCCTCAATCATCGGCCAGGTCGACGACGCTGCGGCATATTCAGATCAAGCCGAATCGATCCGTAATGCCTTCTACGCTAGCTTCTGGAATGCGACCACAAATGACACCTTTGCCAATGGCGCCCAAGGTTCCGACGCATTCGGTCTCAGTCTCGAGCTCCCTGTGGAAGCAGCTGCCAAGCAACGTGTCGTTGAACATCTAGTGTCGGATATACGTTCGCGGAGCAATCATACTGGTGTCGGAGAGGTTGCACTACCGTCTCTCTTTCGCTCTCTAGCAGCCAGCGGAAATAACGATGTCGTTGTGGATCTACTCACTCGCACCGACTACCCGTCGTACGGATATGTGCTGTCGTTTGGGGCCACATCAATGAGCGAATATTGGGGTGCGTGACGGCCGCATTAGAAGTGGGATTCTTGTGGCTGATTCGCAGAACAGATGGGGCAAATGGGAGTTCTTCGCAGGCACACTTTATGATGGGCGCGGCACAGGAATGGTTCACCGCCGAACTTGCTGGAATCAAGCAGCGGGACTCAAATTGGGGATACCGTTTCTTTGACATACAACCCTATTTCGCTCGCCAGCTTAATCGGTGCGACTCTAAATGGCTCCATTCGTTGCATTTTTCGGCTCACATTGCGTAGCGTGTCTTCGTCGTTCCAGTCACCGCAAGGTATCATAGCGATCACATGGTCCAGAGACGTTGACGGAGCCATTTCGATTGATATCGAGGTTCCCGTGGGCAGTATTGCATCACTTAAACTGGCAGTAGCTGATCTCGAACTTGATGGCAAACCCGTTACTGCCGCCGTCGATGTCCTGAATGTAGTGCATGAGGCACCATTCATCATCGCGACGGTGGGGTCTGGGCGATACGCTTTCCGAGCCAAGATCGAGGCTGTTTGATTCCAGAGCCTCACTGGCGGTGGGATGAATGTGTCTACTACTACTTCGAGAACCAGGGGCATCAATGACTCACATATGAATCCGTCCCTTGTCAGGGTGTTCCGGCTGGATGGTTTTGGACCTGACGACGGTCCGCTTGGGCCGTCGTGCGACACATCGACTTGACCGCCTAATACGGCCATCAAATCGGCTTCTTGTTCGCTTGCACATGGACCGGCAGCTGAGATGATATCCGATCTCCGGTGAGATGTTCAGAACGGCTGTTCGGCATAGTGCACGATCGAGAACAAAGAGTCATCTGAAAAACTGGGTGGCGATGATGTCCCAGAAGGTCCAGGCAGCACCTGAGCATGCCGTTTGTTCTATTGTTTCCGGTTCACCATCTCTGGGGTGGCTTCGTATCCCGGTTCACCGTTCGGTATGTCCGAGGTTCCGGCTCCGCAGCAAAGCCAGGCTGGTTGTGGCAACTGTTCCATTGTTGCATTGTAACAAGCGGCGGTCTAGACAGACTCCGCCGTTTTACGGTAAATCGGACCTCCTTTCTCGTTTGAGCGGGATTCTTCCGTTGTCAATGCATGTTGGCCCGTGGTCAGCCACAGCCCTTTAAAGCGCGCGTTCCTGCTGCTTGGACCTTTGCCCCCCTTTCACCTGTGCCTCTGCCCACCCATCTATCATACGCTCGTCTCAGCCCTTTACGCCTCTCCGATAGGTCTCATGCAGTCAGACTTCCCTATTAACAATCAGTCGGGCGCCACTTCCCCATCGCCTGGTCTCATCTGCTGCCACCATTTGCCCTCAACGCCGGAGCGAATTCATACTTCTTCGCCTCCGCTGCATTCCGTCAGCAGGAAACAGGAGAAACCGAAGGTCTCCAATTGCTGGATGCTGTACAAGAACGACTTCCCAACACGATATCCGGAAGTATGCGCTCTCGAGAAGATACCCGCCCAACGCATGCGTATTGCGGCTCGCTTCTGGGACAAAGAGAGTCCTTCCATCAAAGCTGAATACGAGCACAAGTACCTCAGCGCACTGATCTCCGTCGGCGGAAAAGTTGGCGAGCCCGACTCCTCTCGCCGTGCTGAGCGGAACGGAACTGTGACGGCTGCTCGACGCGCGAAGCGGGCCGCTTCGGGGGAAGCTCTCAAGCCACGCAGCCTCACTATTGTTCAGTACTGGCTTGATGGTCTTCGGGGAACGACTTTGATCAATGCTGTTCGTCGCTGGGAAGAGGTACGTTTGGAAGGGCATGGGCATGTAATTGTTTTGGTTTGGCTCATGTTGTTGCCACAGACTCATGCGAAGCGTCGTAGTGGAGAGCGTACTGCTCCTCTTTCCGCTCTCACTTCTGAGTTCAGTGTTGTCCCTTCGATGAGCCCTCACCCGGCATCGGCAAACATCTCGAGCACAAGTCTCGCTCCTTCACCCGTACCGACGCCTGGTGCATCGGCGTACCCCGCATTGCCGCTCTCTGCGGGGTCACCTGTTCCTATTCCCATTGTCCCTCCCCCCCAACTTCCCCACGCGCCTACCTATGGGCTCGGCCTCTACACTCCGGGCAATATGCTTGCACCTGCGCCCCTTGGCTACTTATCCCCTTCAATTTACCCACCTGGCTTCTTTTACGATTACTTCAACAATCTTCCTCTCGGTCCTCGGCCGTCGTGTTCCATGCCTCGCCTGATGCAACCGTCGTTAGATGCCACAGCTTCCATGTTTGATTTCGCCTCCATGCCTCAAGGTCCGGTTCCTCAGCTCATGTATCAACAGTCCCCCTTCGATGTGCAGACTTTCGCCGACAATTCGGTCTCCAGGGGTTTCTAAAGCCTCGCCAAAACATTGCTACAGTGATCACGCCCCTGGCGATGCTCGCCTTCTACCATCCTGCCGTCCTCAAGCCCCAGCTCACATCCTTTGAATGTAATGTACAATATTCCCCCCCCCCTCCTCCAGTGTTCTGCCACCGTCTCTTCCTGTGATATCTCAAACATATGCTCCCCAGCGCGCGTTCTTTCCTGTAAGCTTCACACGTGCACTTGTATCTAGTTGTTACATCTACCTTCTCATATACAACAGGATTCCGCGGTTTCAATCTTTGCGTGGGTTCAAGGCGCACGATCGTGCGCAAGGTTCACATTGACATCTTACCGAGCCGGTAGGTAGTTTACACTGTCTCCAAAAACTCTCAACAAGCCGGGGCTAACGAAACAAGGCCAAGATCCGGGTTCCTGAAAGAAAATATGGGGTGCAAGCAAGTGCACCCTTCACGAGCCTAGTACGAATCCTCTACAGTCCGGCTCTCCTCTTCGGGGACTTGCCCGATGGGCGGACGTTGTCCAAAAGACCGATGCCGTTTTTGTCGCGCTTGTGATGCAGGGTGCTGCCGAACCGTGCATTGGCGAATGGGTTGCCTATACTCGCTGGACGTCGCTTCGCGCTGGGCGGTGGCCGCCTGTCGCGTCGGTCTGCTTCATCGTCGTCTTCATCGGCGGCAAGTGGCGGGGAGCTAGATCGACGACGTTTCGAAGGCGAATCCTCCAGGCCTAGTTCGTTGGCGGTGCGCTTTGTCGGACCGGATGGGAAAGGCGTTCTCGATTTCGGAAGCTCATCTTTAATCATGAGGTCGTCTAAGTCGGGCTTGGCTGGGGACGAGCTCGCAAGTGGTGGTGGTGAGGAGGGAGGCAGCGACACAGGTTCTTTCGCCGCAGCAGGCGATGACGGTACGAGGGCCTCAGGCGAAAGCTTTTCGCCAACGTCTTCGTCTTCTTCCGAGTCGTATCCGGACATGCCAGGAAGCGGGCCAGCAGGACCCTTGTTGGCTACGGACAGATTGGCAGCAGGTTGCGGACCTTTGAGTACCTTCAACGCAGCTAAAGCAGAAGACCGGTTTCCACCCAAATCGACACGCTCCGCTGGTCGGCTTGTGCTAGCACTGAGTGCAGGTCGACTCGTCGTCGTCGTGGCTGGTGTGGACGGTGCATTGGGTCGCCGACCAGCAATTGGCCGGGCTATCAGAGCGTTCTCCTTGGGCTTGTCTGGAGTCTTGCCGCTCATAATGTCGTTGAGAGCAGAGCCATCGTCTCGAATATAGAACAGAATGTACGCGTTCCGCAAGTTGATCGCGGGCTGGCTGCAGAGGCTAACCATCTCGTCATTCATCTCATACCACCGCGCATTTGGCGCCTTCACAAAGGCGTAGTAGTGCCCCGAGTTTGGCCCACCGCCTGCATGACATATCACACCATACAGCTTGTATTGTGGGTTCTGAAATGGCTTGGTCAACGGAAGAAATCGCCAAAATGTAAACAAAGCTCATACCTCGCCATTGCTCATGGCACCCTTGAGCGACAAGTGCTCCCCATATGTGATCTGCCCTGTGATCTTCCTCCCGAACGGCGTGAAGCGCTTGAGGTGGACGGTGAGCACGAGCGGGGCGCTGTCGATCGTAAACTGCTTGTCGGCGTTTACCATCTTCTTGCACTTCTCGCACTTGTACTTGTCCGCCCCGCGTAATTTGTCGACCTCTACAAACCGCTTCACCGCCTGTGAGACCGAAGCGCTCTTGTCGATGTCCAGGCTGAGGTCGAGGATGGTGTCGAAGGTGTCCGAATTGTGTCCGCACGACTGGCAGGTCACACGAGAGCGCAGCTTGCCACCAAAGATCTGGTTCACCCAGGTCGTGTCTGCATCCTTCGCCTGCGCAGCTCTAATAGTATCAGATGTCAGATAAGTAAATGGGCAAGAGTCAACGGCTCAAGGCACGCAACCACGCTAGTGACGCACTTGGACTTTCCATGCAAACAAGACTTCTGCATAGCATCGATACAAAACCGCAAAAACTCGTGCGAATCTTCTTGTCTGCCCTTGCGCAGATGCTTGGCTATGCCTATGTCCAGGTCAGAACGATCGACTCCGCAATGCAGCACAACACGGAGGGTGGAACGCACGAAAGAGATTTGACGTGATAGCTATCGGGTTGAACGGTCCGCTGCGATTCTTGAAAGTGTCGCTCGCGATCCTACGATAAGCGCAGATCATGCAGAACTGCTCGTTCGCATGAACGACACCTGAAAAAAGCATCAACCTGTTAATATACACACTATATATTTCATGAACGGAATATGTGGCGCACATCTTTCAGAATGGGTCAAGCCGACGTGCAGCAGCGGCGGCGTGTGCAAGAGGCACTGGACCGCCGAGTTGAGGAAGCAGGTATTGCCATTGTTGTACAGCCCGCAGCCAATCTTGCGGATATCTCGTGGGAAGTGCGTTGGATAGTGCGGCACTGTCACTGCAGGCGTCTCTGGCGTCGCCGCAGACGAGACAGACGCTCGGCGGGAGGTGCGGTCGGGTTCGGCAGACGCAGGCAGCTGCGGTGCGCATGAGCTTGCGCTTGCCGCAATCTGCGAGCAACTGCGCTCATGCCTACCTTAGACGTAGACGCTTCGGGCATCTCGTTAATGGGCTGGTAGCGGCCCTCGGGCACTGCGAGCGTGGAGGCATGCGCGCCCTCCTCGAACTCGACGCGCTCGAGTTTAAGCACTTGCCCGTCTTTGGTTGCTGCGAACGGGTTGGGCGTGTGCAGCGGAGACGCCACGGCGAGCATGGTGCGTGAGATGAACGCGGCACGTGCGGGCGCGCGGAGAATAGCGATGAAAACGCGTTCCGGGAAATCGTACGGGGAGAGAGAGAGCAGGTTGCAAACGTTCAGCCGCGCGGGCCACGACCGGGGAATGCCAGTCTTCCTCCGCGCCACGTGCCTGCCTCTGTCCGCACACCCACTATTATCCATAAATAACGTCCAAAAATTGCACAATATCTACGTGCCGAACTTGAAATTGTATCCGCATCGAGAAGAAAAACCTATATCTCATTGGTGTCATCCTTGCCATCACCATCGCTGTCCACCGCCGGCGGAGATGGCGGAGATGGCGGCGTCTGCGCCCTCGGTGGACCATTCGTCGTCGGGCTCGTACCCGCCTGCGGGCCGCCAGTCGTCGCGGGTCGGTTCGAGCTACTGCCCGCGGGAACACCGCCAGGACTCGTCGGGGCGCCTGCACCTGTGGCCCCACCGCCGCGGTTCTTGCTGACAAGCAGGCTCTGGAAGAAGTTCTGCAGCACCTCATGCTGCTGCGTGCCCATATCGCCGCCGCCGCCACGCCCGCCGGTTGGGCTCGTCGCGATGCCGCCCCCAGGCGCGCGCCCCGCCAGACCCGGCAGGACCGCGGCCAGCGGGTTCGCGCTGGAGCTGGTTGAGCCTGCGCCCTTCTCGCGCCGACTCGGGCCAGATGCGCCGCCTGGCCGCGTGCGCGCGTGCGGGGCTACGGACGGCTCGGACGCGGTCTCCATCTCCGTTAGCGCGCGCTGCACGTTCACCAGGCTAAACGACGACGGCGCCATCGGGCCAACGACGCCCGCGGGCCCGTCTGCCGCTGCGCCGTGCAACGAGCCACTGGATGCCGTCGCGGGCTGTTGGGCGCGGAACTGGGCGCGCGGATCGCGTTCCGGGTCTTTGGACAGGGCTTCGTGATGCTTTGCCAGGAAGTTTTGCTCAGGCGTCGGCTGAATGAGCTCTGGCAGTGGAGGCGGCTGAACGGACGCATTAGTACACTATTCTCAGAACAAATCACGCGGAGGCTCCTAACCTTGATGCTGCGGTCCGGGCCTACAAGGTCGCGGAACATGGCGCGAATGCCATTCGGCTGCGGCTCAGCGACGTCCTGGTCATTCTCCCAGGCGTCGCCCCATACGACGGCTTCAAACCCATCTCGCAGCACGGCAATCTTGCCCCACGAGTCCCACCCAGCCGGAACGAGGATGCGGTCGCGGTCGAGCGTGTTGGGCTTGTGTGTGAAGGGAAACGGGTTGGTGCGCACTGTAGGTGCGTCTGCGCCTGCATTGGGTGCTGGCGGCGCAAACAATAAGTGCAGCGCGTATTGCCTGAGGACTTTGAGGGTGGCCGGCTGTTGGCTGGTGTAGAAGAGACCCGCGCCGTCTACATGATGAGTTAGGGCTGGGATGCAAGACCGAGTGGTAACACACATTTCAGACAAATGGTGCGCAGGACCTGCATAACTGCATCTGTGCGCTCCTCCCATTCAGGGCCTTTGCCCTTGATCATACCACCCATGCCAGAGGGTCCTGGCACGAGACCATCCGACGAATCGTCGATGAGGTCTGCTTTAGTACAAAGGACGACGATGGGAACTCCTGCAGGATTGTGCGTAAGGGTTCCAGGGCCAAGTGGGAGCATCGTCGCAGCAGCTGTAAGCGGCAGTGCTGCGGTGGGTTCTGCGGACGGTTCTGTGTAGTGTTGCAAATGTGCTTGGACTGTGGAATGAAATAAGCACGAGTTGAATTACGCGTGAAACCCAGTCACGCACGTCGTTCGCGGGACTCTTCGCGTATAATCTCCATGTCGCGTGAGCCGTCGCCCTTTGCCCACTTGTCGACCCAGTCGAGCCACTGCTGCAGCTGCTCGATGAACGCCCACGGTTTTGTCCAGTCAAGCAAGATCATGATGAGGGCATGTGGGAGGGCAGACTTGGTAGGGATGAAATGGGGCACGAGTGCGAGGTGTGCGGGGGACGCGGAGGGAACGGTGAGCACGGATAACCGAGCGAGCATGTCTGCACACGCGACGCGTCAGTAATCGCGCGCCTGAGATGGGATTGACATGCCCACCCTCTTCAGCATCGTCCTTAACATCTGCCCAGTCGTAACCAATGGCAAAGTCGGCGTCTGAGGAGGAAAGCGAGTCGACTTCGCGCTGGAGGAGACCCGCAGCGATGGTGGATTTGCCAGTTCTGGGCTCACCGAGGAGGAGGACTGATTTTGAGGGGATGGCACGCGTAGAAGAAACCGAATCGAGGATAGATGACCACAGATCCTGCGGCGGCTCACTGTCGCCGTCGTCGTTCATCGCAACTTGAGTGATCGCGAGAGGCAAAGTCCGGCGACGCGCTTCAGGCTCAGCCCTTCATCATGTCGCTACAACATCCGGATCCAGTGGTCACCCAGACCGACACAGAGCATGCAATCGATTATGCAGGCTGGCGCGTGCTCACGACTACTTATCCGATCTCGAATGCGGGTCAGCTTGACGCGCTTCAAGCATCACTCGGGATTCCCTTGCCCGAGATGACATTTGGCAGCAACGCTCTGACACTCACACACATCGCGTCTGGTTGGAAGCTCACATTTGATACCGCTCATGCTTTGTCTGGTGTTAAGAATGGGCCCCTTGTGGACGGCGACGGTGGTGTACGTGTTGACTACGCCGACGCCTGGCTCAAGTCCCGGTGAGCATCCTAGTCAACGCTCATATTTATCACTCACAAGCCTCTTACCACAGAACAGACCCAAACTCACAGACGCCGATGCCCAAAACCGTCGAGACCAAGCCCTACGACTGGACCTACACCACAACGTATTCCGGGCACTCGGCGCCACAGTCAGTGGTGTGGCAGGCTGCCTCCCCATCCGAGCCATCGCACACCATTCCGCTCGCAGAGCTCACCCGGCGAGACCCGATCCTCTACTATGCTCAGACGACACTGTACGAGGACGAGCTGCACGACAACGGCTCGTCGTTGGTGCTTTGTCGCGTGCGCGTCATGCCAGGCTGTCTTTTCGCACTCGTCCGCTTCGTCCTCCGCGTCGACAACGTCCTCTTCCGCGTCCACGATACCAGGATATACCACTCGCTTGCCTCAAACCCGCCGCTCGTCGTCCGAGAGATCAGTGGGTGGGAGGCGCCGTATGCTGTCGTCAAGCGCAGGCTGCCGGACAAGCGCGACCTGACGCCACTGACCGACGCCAACTTCATCTCACAGTCTTTGTCGCAGATAGAGGGCGCGCACGGGCAGCCCGGTGTCACCAAATGGCGCGGGCTTGGGTCGAGAGTTGAAGTCGCAATCTTGCCCAGCGGCCCAGCGTAATTTGGCGGCGGCACCTGTCGCGGGGTACTGATTAGATCCTGGCCTCTTAGGGCAAGCACTGGCGGTTTGCCAGCTGATGCCACAGCAAACAAGTGTGCTCCCTCGCGTCACGAATATTTTGAGGTCTTCTGTTATTGCAGATGTCATTCTAAGACAATCCTGACACTTTGTTTCGTCGTGTCGTCGTCAGCGGCGAGCTGATGGACAGTTTGCGTGGACTATGTGTAACAGTAACAGATGCCAAGTAAGGGTCGAGACGCAAGAGCCGAAAGGGATTGTTCGTGACCGGCAAACACGTGAAGACTCCGTCGCAATGGCCACTGCACTGCACTTGCCTTTCCCCTTCTTGTACACCATAATGCTCGCCCAGCGTAGTGCTCTCGCGCGACACCGAGCAATTGCGCTCGTACGCACCAGCGCGCCGCCGCGGACACTGGCGACGCTCGCCTACGCGCCAGAAATCCCGAAGCCGTGTCGGGTCCGCTCACGATGCTTGCCAATACGCTGTCATCGATCCAATGCCACCCTCGCCGCGAGCCCTTCTACACTTTCGCACACGCACGATGACGCCCACCCCGCGCTGCAACGGCAGCCACCACCATCTTCAACGCGCATTGGTGAGTTTGCAGCAGAAGCCTGTCGCGGAATATGCGGGCTCCCGCTGACACACAGCGCCTCCGTAGCGACCCCACGCGAGAAGTACCACGAGCTGGTCGCGCACGGCACCCTCCGCGAAGATGCGCACCAGCAGCAGATCATCGGCCGGCTGCAGAAGCTGCACGACCAGCTGCGCGCGTACGCGCCACGCAGCATTCCGCCGATCGTCGTCGACAACTCCTTCGTGCGTGCTTTTACTGGCCGGCTCACGTGATATGTGTGGCTGACTCTTAACTCCCCCCGCCAGTTCAAGCGGCTGCTCAAGTCGGGTGCGGCGCTGCGTGCAGTGAGTGTGCCGCCTGAGGAGGTACCGCGTGGACTGTACTTGTACGGCGACGTTGGCACGGGCAAGAGCATGCTCATGGACCTTTTCTACGCGACGCTACCGGCCAACATCACACGTCGGCGGCGCGTGCACTTTCATGCGTTCATGATCGACGTGCACAAGCGGCTGCACGCGCTCAAGGTCCAGCCTGGCGACACCGGCATCGAGGACCCCATCCTGCTCGTCTCGCGCGACCTCGCGAACGAGGCTAGCGTTATTTGTCTCGATGAGTTTCAGGTGGGCATCACGCTTGTGTTTGGGTTGGTTTATTGACCGTTGGATGCAGGTTACGGATATTGTCGACGCCATGATCCTCCGACGGCTCATGGAATGCCTGCTCCAGTTCGGCGTCGTCTGTGTCATGACCTCCAAGTACGTGACCCTGCATGAAGTGTTCGCTTTCTATGTACTGCTAACTAAATTCACCAGCCGACACCCTGGCCAGCTCTATAAAAATGGCATTCAGCGGTCAAGTTTCATTCCATGCATCGAGCTGCTTAATGAGCGCTACGATGTCGTGGATCTCGACGGTGGCATTGGTGCGTGCAGACCACCCATACATACCCATGCTGGTGCTTACTCTGCGCGTGAATCAGACTATCGACGGGTCCCGCGCGCACTGTCGCACGTGTACTACTTCCCGCTGAGCGACGCGAACCGGCGCGAGCTGCGCAAGATCTTTGAGGCACTCACATCCAACCCGGACGACATGCCGATCCGCGACCGGCCGCTGCGCATCTGGGGCCGCACGCTGCTCGTGCCGGAGAGCACATCGAACGTCGCGCGCTTCGGTTTTGCGCAGCTCTGTGGCCAGCCGCTGAGCGCGGCCGACTACCTCGAGGTCACCCGCGCGTTCCGCACGGTGTTTGTAGAGGACGTGCCTAAGATGAGCCTCGGACAGAAGGACGTGGCGCGTAGGTTCATCACGTTTGTGGATGCCTGCTACGAGAGCAAGGTCTGTCTGTCGTTCATGTTGCTTCGTGCTCATAATGCTAACCTTGCCGACAGACAAAGCTATTTACGACCTCTGAGGTGCCGATTTATCAGGTCTTCTCGGACGAGTCTACTGCAAGCGCGGGCTCGAACAAGCAACTCTCGGACCACATGCGGAGCGT
Source organism: Auriculariales sp. MPI-PUGE-AT-0066 (assembly GCA_020744175.1). Taxonomy (NCBI): domain Eukaryota; kingdom Fungi; phylum Basidiomycota; class Agaricomycetes; order Auriculariales; species Auriculariales sp. MPI-PUGE-AT-0066. The sequence continues at coordinate 431,221 of JAGTJP010000014.1, forward strand.
TATGGACGACCTCGGGCTGAACGAGAAGATCGTCGGCACGACGAGTATCTTCACCGGTGACGAGGAGCTCTTTGCGTTTGCCCGCGCATGCTCTCGTCTTGTGCAGATGGGCACGAAGGAGTGGGCGGATTTGACCAGTGACGAACATGACCGACAAGACGAGCAGGAGGACAAGCCGCACTTCTAGTGTGGCCTCACAATCTTTGAACAACTTTTTACAACCGCATATCTGACCGCCGGTCGCATCTTACTAGTGTATCATCACACATATAACAGACCATCTGCATGCCACAATCAACGTCCAGGAACAAAAGACTTGCGTGAGTGTCATATGCTATGCATGCGATTGGTATACAAAAAGGATGCGAGTGATCCAGGGTCGTGAGATGAGATATAAGAAAGTCGTGAAAATGGCGTGCAATAAGCGTCATTACCGCCTTCCCGACGCCGCAGCCTTCGCCTTCATCTGCGCCATGGTGGGACTCATAGGCCGGTTCATCGTGTTAGGCGACGTGCCCGTCGCGCTTGCGATATTGCCAATCAGCGCCGGCAGCGCAGGCGCGCCCCGCGCTCTCGGGTTCAGCGGAGACAGTGCAAGCGCCATTGGCGGCGGACGCGCTGCCGGGATGAAATCGCGCGGCGGGCCACCTGCGCTCGCTGCCGTCTCGTTCGTCGACCTCCTGCGCGGGTTCGGGCGCATCGGCTGCGCGCCGTTGACGCCGTTCGAAGACGTGAACGACGACGCGAAGGGCCCGTCGCCGCCGCCGGACTCCTGTCGCCGCGCCTTCTCATGTTTGGCCTGCACGACGCGGAAGTGCGTCAGAAGATCCTGCCACTTGATCTCTTCCTTGTTGTTGGTGGTCATCTTAGACCGTGCGCTGGCAGGTACTGGTGGAGATGGAAGGGTTGTCCTACAGTGGCTTCAGCACGCAGTGAGCGAGTCCATGGGAGGACTCACGTTCGGGGTGCGATGTGCAGGAAGCCCATCGAGCTGACTGCGTTGAGACGATTGCGCAATGACACAAAGGCAGAACTTTGAGGAAGCGTCATCAAAAGGCCATAGAGGCACTTGAACAGGTAGGGGTTCTTATCGGGCTCTAGAAGCTGTAACCTGAGATCTATGTGATGGTCAGCAGCTGCGAACAAGGAGATGTTGAAAGCTACACACAAGTGAAAACCGGCGACTCGATAAGCTGCACCAAGCGGTCGATCTGGACTAGCAGATGTACAGTTATCTCGAGATCGGCGCTGTGGAAGAGGAATCAGATAGAGGGAAGAATCTTTGAGCACAATCAACATACAACATGAGCAGCAAGTTCGATGCATGCTCGTATGCTTGTGCCAGGAGGCACAGAGCGAAAGCAGAGACAGGGTTATGGCACCAAGAGCGGTATAACGCTGTAAAGAACGACTGGCCCTCCTATAGGGCAGCGTGTTAGCATATCCGACTGCAATTGCTATCTGCTTACCACCGTCTTCAGACGCTTTCTGCAGTCTGCCATCTCCGGCGTCGTGATCAAAATCAGGTTGAGTTTCTGCACAATGACACTGGCAAACTCAAGATCTTCTTCCTTCTCGAGGAACTCGGAGAATGTGCGATAGATACGCTCTGCGCCGAGGCTGACGCATAGCTGCCGCACAATGAGGCCGCCGCGAGAGTCGAGGAGTCTTCGATCCGTGCTAAAGAGCTCAAGAAGATTCTGCATGAACGACCGGAAGTATCCTTCCTCGGAACTCGACGATATCTGTGCGAGCAGCTGGAGGTCATATTTGACAACCTGCAGCACGTGTCCGGTGTGTATTAGTTTCTGAGCATGCATTGAAGAAAACACTGACACTCTCTGACGATGTGTCTGACAAGATCTTGAGAAGGAGCGGGAAGGTGCCATCATCGATTGCTAGGATCTTGCCTGGTGCCTTCTGGTGTAGCATCATGAGCCACTTGAGGGCCGCAATCTTGGTCTCGTCATGCTCCCGAATGAAGCACTCCGTTAACGCGATGACAGTCGTTTGATAATCAAAGGGATCCTGCACGCTCCTGTCCGAAGTGGGCAAGGACTGCACCATTGGCGCCGGGAGCGGGACGCTGACCATCGAGTTCGGTGATTCCGGACGACTATGCGACGTCGACGCTGGCGCAGTCGTCTCTTGGCCGTAGGAATCTACCGATGTACCGGAGGCAGTAGACTGCACAGTATTGGTGCGCGACTTTCCCACTGGCAAATTACTTGGCGGGGGAACTGTCGTACTGGCACGTTCCACGGAGGTTGATGGATCTGAACTCGACTCAGACAGCGTGGCCTTGCTCATCACGCGCGTTAGCGGCTGCGTAGTTGCTGTGGCCCCAGGAGAAGTGGCAGGCATGTTGCGCATAGATGATGCGGATGATCCAATGGGAGGCAAAGTAGAGGCCATCGGAGGTGTAGGTAGCTTCTGAATGCAGGTGTGCAGTCTGTTGTTGGCAACGACAGCAACGTGGTGAATAGACTTGGACTCGTCTGCAAAGCTTCCCAATATCACAGCGATGAGGCGTGGCGTAAAAGGTAACATGACATCCTCAGCGAACTCTAAAAACTGGCTTAACCAGTTAAGAGCAGTGTGGCGAATGACTTCCTCGCCTGGAACGACATTAAGTACGAGGGGTCACGCGCTAGAGCTTGACTCACGAGGAATTTGTACTTGACGCAGCAGAATTTCTACTATCGCCGCATAGTCCACACGCACGCCTTGGCCAGGGACATAAGCTGTGGTATGTGAGTACAACACGTTCGCAGGGATCCCGAATGCATACCGCCTCTATCCTCCTCTGTCAACTTATCGGTGGAAGTAGCGTCCAAAGATGAGTCCATTCCAGGCGCAGTGCTGTCTGAGAGAGCTGAAGACGTCGACATCGAGCGCTCCGCCTCGCGCTCCGCCTCGCGAACTCGGGCAGCTTGGGACTTCTTTCTCTTGTGCGCTTTCGAGGTGCCTCTTTCCAGCTCGGCGATGGTGCGTATTTCACGTAGGAAGTCACTGAGTAGATTGGCGGTCGGGACACGCACATCGTCACTCGCAGGATCAGCAAGGTATGAGCTAAACGGAACGCGAGATCAGTAGTAGTTCATGAGAGCATGCTGAGAACGACCTACAAAAGACCCTCGAGGATGGATGGGAGGTACGTCACGAGCTCCAAGTCTGGTACCGAATCGAGTAGCGTAATCCACTGGACCAAAAATGAACGCGTGAGGGAATTGAGAACCTGAATCCGCTCAGCCAGCAAGGGCATGAAGCGTGGCAAGGAGAAAGCCTTGTGCTTGACTGGAGTAATAGTATCACCATTCTTCCTTTCTGGCGCGAAAAGCGACGAGTCGAGGCTGATAACCACGCCTGAGGTATAATACTCTTCCTCGTACTGGCGCTGAAGTGCGTCGCTGGGCTCGTACTTGGGCACGTATACGGCAGCGCATTCAGCTACTATGTCGCGCAGCATGAGGTTAACCATGTCCGCGCCGTTCTGAACTGAAGCATCTGGGTCTGCCGCGAGCTGTGCAATAGAGCCCTGATCAGCCATACTCTACTAACAAGTGTAGTCGCTGGCTCACGCACCCGCGATAGAGCGTCGAATATTGGGTTAAAGTAGACCAGAACTTCGCCCTTGACGCACTTGCAGAGGTTGTACATGCTTTCGCACGCGAAGTAGCGGATACGCGCCTCCGGGTCGGCGAAGCACGAGAGCAGTGGCTCGAGGAAGATGTCGGCGTATTGGAACATATCCACACCAAGGGCAATTCCAGTTGCAGCAAGCCCAATGAGGCCACCGTTGCGGGAGTGCAGCGCATTACCTGGCGCATTGAATATCTCGACAAGCTGGTTGATGATAGTCACTATCCGTGTCTCGTCCTTGTTCTTGTAGCACTCCTTGATCACCCTGTAGCAAGCGCGTTAGTGAACATCACATAGTGCAGCTAGAATAAAGGGTACCCCTCGAGCTCATGGGCCGCGTTCTTGCGCTTCTCATACAGCTTGTCGCATAGCCCACGCACGATGGTACTGTCTGTAGCCCAGGTCAGTCTCGCCCACCACCTAGTAGACAGGTGCAGCGTACCCATCGTGGCGAATGGCACTGGAAGCGCGACAGGGTGGAACACTGACGAAGGCCAAGCGGCGTGTTGCGGCACTGGTCAAGCGCTGTATGTGGCTCATAGTCCGCCTCTCCGCTCTCTTCTCGTCATAGCTCGCGTGAATCAACATGAACACACTGTCTTTTGCTTTACTCCTCAACCATTGAGTGCTTGTCCCATCTCGCCTGATTCAACTCCCGTATCTAGCTCGGTGGCGGTAATTAAAACTGCAGTTATCAAGTGATCTATAGCAAACATTTAGCAAGATTTGACCGCCGATCTCCAATTTTTCATTTCAAAGACCCAATATGCCAACGACGGCCAATGGATTGCGATTGTCTTATACCAGTGCGACGCTACAAAGCGCATCAGTAGCTTTCGTAATCCAGTGAACGGTCTCTGGCAAAGCACATTCATGCTCTGCCTTTACGATGAAGCTACAGCTAGAGCTAGATATCCGGCTGAAATTGCGATGGCAAGAGTTAGACGGCAACTCGCGCCGTGCTGCACGCCTCTCGCCCTCCTGTTCTTGGCCCGCCGCTTTCCACAATGGCGATCGGGACAACTTCGAGCGCAATCCATATCCAGCCAACAGCGGGCGCGTCTGCGACCACCTCGTGCGTTACCTTGTCTCGCTGCAGTCCTTGTACTCAGAAATTTCTGTGCGCAATCAAGCCGTCCACCAGCGCTCGTCACGGTGCATCCAGCCGCGCTTTTCAGCATCCTTGACCACTTCCTTCGTCGCGCAGATAGCCAAGAGCGCGTGATTGGTACTCTACTTGGCACACGGACGGAGCGCGAGGTCGAGATCAGGACTGCGTTTCCCGTTTTGCACGGCGAGTCGGACGAGCAAGTCGCAGTCGACATGGACTACCACACGCAGATGTTTGAGATGCATCAGAAGGTTGCCCCGAAGGAAGTCATCGTTGGCTGGTATGTATAAGTCACGACTATGGATGCGAGAATCTAACGTATTGTACGCGTGCAGGTACTCGACGGGCTCGAATCTCAACACGTTCTCCGCGCTCATCCACAACTTCTACACGCAACAAACTGCTCCTCACAGTGCCGTACACCTCACTATGACCACCGGCGTCCAGGACGACACGCCGGGAGTCAAGACTTACATCGCCTCTCCCGTCGGTGTCTTCCCCAAGCCTGAAAACAGTCTTTTCGTCCCCGTCCCCTGCGAGCTGCGCTACCACGACACCGAGCGTGCTGGTCTTGATCTTCTAGCCACCGCCGCGCGTGCACCGAATCACTCTACACAGCCAATCGCCGACCTCGCACTTCTCGAGCGCACACTGCGCGATGTCGCGACTATGGTCGATCGCGTACTCGAATACGTGCGCGCGGTTCTCGCGGGTGAACGCGAAGGCAACGTTGCTGTTGGACGATACCTCATGGACACTCTGGGCACGGTGTCGCCAGACGCTGGGCTGGACAAAGGCCGGTTGGAGAGCCTATTCAACGCGCAGCTTCAGGACACCCTTATGCTCAGCTATCTGGGCAACCTTGTCCGCAGCCAGGTCGAAGTATCCTCCAGGCTGGTTCTGCTTACGTAGTACACCATCTTCGAGCGCGTGCTTGTATGCGACCAAAAGATCTAGCGCATGCGTGCGCTGCGTTGATTCTCTTTCCTACCGGTAAATATACACCAGTTAAAATGCTTCCAAATACGCGATCCGTTTGGACTAGTTGCCTTTTGTCTAAACCTTGAGGAGAATGACAACCGTACATGTATTGGGAGAGATAGTCTTTTATCGAGCGGCCGAGCACAGATTTCGCTGAGAGCTTGATCCGCCGCCAAGATCTGCTCTCGATGAATCGTCGTAGCCCAGTTGCATACACTTGCCGCGAATAGTACGCTCGCGACAGACGAAAAGCCGATCCCTCTCTGCTCATGTTGGGAGTCTCCAGCAGACTGTGGCACATGCGTGCACGAGCACTGGGCAGCCCACCAAGTTGTCATGGCACTGTCGTCCCTAGCTGTTGAATATGCGCGAGTGTTGAAGATCGTGACGTGCGGCCAGAATCTCACCCAGTGGCCAGGTGCAAGCTGGATTAGTCGCCAAGACACGCGCCGTCGTATCTTTCTCACGCGCCGCCTCTGCAAGTCTCGCACGATGCAAGTCCATTTCGCGTTCAATCAGAGGTCGCACGTCGTGCGCGAGCAACTGTTGTGCTGCATACGGCCCGAGTGCATTCAGTCGGATAGCTGCACTGAGCAGCCCGCGGACGTGCAGGAAGAGGTGCAAGTGCGCGGTGCGGTCTGCGGGAAGAGCTATCACAGCCGTGAGAATCGCCCAGCACGTCGGTAGGTGGCCAGGTGTAGAGCCTTTGCGTACGAGGAGCTTGAACTTGTCAACTAGTGTTGCCTGCCTCTGAGCGTCCGGAGATGACAGGCCTTTCGTATACAGTGTGAGCAGCGCGACACCCTGCGCCTTTGATGCACGGCGGGCGGGTTCGTTGAGTAAAGTTGTGTGGTATAGCTCATCAATTGTGTGCAACTCGATAAGAACTTCATCTAAGGTCACATCTGAAGCAAGGTGGCGCAACACAAGCTGGTGCACATTGTGTACAAAGGTAAGGGCACTGGCAGCGTATGCCGAGAGGCTCGACCGCACAAACGGCATCATGCTCTGCCTGTCTGATGCCGCACCGAAGCCGTGTGCAAGATATGATTCGAGGCCGGAAGACGCGACGAAGGCACCAGTGGGTAGGTTGCCATCCGAAAGTAGTAGAAGTGTGTATTCGATATCGGCGGTATTGGATACTGACATGGCAGTTGGAAGGAGGAAGGGAAGATCAGTGCGCGGGGTCTCAACCGTGCTCTGTCTCCTCCCCTTGGCACTGTCCTTTCAACTCGATCCCACGCCATCTTGAACAAAGAGGAGGAATGTGAATCCAACAAAAGCCGCGTGACTGGCTCGAGGCTCATTTATCCAATGAAAGGCCAATGTAGCAAGCCCGGCGTGCCTGCCTCCGCCGAGTCCGTTCCTCCGTGCATCACGATCTGCGCTTGGCTAGGGCGCTCGCATGATTCACTTGATATGCACTCGTCGATGAGCTCCGACCGCCAAGTTCCACGCGCCGAGACGTCGTAGCACGTGGTTGCTGTATGACACTGACCACTGGCAGTCCAACTTCTCCCACTAAACTCTCAGGCTTTAGACGTTTGCCAATTTACAATGTCGCGAGGCGTTTAACTTGCATGTTGAGGGTCACTCGGTATGACCCGTAATTCTCCCGTAAAACTGTTCGGCAACACGGTAGCTACCCGATCAGGTAGTGACAGGTTGATCCTTGGATACAATGCTCAAACCTCCCACGGCGACCGCTCAGTGTGGGCTTATCCTTGGGCTGAAGCGGCTGGGGCTTACAAGAGAACATCGCGTGTTGTGACAAAGAGCCTAGGCTAGTCAAGTCATTGCAGACGCTATGTTTGTACATAAGTTTGGAACAGTTCTTTCGGTTGTGGCATGATACAAACCCTGCCGGACATCTGCTTAGGACCCCCTGACGGTGACTCAAGCGTCTCTGGTCTTTACGTCCTCCAGTCATTATCGTGTGTACAGGCTGCAGCGGATAGTTCGCATCCCACCCCTATTCGATCCACGATCACGACCTTCTGAATCGGGCCATTCAGAGTTCGTCGTTTACACCTCAATCATGGCCTCACCGCGCTCACATTGGTCGTGCTCATCCCGCAGCACACACAGTTTCAGTTGATTATAAGAAGCACGCCCCACCAATGCAGTTTGACACCGCCGGATATTCTTCCCGCGCCTTTAACCACCTTCCCTCGCCTTCTACCTCCTCTCTCACACGCACACTGAGCACGACTTCTTTTTGCGCATGCGCATCGGATAATTATACAAGCTTTCTCGACTTCTCAGATTCTCCCAGCCATAGTCCTACCACGCCGCGACGCCTTCTTCAGGGTCACGGATATTCTGCTAGCTTTCCAGAGCTCTCGTATTCGCCTCTCCCTCCCATGGATCCGCGGGCGACATATCCTCCACGCGCTCGTTGTGTGACGGGCCCGCCGGTTACTGCCCCGAAGATTGTGGGCATGAAGCGGCCCAGCCCTCCACCCTCACCTTTGGCGTCCGGCCTGTTTATGGTTCACTCTGCAACTCGTCCCACCCTTTCTCGTTCTGCAACGGCGCCAGCAGGTCCGCGCCCGCTGCCTCAGCCCCCGAGGCTCGAGCCTGCGCCTCGCGGCATACGAGCCAACCTGATCACCCCACCTGCACCTACAGGCCTTGCACTGGCTCCACCTAACTCAAGTAAGACCACGCTCGACTTGCCTGCTATTGCGAGCCCTCTCTCGCCCGCCAACAGGCCACATCCTGCGCAGGTTGGTGCGCGGCGACTTTCTATCAACACCATCAAGAAAATGTCATCTCGGTCTCTTTTCTCGCCACAACTATCTGCCTGCTCTAGCTCGCGTCCTAGCCCGATCTCAGGGTCGTCCTCACCGACCAGTGCACAGGTCAAGATCCAGATCTCCAGCCCGGAGAGCAGCAGCTGCAGTGGCGAGGCACCCGACCTCATCGCGGACGAGGGTTCATCTTCGGCTGAGTGGGAGGATGAGGACAGCGTCAGCATGTACACTCAGAGCGACAATGGAAGCGCCATCATCCAAACTGCCACACGTCAGGCAGTCACCGTACAAAAAATGGAGGCGGTTTCTGCGACCAAGCAGCGAGTGCCAGCGCCGCGGCTACCCAAGCTCATGGTCCCTCAGGGAAGATTCATAGTGTGCAACCCTACCTCACCGCTCTCGCCGCTCTCTCCCGCCGATAGCCCTCAATGCGAGCGTTCGCACCGGAGCCGAGCCGGCAGACAGTCTGGAACCACTCATGGCAAACGGAAAAGTCAGGCGTCTCACCGTGCGCTGCGTGGAGGCGCGCGGACGTCCACTGTGAGTGTGGGTACGACGGCGTCTGGGATGCCGACGTTTGCCGCCCCGTCTGGAGCCGACTTCCTCCAACTCCCGGTCGGCACTGATGATGAGGTGCTGCCTCCCAGCCCGACCTTGCTGCATCCGCTCCGCAACAAGAAGCTTCCCGTTGCGGCAGGAGCGATGCAGCATATCTATCATTCTCAAGAGTTCAGCGGTCCGTGGCCAGATGAGCGACGCGTCAGTGTCTACATGGCAAAGGGCACCGCACGTCGCAAACTCGGATTACCAGCAGCCACGGTTGAGGTCTACTGCAAAAACGTTGTAGAGGCCTTCGAGGAGTCGAACGACTCGGAGACATCGCATCAATGGCAGCATCTTCCGTACGCAGCTCGCGCGCCGCGCATCGTACAACACCATGCTCCGAAGAAGGCGACCTTCAGCGGTGTGCGTAAACTATTCGCTCGCCGGGCCTGATATTATTGTACAGAGTCTTCTTACATCCTATTCTCCTGCTGCTATTACAAAGTATGCAGCTCTTCCTCTCGCTTTCCCGGCATTGTTTCGCCCTCGCATAGTCGTTGTACGCCTCATGCCGCGGACTCGCCATTTCGCGGGTTCAAACCCAGCTTTAATCTAATATAATATCGCCACACAAGCAACTTCTTCGCCGTCTGTGCTCTTGCCCTCGGTCTCCCATTCCCATTCTGCGGATAGTGTTTTCTGGCTTCTCCACATGCGCTCACTTGACTATTACACTCGAATCTACCGTAGGGTACATAAAACTGTAGAGCGTCTCACCGTTGTACCAATAAGCCAATCAAATGAACAAGTAATCTCACTTACCTTTGCGTATCTGAGTTTGCGTCTGTACCTCTTAGCCGAGTATTTTAGGGCTATGTGAAGTTTGCACCACTACGTTTTCGAAGAATTCAAATTCAAATTGTATCCTTCATGAAATGGGATTTCGGCCCCCGAGCAATCGCGATCTTCTCAAACAACAAGGAGTTAGCGTGGACGTGATCGGTCAACTGTGCGATCCGCGAGAGTCTGAGAAAGATGTCTAACTGTTGGTGGCTGGGTCACGGTGAGAAACTCGACTGAGCCCCCTGAACGGCTTTGAGCTGTCTCCGAATTGGCAGTCGAGGCGAGATAACTGCTACAATTCTTATGGAGTCGTCAAGAACCCTGACGAGATAAGCTAGATTCGTCACTCATCATGCTGGTTTCTCTCATCAGCGACCCGTCAAACTGTGATCCTATACGGACAACGTGGCCATCGAACAGGTATCATTATCACCTCTTTATGTAAATGTCCCCGCAGCAGTGTTTCCCTGGTTATTTTCGTATCGCGGCGGCGAGGAATTGATCAGTGTGTGTCAATGGCCGATGGTCTAGAGTTGTCACAGGGGCAATGTCATAAACCCTGTTTTTTCGTTGCGATAGCGAGCAACGAGAATGTCATTGACCATAGAACTGACACCATTTGAATACCACGTTATAGTAGACACGTGTAGAGCTCGATGCTCTCTAAGACAGAATGTAGAGAGTGAGAGGACAACAGACTCAGGCGACCGTTATTAAACCCAAACTATGAAGAGGTCCCAGGAAGTAATGTAGTTCCTTGAGACAGCATACGTGAGGGTGGCGCGAACAGTTGTTTGCTGAGGCGGGTTCGACTTTCATTTAGATTTTGACAATAACACTAACGCCGGCAAGAGAGTGCGAATGAGTCAGACACTATAACGGAGAGGAAATGCAATATGATGATCTGCCTCTTAGCTCGTTCGAATGCGCGACAAAGGTTGCGAAAGAGGGCGAATGGCTAGGATAGAGACCAGTAGGCGACGCATCAGAGGCGGTCAGTGTTACCAAGGTCAGAGGAGACATAAGACATCAGTTGGAGGAGGAGGAAAGCAGAACAATATCAGAGAACATGCGTGGCTATCGTCGTGTCCACCGCAAAACGAGCACTACAGCAGACGGCGGCTCTCGGAATGGCATGTCATGCAATCATCCGCTGCCAGCTTGATAAGTGGGTATGGTTTGCAGCAAAGGTGGCAGGAGTGTAGAACAAACGCATTGTCAAGGCCTGCTGAGGTCTCGATGGTGCGTAGGAAAAAATACACCATGCGAAGGTTGCAGGGCCTGCGACCAGATCCTACCAGCTTACATTCAGCATTTCGCGCTTGTTTGGACTAGAAAGGATCTACCTCAGGCGATGCAAACGAAGTTTGAAGAATTCAAAATTGCCAACATTGACAGTTCGAATCAATTCGATGCCGATGGCGAGGTACAAAGGCACGGCGAAATAGAGTCGATCAAGCAACGCCCAGCGATGAGCTGCCGCAGGTTTATCCGATGGGGCAGGTGCTCTTGTAGTATGTTCCGGGGGGGGGCGCTCCACTAAGACCCTGGCCGTGATGGGACCCATCGCTTTCGCTAGAAAAATCGTCCTCAGAGAGCTTGTTAGCGTGCCATTCGAGGCGTTCCAAACAGTATAGCGTAGGATCTCGAGGAGGCGACCATAGAATATCAAGAGCTTGCGGCGGAGCTGGTGCTTGCTCGGGCCCGGCATCCCCAGAAGCAGAGCTTGGGGTTGCGCACGAGCAAGCTGAGTCGGGAAGGGAGATTTCGTTATTGAATATGATGATAGCACCGTTTCGGCGAAGAATTTGTACCACGTACGAGTGACCGTCGTCTGTAATATCGATTAAATTATCGTGTCGGCGGAAGTACGCTGGCACCGGGAACTCGGCGACCATTGGCCTCCAGGCGACGATGAATGTCGAGAGCCAGGCAAAAACCACACTGATGCGCGCGAAGAGGTATGCACAAGATGCCACTTTGGCCTGGATCGCATCAAAGAGTAATAATTGTGGCGTGGGGAGTACTGTTGAGGATGAAGCACTCCAGCCGACAGAGTCGGCTCCCAAGTGGCGGCTGTAAGACGCAGCAGGTCTAAATAAGACCTGGGTGTTAGTCATTTACTCAGGCACTGAGACAGACAGGGGGTTTCAGTTGATTGAGAGCGTGCGGCATCTGCATGGCGACCTCGCTCGATCGCCTCGTGTCTGCAGCAAAGGCAGATTTGTGGCGTTTTCTTCCTGTAGCTCCAGTGCGGTAGTGGAAGGATCGCGAGAGAAGGTTGGGCAGAAGGCACGGGGAAGTGCTAGGAACCGTCAGCGTGAACCTCGTCTACGGAGACAACTCGAGCAGAGCAGCATGAGCACCACAACCGATGAGCAACGCATCAAAAGCCTGCTCGATTCTAGTGCTTTTCGAAATCGTTCAGTGCCTTCGCTGCACATAGCCTGTACACTCGAGTCAAGGAAAGAAGCCGCCCACAGCCAGCACGCATCTGAGAAACTCCAAACTCCAAAAAAAGCAGACGAAAACACGCAGTGCTGCAACGGTATTTGAATGACAATTCGGATTGCATTCAAATCGAACGGCTCAGAACAAATCCGAGCGCTGTACAGACGAGGTCATTTGCAGATAAGGGACGAGAACGATAATGCGGGTTGGATGCGATTGTGCGATTGTTTGTTGGATGTGTGGTGCGGAACAGTATTGCGAGGGAAGGTGCGGAGAACTTGTGGTGTGGTTTTAATGACTAGTTGTGGCAAGCGTGGAATGAGACAGTGGGGAGCACAAAGTGGCAGGATTCGGGGTAGAAGACGCATTGGATACACCATAAAATGGAAGAAGCAAATAGAGAGAATGACACAGAAAGGGAGAGTTGGAGTCCAAAGTTCAAGAAAATGCGAGAAGAGCATAAAAACCGGAACTTATGCCTTATCGAGGACCGGAAGCAGCTCAAGGTCCGCCTTGCTTTCCTCAATCCACTCCGGCTTGACCAAGTCCTCGCGAGCGTCGTAGAAGAGGCGATACACGACTTTGAGCGTGCTTTCACTGACGCCTGCGGCAAGGGCGACATCTCTGGCATTCCGGGGATGGCTGAAAGCGTGGCATGTGAAGAACATGGCAGCACCGCCGATGGAGACCGGACTGCGACCAGCAGCGATACCGAGGCTACGAGCAGTAATGATAACGTGTGCGGCATACTGTTGAATGTTGTGCGGGAGCTTGAGAGTAGCGCAGTAACGGACGATCATTTGCTCGGGACCACTAGCGGAGTCCGCACTGTCGGGTGCGAGATTGAAAGCTTTTTCCAGTGCTTTGTAACATTGGCCGATGATCTTTTTCGGCACGCGGGTAAGCTGGCAGATCTCGCGGAATGTACGGGGGACGTGGGCCTGTCGGCAGGCGATGAAGATGCAGGCCGCAATGACAGCGTCGAGACTTTTGGTCTTGAGCAGCTTCTCTTCGTCAGCGCGCTTGTAGAGCTGCTTGGCAATATCGCTGATAGACTTAGGAAGAGAGAAGCTGTCGCACATGTTGGCAATCTCACGGAAGGCAGTGAGAATATTGCGCTCTGCGCGTGCCGAAGCGCCGCGGTTGGCTGCGCGTTGAAGCTCCTTTGCTACACCGGTGTTGCCATCGCGGAAGCCGATGAGGGTGTCAAGCGAGTCTTCCATTAACGGGTCGGTGGCAGCACCGACACGCGAAGGGTCGTCACCTTCGTCGTTGGCGAAAGTCTGTGGGGAGAAGATCCGTGCAGCACGGCGTCATAGTCAAACGAGAAAAGCACTTACACGCCCTGAAAAAGTGTCAGACAAGCAACTCAGTCCACGAAGAAAGATCACTGCTTACATTCAGAGCGGGTGTCGACAATGCGGTCGCCGAGCACGAGGCCGCAGTCCCCACACACCAAGTCGCCGGAACTGAACTCTTCGACGATTCTTGGCTGGGGATCTTGACAGTCCGGGCAAATAAGACGAACTGCAAGGTCCTTGCCGTGAATCTTCTCTGCGGGTTGTAGCGAGAACGGGCGAAAGGGGGAAAGCCTGGTTCATGCTGACGGTGGTGGTGATGGTAGGATCACAACAAGGCAAGGCGATTCGGTGCCAGCCGCGCCGCCATTTCTTGACTCCTCAACCACCAAAAGTCTCACCGCCCGCGCGCCTTACATTCGATCCTCCTCTTAATAATGCCAGCAAAGAGCCGACAGCACGCTTCCGCCCGCAGTGCACATCCGAAACCCGCCACACCGATCGCGCCAGCTGCCAAGACGCGTGCCGTGCAGCGCCGTGGTCGCGCGCGCGCAGGGAGCGACGATGAGATCACGCGCGAGGCGCTGTCCGATGGCTCCGACGACGCAGAATCAGATTCAGATTCAGACAGCGAGCACCCAGCTATGCAGGCACCGCCGACCCCAGTCAGCCCGCACAGACGTCCGAAGCCACCCGCAGCCGCCTCATGGGCCGACGAGCCCGTCGCAAATGACTGGTCCCAGCCCGCAGTTGCAACCGATTGGTCAGCAGAAAAGCCTGCAGACAACGACTGGTCAACAGATGTGCCTAAACCCGCATCAGACGCCTGGGGCACGGCCTGGGGAGCGTCTGCAAATGACTGGTCTGCAGAGCCCACAAAGGACAATGACAATGTGCCCGTTGTCGACTTTGCGGACTTCAACGCTGGTCGGATGCCACTTTCACCGCCATCGAACACTACTACGCCGCCACAGGAGCCTAGGGACGAAAATCGGACGCTGCGCCAGGCGTACATGGAGCGTCTGAACTCTGGTGAGCAGCGCACAGTCATCGTGTGCGCATCAGCTTATACTAGATTTGTCACACAAGACCCGTCCTTTGTTCCCTTCGTTGGTAGCTTTTATGGCCATGACGACCGTTTTATGGACGCCCAGTTTCGCAAGATGAATCGTTGGGCCCAGCGTGGCGCTAATTTCAGAGGTCGTGGCGGTCCTCGTGGCGGCTTTGCTGGTCGTGCCCACCTCGGGTCGAAGAGGAGGAGCTTCCACCCGCAGAGCGTTCTACGTGGAAACACGATGGATACGAGGAGCTTTCTCGCTCCGATGAGCGTCGTCAGTTCTCTCCTCGTGGCCGTGGTGGCGTGCGCGGCCGAGGTCGTGGCGGACTTCGCGGCGGATTTGTTCAGCACACGCCGCCTGCTCAGTTCCCATCGGCTGGCGATGAATCTACAGCTGCATCTCAACCCGAACAGCCCACGAAGCCTGTAAAGATTTCCAAGGCCTTCAAGCCGCCGCCCCATTGGAAAGCCGACCGCGGCGCCTGGTTCGTGGAGAAGCCGGAGCGTACTTGGACTAAGCAGACGGACACTTACCTCTTCAACGAGGCGCAGCCACGCCCGCGTGCAACAATCACTGAAAGTCCGGTTCGCGTCAAGCTGCCAGGTGAAAACGAGGCCAGCGTAGTAAAGGTTCCCTCCCATCCACGTGGCAAGGACTTGTCGGCGCCGGCTGCAGTGTCAACGCCAACACCGGAAGACGCGCCCATTGTCATTAAGCTCCGGCCTACCGCGTCTGCTGCTACCACGCTGCCCGTTTCGAAGCCCGAGGCTACATCCATCGAGCGCGAAGAGCCTGCATCCAGCCAGATCTGCGTCCAGATGTCGCACCCTACGAGCCTCCTGCGCACCGTCAAATATTTGGTCCACTTCCTGGTGTATCAGAGATGAACAGCGACTGGTCCCTCCGCGCCCTTCCTCCGCATCAGGATCCTGCATTCCAGGCGTCCGCACCACAGCCTCAATTCGCACAGGAGATGCACCCACAGTACATGCTAACACCTCCTTCAGTGCCTGATCCAAAAGCATATGGGCTCCCTCCCCCAGCATCTGGCTCGCCAATGTACCACTCTCCAGCGGTTACGGGTACTCGCAGCCCTGCCGAGTGGTTATGATATGCATGGCCGCCCGGTGTTTTACCCTCCCCCCGGCCACGGGCATCATCATTCTATGTCGATGACCATGCCACACCCCCGCCTATGGTGTACGGGCAGGCACCATCACAGCCCATGCACGGACGACATGAAAGCGTCCAGTTCCTACCTCCACATGGTGGCGAGTACTATGCGCAACCTGGTCACGTTGGTCCACCTCCAATGGCGCAGTCCCCCGTACGGTTTGATCACGTGGTTGATCCGGAGACGGGGCGACCATTCTTCAAACCAGCACGCTCCGCGGCACGTATCCAAATTCGGGCTCCTGGTTCTTCACCAGCAGCGGACGCGACGCCGCAGCCTGCGGAGGTTCCGCCGCATGAAGGGTCAGCTCCCGCGCTCAATACACCTCTGGCGATTGCACCTGAATTTGTTCCTCGACATGGCCATCACCCATCCATGTCGATGTCGATGTCGATGCCCGCTCAGCACAATCCGTTACGCCGCGCCAATGCAGCAACAGCACGGAGGAACGCAATATTTCTATCCCCCGCCTCAGATGGATGGCTACGGATATGGTGCCCCTCAACCGCAGATTGGGCTACGGCCAGCCACAAGCGCCATACGGTGCTGAGTACTACATGATGCAGCAGCCTCCACAGGACGGATCGGTTTACTACTAAACCCCCGCCAAACTACATGGTCCTTTTTTGAATTGCATCTAGCCATCGCTACTACTTTTCTGGCTTACGCCTTCCGATACCACTTCAACGTGGTCATTCAGTCTGATTACCCTTTGTTTCCCAGTTCTCTTGATCAATCACGATCACTTCACGCTCTTGCCTCGCGCTTCGATCGCATGTCCCGCTTCCCACGCTGATATTCTGCTCAATCCGCAATGCGTGCCTCTGGCTCGCTCTCGTCCACTCTCAAAGCCTGCACATCAATCCAAATCATCGCACAGCTCCTGGTCTGTCTTCCTTGCCGACCCCTTGTTACATCATCTTCCTGTTCCCGCGCGCCTTCTGTTCATTGCCATTCGGTCAAGCGTTCCAATTCCTCATATGTCTTCTGCTTGTTCTTGACATCCACGCCACAACACAATACCGCATGTCCACCCCTCTGTACCTGGTACTGTATCGCGCCCAAGCTTGTGCTCCCCCCAAACCATCCATGCACTGAACCTCCTGTTGTTCCAACACGCAATCTTTTCGTTCGCTTATCACCAAAAAATGTTTCTTCCATACATCATGATGCTTCAAGTTCTCCGATAGTTGTATATGGACACGCCGCTCACCTTTTCCTTCCTGCCTGTGCTTGTGCTTTTTGAGCCGTGCCTTTTTGGTAGATCCTCTGTTTTGGGTTGTAATCAATCAAGTCTGTTGTTGTTAGGTCTAAAATCTATTTAACTGCGACTGTAAAATGACGATCCGGTGTTATCAGCTGCACGCGGAGACTGAACCGCGTAGTTGCCTCCTCTTTAGAAACTCACAAAACCATGCCTTCCGAGGAAACGAACGTACGCTGCAGCACACCGCACTCGCAAATCTCTTTAACTGTTCTGGTGACAGGAACGCATCATGAAGGTTGTCGAGTTCAGCCGGGTACGCATTCGTTAGGAGATGCTGAAGTGCGCATGCTAAAAACATCGCTCGCAGACTCTTCTTCACTACGGCTGGGTACCATTCATCATCTATGTTGGCTATACACGGTCCACACCGCAGCCGTCGCTCATCAAGTGCGTCATCATCGTCGTTTTTGTTCGGGCGCTGCTGAACCAAGCCTCCATCACGCAGGCTCATTAGTCCGCTTGCATGACCTTACACTAGTCCCGGATTTGGTAAGTTATTCACGCTCGCCTTCGCTTTTTCCCCCCTTCGTGATTATTTCGTGTGGTGTGTTGCGCGTTTTTACGAACGAGCAACGCCTGAGCGCAGCAGTCACAACCGCGTACGTACCTCGCGCGCGCTGCGTTTTGTCTGCATACTCGCGCGCTGAAGACCTGTTTTCGAGGCCAGATATGACTTGTCCCGCTTTACGTTCCTCCCTGCCGTGTTAGCACACACATGCTGACGACAGCTTTGCTCCCACAGGTCTCCGCATCCTCGCTCATCTCTGTGACATACACAAATTTGCATTTAACTGTCTTGTTCAGAACTATTGCGATTCCGAGTTTAGATGTCGGTCGCCAGGATCTTGGTTTATCTCTTCGATGTCATCGCCTTTCCATGAAGCATGAAGGGGGTGGTCCGTTTGATCAATACGGCTCATTGGGAAGGCATTTGCTCGGGTAATGTCACCGAGGACGATGCAACGGAATTCTTATCACCAACTTGTTCGTATTTATGATCAACCATGTTTAAGTCGTCCTATCCTCCCCAAGTATCTGATTGACATTCTCGCGGCAGGTGAGCGTGCTCGGCCGTATCTTTTTAACTGCCCTGGGACCTGTACATTATGCAGCTATCTTGCAAATGCTGCTGCGCTGACGAATCCAACAAGACGAAGTGAAGTCTCGTCAACCATATGGAGCGGTGGATTCCAACTCGTTGAGCTCGGTCACGCTACTACGCCCGCCAAGCTCTGAATTGGTCGTTGCTATCCTCGTTTTGCTCTCGCACCTGCATGCACTGCGCAAACACTCGATCGATCCACAGTACTTGTTACTATATACCAGGCCTTGTTAGCAACATACATGTTCAGTATCAACTTTACCCTTTTAGACTCGAAATATGACGCCTTGTGCGCGAATTTTAAGTCTCAGAGTTCAAGTTGGGTCCCAGGATTTGTCATATGGAGCACGTCTCGGCTGCGGCCTCGATTCAGGTTCGCTTCCGTGACGCTTCACGCATACCATACAATGGTTGCGGGCTACTTTACGGCATCCGCCCTCGTCGCCCTGGGCGGCTTTTTCAATGGGTGAGTTCGGTCGTAGCAGCATACGACAACAAACCGAGCAAGCTCTACTTTGCACGGCACACAGCTACGACACCGGCGCAATTGGCGGCGTCACAGAAACGCAAGCGTTCATCGACCAGATGGGCGACTCACGCCATTCATGCGCGGGTTCGTCGTCAGCGTCGCCATGCTCGGTGCTGCCGTGCCCGGCATACTTGTAAGTAGCCTCCAGAATGTTGCACTGGATCACCTACAACTTCACGCAGGCCGGCAACTTGGCAGATAGGTTTGGCCGTTTAAGAGTTATTGTTGCTGGGTCTATCGCGTATCGTCGGTGCCGTGTTAGAAGCAGCTGCGCCCGAGCTGGGCATGTTCATCATCGGCCGTCTTATAAATGGTGTTGGCCAAGGTGCAGTTGGAGCCAGCATTTCAACGTAAGCCATAGCATCGACTCTTTGCCCAGTCTCTCAATTAATCTTGGGTTGCAGTTACATCGTCGAAATTTCGCCCAGCAATCGGCGTGGGATGCTTGTTGCGATCCCTCAGTTCATGGTCAACCTTGGAATATGTGCGGGCTACTTTACAATGTACGGGTCAAGCCGCCTCGACTCGCCATTTTCTTGGCGTATTCCTTTCATTGTTATGGCTGGCACTGGTGCTATTCTCGCGTTTGGAAGTTTGTTCTTACCGGAATCGCCTCGCTGGCTCATTATGCACGGCAAACGCGACAAAGCCATGCGCTCTCTTGAGCGACTCGACTTCGCCCCGGCTGAAGCGGAAAAAGACATTTTCCAGGCTGCCGATCGCGAAAACACTCGGGCTGGTCCATCTATGGGCGTAATTGAAGCACTGCGTTGTGCCTTCTCTGCAGAGCACCGTCACACCACCCTCCTTGCGCTGATGGTTCTCAGTGGCGTCCAGCTCACAGGCGTGGACGCAGTTTTGTACTATGCTCCGTCTCTTTGCTCGAGCTGGACTGCCGAGCCAGCAAGCGTCTTTCCTCGCATCAGGTGTCTCCGCTATCCTGATGATGTCTATCTCGGTCCCCGGCGTCATATTTGCAGATAGATGGGGTCGTCGTCCTATCCTACTCATCGGTGGTCTCCTGTTAGCGACCCCTCTGATAACCATTGGTTCTCTCTATGCGAGCAACGCTGTCCAAGCCGGAGCTGGAGCAGCTCGTTGGGTCGTCGTTGTTCTCATCTTCGAATTCGCCATCGCTTTCTGTGCTACCTGGGGGCTGGTGACACGTGCCTACGCAAGCGAAATCCAACCTACGCGAACCCGCGCGACTGCCAACGCGCTCGGACAAGGTCTCGCGTTCCTCTCAAATTGGATCGTCGCAATCACCACACCCGTATTTCTTGCAGCCAGTACATTCGGCATCTATTTTCTCTACGGATTTATTACGCTTGCACTCGTAGTGATGTTTGCGGCATTCGCACCTGAGACGCGAAACGTCCCGTTAGAGGAGATCCAAAACAACTTTCATCCACCGATCTCAGCCTGGTTGTCACGGCTCAAAAGTCATGCAGCGAAGTTTGGATATCATGCGCCTTCGGGCGCATCAGCATCAGCAGGGTACAGAGCTTGAGGGCGTGACGCGTTATATAAGGCCTACCCCAGTGATGTCGACCGTCTAAGTATACCAGATGCGGCGTAATGTTTACTGTACCAGCGGCTAGGAAGCCTGCCTGTTAGCCAAGTACTTAGCCAAGTACACCATCGGGATAAAACTGATGCTTAGCTGTATGCGTGGAGTCCATCATGCATGGCAGCAAACAACCTTTTTGGGAATGATCGATCCGGCATGTTTGGGCAAGTGCGTCACTTGACCCCGCGTCAGACCGTCATCGTCTTAACCACCTCCCACAACCACCCCTCGACCTGCAAAACGCGTGCAAGATGGCACGCAACGGAGACGAAGATGGCGCATCTCTGCTGTCTAACAAGAGTATTGACTGCGGCCCAGACACGATCACTAGTACGCTCATTCTCCGCCTCATACCCACGCCGCGCCGCTTAACCATAGCACTGCTACAACAAAGAACTGGTGATGCGCATCCGTGCTCTCACTTTCGAGCTGCTGCCTGTTGAGGTGGACCTCGATTCTGTCAGCGAGCCCAGTAGTCGCATTATTACCCTGAGGTCAGCATGAACCGTCTGGCCACAATATGTCTGGGTGCTAATGAGACGTACCCAGGTCATTAAAGTGTATACAGATGCTGCAGGGATTTTAGAGAAGCTGTTGGTGGCGACGGCGTTGCCCTAGACTTCATACTCACGCTCAAACCTTTAGCTGCCATATGCTTTGCTTCGCGCCCGCTGGATGTTTACTCGGGACGCCCGTAGAAATGGTACGCGTGAAGCCATAATGAAACATGTCTTATTACTTAGCTGCACTTCCAGCGGCTGACTTCGACGAGAACATGGGCCGCGCGACAGCATGCGAGGTATTGGCGCGACGAATCGTCCAAACACACCAGCCGACAGACTCATGAGCGTTATGAGTGCTCGCTACCGACATCGCGACCGCACTGGAGATATCAGCACCCCTTCTTCCGCCTTGGAGACGGCAATCGATCAAAACTGTGCGACCTCAATCTTAGGCTCTGCGAACGCTCACACCTTGTAGGCACCATCTTCCTCTCGTCAAACGAGGCCCAGCACGGTAAGTTCCCTTTCATCGAAGCAAAATTGCTGATAGGAGTTCAGTGGTCGAATCTCTGGTCTGTGAGAGCTTAACCGTTATGAAGAAAGGTTTCTGATATGTCGTAGTGGAAAGGCGACTGGATCCAAGTCGACAACGGTCACGGTGACATTGACTGTGAGTTCTCGCACCACTTCAACATACACTAACTGGAGGATTTTTAGATGTGTTGTACAACGAAGCCAAGCAGCAGGAGAACTTTGGCTACCTTGATCCATCCAGGTTGTGCGTACCAAGGTATCAGGTACGCGAGCATAAAATTGTGAAATGTACGCACTGACGCTTCGGCAGAGCCTGCTTCGCGTCATTATCTGGTTCTTCTTCCTTGTTGTCTATTCGCAAGCCGGTAGGTATCCCAGTTGTTGGTCTTGCTCATTGACTGAGCCTATCATAGTTCGTACACCCCTGCTAGGACAGCAGCAAGGGATCGAGCCGAATCGAGTTTTCGACGTCTGGGAGGGTTTACTCTACAGCATGGCACTTGCCTTCTCATTTGAGGAAATTCACAAGGCTCGTCAGCTGCGTTCCTTTCCGTGCTTATGCTCAAGTTGTGCCAACAGGTGTTTGTTACTGTGCGATTCTTCACGTGGCGCGCGCTCGGCTTCTGGACCGTCATATCTGCAGTGAGACTGGTTCGCCTCTTTTATTGCTCACATATTCATGATGATCCAGATTACGGACATGCTTCTCCTCACCGCCTTCGTATTCCGGCTGATGGGAATATTTGTCAAAGACGAAACCAAGACAGGTGGGTAACCTTTCTAAGACATTCAGTCTACTCATCACCCAAATCCAGATCATTACCACCTTCTCAGCTTTCATTCAGTTCTTGAGCTGCGTTTGCACCACTGATCTGGTATGTAAGTTTCAATCGACCATTAACATGTGCCC